>CM031234.1:390953165-391398165 GCA_018340775.1 Taxus wallichiana var. yunnanensis | reverse complement strand
AGAAATCAGCATTTTTAAGGCACTTAACCTGCAAAATCAAAGCTCGGAGTGAACTAGTGAAATGTTTAGAATTCCGATATGCTCCTACTAGTATATTTATTTTCCCAATTTGGAGTTTTTGTGATGTCATTTTTCTCTCCGAAGTCACTAGAAGACAATAATCAAGGGAAGTTTGCCTTGCGAAGACGAGAACAAACACAGAGAGTGAAATATAATTTTTTAGAGCTCACGGGTTCTCATGGTCCTCATATGTAGGTTTTAATGTTTTTAAGGTTATTTTTAATGGTACTTGCAAGAAAAAATTAATGGAACAGTTTTTAATCGAACCTAGGAACGTGAGAAATTACGAACCACAGTAAACAAATTTTGTGTTGTCTAATTTTTCCTTTCGGTCTTGCAATCATTTTCAAATTATTTAAAAAAATTCAAACCATATTTCATATTTGAATGCAAAATTTAATTAGTACAATATTTTACGAGAAATCGATTAAATCAGGTATATTGAAAATCAACATAGTTCAAATGGATAAGTGATGTGAATGAATTCTTGTGAGTTTAATTCGGTTTGAAATCAGTTTTAATTCACATTTGGATCAGATTTTTAATCAATATTGAATTTGATAAAAATCAAGAAACTGAAAAGATTTAAAGATCATGGTAAACAGCATTGAAAAAGTAGAGTATTTACTCATGTTTACAGTCACCTCTTCAAATTTATCAACAATATATAGAATTTGAATGACAAGGGTTGTTTTGTAGAAAGAGATATAAAAGATCAAATAACTTGATATGAGGTTCCCTTGGTAGACACCCCACATCTAAGAGTTATAGGTGAAGATAGTAGTCGGGAAGAAGGTGTGAAGAGTGGTGAGAAAGCATGTTGGCTTGATGATAATGGAAACAATGAAGTTAAGCCATGAATCTCTCTTATGTTCCCTTATAGAATATAATCTTCATTAATGTCTATAGAACAAGGAATCACGTACACAATACAAACCTAACAAGGTGAATCGTGATGATGGTGGTGAGTTGCGAATCAAGTATTTATATCCAAAGAACTTGTTCAATATTTTAACTAAAAAGGTAATTTAGTACACACTATTGTATTTGAACAAAAAAATCAAAAATGCACAAAGAACACCATTTGAGGGTTATCTAGTTGACAATTTCACATCAAAATCATCTTCATATGCTATAACGTAACTACATACAAGGGGAAATTTACGTAGATAATAATCAAATCTATTTAATGGTTCAAACATCCAAGGTCGATTAAGCCCTAGGTAAAGTAAGAAATTTCTTAGGCGTTAGCAATCAAGGGCACCTAAATTCAAAGATTTTTTTATCGATTATTTTTAAAAATTAGCATTAAAATAATTTAACTAAATATTCAATAGTAATTGACTTATTTATCGATATTATTATATAATAATACAAATTTCATGCATACACATACAAAAATTATTATAATTTTTTTGAAATTAAAAATAAATATGGCATACTTTTGAGCCCATATGTTTTTGGTTTATTATTACCCATTTTCCGACGTAGCCCCAAATGATGCAATTGTGTAATTTTTCTACAAAAAAAAAAACATGTACTTTTATAATGTCACCGGTGTAGCCAATAAAGTGAGTATAGTTGAAACAAATAAGTATTTAGTTCTCTATTCCTAATTTTTGGGAGAATTCATGTTGTTTTTATGGAGGAATTGATAGGCTTAGTACAAATACTATTATGTGCAAAACCATGGCAGCTACATAAACATTTCTATTGCTTTGCGAAACAAAGGTGGTTTTTTCAGGGTTTGAGTCACGTCACCCACTTGATATTGGTGATCAAACAACCTTGTATATAAAAAATTGTATTCATAGCATTATGAGAACTTCCTGTGATTATTTATCTCCATCCATGGAATATTTTGTGTGCTTATATAATGATTTTATAAGATATTTTAATTCTTTTTGTATAGTAATTTATCTAAATTTTTAATTTATTATTACCTTGTAGCAAATTTCAAATTATGAGAACACGCGAACTTATATTTATTTACTTGATAGAAAAAAATCTTACCTAAAATTGTGAGAAGGTTATATACTCCAATTATTGTCTAGAGTGCTCCCAACCTTTAATCCTACCCTAGAAACAACACGGGGGAGATGATGATAATGATAATAATCAATCTAAGAAACTAGATGTAAGTTATGGCATAGGGCAGCCCTCCAAACCACTCAAAAATATATATCACTTTCAAGTGGAATATCATATTCAAATATACATATTGACCAATTCAAGAATGAACAATGATAGAAAAATTCAATGAATTCTCAACTCTAAAAAGTTCGTTAAAATAGTTGATAAAACTATTTTTTTCTTAATTCTTAGTGATTTTTAAATTACTAATAAATTTTAGATGTACAATCCTGCTAAATTTAATATATATATATATATATATATATATATATATATATATATATTGAATTGATGATCAACCAATAAAAACAACACCTAAAAATGATAAACAATCCATTAATTATCCATAAAATCCTATATAATGAAACTCTCTATTTATAGTGGAAAAGAATACAAAATGCAAAATCTCATACTTAAATGAAACTCTTGTGTTCATGGTGGAAAGAATAATATAGAAAAGAGTGTATCATTATGTCATTTTCATTATTGTTTATATCATTACAATTGTTTAGCAATGCATGCATTTTTTAAAAGTTGTATAAACAAACCCGCTCAACCTAAATAACACATATGTTTACAAAATTAATTGTGAGAATACATCTAAACATTGCGAGATTTTGTTTTGTTAAGTTTCATCTATTTCTAAAATTTTGAATTATACTAAAAGAGCCTCTCCTCATACAATAATACATCAAATAATTACTCAAAACCTTAAAATTTAAGCACATGATTTGGCTTGTCATGGTTAATAATGGTTTCTATAACAAGCCCACATAGCCCCGCATTCCCTTGAAGCTTCACAAATGCAACAAAAACATTTTACAAGTTATTTCAGAGATTAAAAAAAGCAATAATGTAAATAAAAATTAGAAAAATCTAAGAAGTTATTAGAGATCCAAAAAAAGGAGAAAAATCCAATTGTTATCCAAAATTCACCCCAAGGTAATTTTGATAACTTACACGATTTCTTTAGGGTTGAGCAAGTAGAAATGGTTTGAGGCCCAAAATCAGGTTTTAAGGGATCCCTTGGCTTTTCTCTAACTTCCCTATCCAAAAAAAAATCCAAGGAGATAGCAAAAATTTGTAAAAATTTGAAAGAATGAAGTCAAGGGCCTATTTTAGTGCAAATCAGGTCTGAGGGTTACGGATGGAACCAATACGGATCGTACCAGGTTTTTCATACCAAGTTCAAGCCCGAAATGCTAAAGCGCCATTCATTACAAAGAAAGGTGAAAAAATGCATTGGGACAATCGGGCCCAAAAAATCAAATGGCCGCAAGCCGCCTTGATATGTTGTTAAGGAGAAAAAATATGTTCAGCGCATGCGCAGGACCCAAAAAATCCAAAATCGTTGCGCTCAAAGTGTTGCACCTATGGCGGGAGTTAACGACCCACCTAGCCCTGGCCAATCGATGACGATGCACAGAACAGAAAATCTGAATCGAAACGCGAAGAAAAGAGGCTGCATGGTCCAAGTGCCGCAGGGACATGAGTTCCACAAAAACCCGTAATACCCGCAATCCAAAGCGAAATTCAACGCCCGACCCCTGAACTTCAAACGGTCATAAATTTTTACCCAAAGCTTCTATTTTCACAAAATTTGACTTTTCAGAAAGGGCACGATGTCCTCTATGCCACAAAAACTGGATTTATTATTTTTAATGAGGGTAGATGGGTGAAAATAAATAAACATCTTACAATAGTAGTTTTTAGTAGCAAAACTCTATCAAAATTGGTTTTGTGAAGCCAATGTGCTGAGGCCCTTGTAGTGGACTCCTCACATGGTGGTCTAGGCCCTTATTTTGTAATAGATTGAACTATGCATATCATGGAGCAATAGATGCAATTTTGTAGATGTATCTTCCCCTCTTCATGTGTTTTTTTGCATTCTTATTGTCCTTTTAACGTCATTGCAAACATATTATGTCTATTTTATGCTTGTCGTGCGGTGATTCACTACCATTGTGTATGTATGAAATATTTTTGTGAATCTAGTTTCTAGACATGGAGAACTATTTTTTTTTATTATTGGCAAATAGTTTTTTGAAAGGGACTATACCCTTGAGTACAAAAGATGGCCTAGGAGCCAGAATAGGAATGAGAACTAGAGAGAAAAGGATCATAATCCAAATGTGACAATGAAGCTCAAAGTAGCCAAAAAACAGCTACCCAAACAAGACAAAACAACAAAAATACTGCAAAAAAGCAGTAGAGAGACCGCAAAAAAATAGCATAAAAACATACAAGAACAACTAAAGCATCTACAACTACTTTTTGGTAGCTTTGTCTATGCTGGTCTTGATATTCTTCCGAGAATGGAACATACCCAAAGTTGTCATGTGGGCAGCATCGGTATTATCCAATTGCTCAATGGTCCTTTGCTTTCCTTATCATTACCCCAAAGTGTTGTCGAACTCCGCTGAGGTTAGAGACACTTTTGAACTGTGGACAACTCATTATCACCCTCTTTAGTATGTACTTTTCTTCCATCTTTCACACATTAGAAATCTATTCTCATTCCCTCCTTTTTGGTGTATCACCATTGTTAGTGTAGGCTTTACTTTCATGCACACTCTCTCCCCGGTCCCTTGGAAAGTTAAATTAGGATAAGATAGTTTTCCCTGCATTAGAATAGATTATGGCAGGTATTTTAGGAGTAAGAACCAACTTTCTCTAGAGGTCTATCTCAAGTAGCAAGTCCCACAACTTGGAGATAGCACCCATGTTACCCAATCACACCATGAGCTCAAGCACACACACTTGTGAAAATATAAGGGTGTTGTGATTCAGCGATAACACTTCCAGCACACTCGGTGGGACCAAGAGGTATTAATTTTAGTTAAACAAGTTTGATGTTCTCTTGTTGTGAAATTCCAACTTTTAAGAGGATTTAAAATAGCACATCCGGAGACTCCAAAAATGGCACAATCCACTAGGCTCCGTAGTCTAAACTCAATAGATTTATGAGAAGAATCCAAACAAGGTCAAAAACTAGAGAAGAGGGATTATTTTTCTATCTAAACTTATCCCTAGATAGAGCAAGAAGGGGGAGAAGAGCTCAAAGGTCTCCATACCCACCAAACATAACCTTATCAACACCTCCACCCGGTAGGCCTTTTATCCAATCAACTAGATTTATTCAATCAATCGGGATGACGCGGCCCAATCCCCTGTGTTAACTTCATGGCAATAGCCCACTCGCTCTCAATGCACATAATCTAGTTCGATTCTGAGAACATTCCATATTTCACTGGAGAGAACCAAATAACTCCATTGACCACATCCAAGACATTGTAAATGTATGTGCAATTCACAAAATTTCTGAAATAGACATTGTTGTTAAGTTGTCGGCATCCTCCTTTAAGGGTAAAGCTTACTTGCAATGGTTCAAAATTCTAACAAATAGGTCTATCCATGATTGGGATCATTTATGCATGGCCCTCCATAATCAATTCGGAGAAAAAGGGGATAATATTTATTTATTGGAACAATTGACAAAAATAAAGAGTTATCCTAATGAACAATTGACCGATTTCAACTTTAGATTCCAACGAGATGTGGGATAGGATTCCATTAGCCGTGAGACTAGCAGCTAAAGGTGCCTTTCTATACTTCCTTAAAGCTTTAAATTCTGATATTTCCATGATGATTCAATCCATGGGAGGTATAACTTTACCCGCAACCTATAATATTGCTATTAGAGTGAAAATTTACTTGATTCAAGTGGTAAACTTGCACCTAGGACACCTATGGCTCTCTATCTAGAAATAGGAGCCCCAAGCACTAGTCAAGCACCTACATTAGCTCCTATTCCTGCTCCAAGAAATCAAATTTTCTTGAAGCTTCCACCTCATCTTCTAGTACCTCAAGTGAGCTCCAAGAAGTCATGAAGCAGCTGCAAAACTTGGGAAATGAGTTGGTGACACTTAAGAGGCAACAAGCTCAAAATTTCAGATCATATCAGCCTCAAACCCAACCCAATAGGCCTCTGTATCAGTCTAATAAACCACCAATTCAAACTACAAATCAGAACCAAGTCAAACCTCCTGCTAATAGGCCATTTTAGCCTTACAATCCTAGTGGTGTGACTACCTCTAGAGCCTTGGTTCCAGTACAAAATAACATGGCCCAAGAATATGATTGGTGCTTCCCATGCAATCAACCTAATAGCCGATCCAATGTGTTTCAATGGTGCTTTGACTCAAGCTCGTATGGTGGCATCAACAGTGCGAGAATATGAGATAAGCCAAGGAGGAAATCAGAAGCAAGAAGTTACTCAAGAAACACCTCCGAATGAGACCACACTTGTCAATTGGCAGGTTGAAGATTTCTGCGGTATAAATCAAGCCCCATCTCAAAGTGTAGCAGCCAATACATGATCCAAGAAGATAAATATTGGAGAAGGACAGTCATCCAATTCAAATGATCTACAACCCTCCATTACTCCACAAGGTGTTGGTAATTAAAGTACAGCTCCCAATGTGCAAGGTCAACCCAAGCCACCCTCTAGACCATCCCAAGTACTTGATTGTAACAACCCATGTGCGGGATAAGATTATGCATGAAAGGGGCAAAAAAAAGATAGCTCATATCCATTCAACATCATTGAGCAGATGAAGAAAATGAATGTAAACATCTCAATGTGGGATTCATTAGCTATCCCAAGAAAAAGAGACTTATTGCAAGTTGTTATGGAAAATTGGTCGGCATCAAATCAGTCACCCAATCAACAAGAAAAGGTGCTTACCAATGCATCTCGGCAAGGAGGAAATCAAGGTTACCAACAAGAAAAAAATTTAAAGCCTCCACCATTCTACACCATTCTATATCTCATTGATCATCGGAGATAAGTTGGTGCATATTTGCATGATTAATTCGGAAGAAAGAAGCTCATTCATGCCGAAACAAATAGTTGATCAGTTTGGGTATTCAATATGAAGTCATTTCCAGAGGTTTGGTTCAATTAGATGGGACAACGGTAACAATGGTTGGATTAATCAAATGTTTGAGTCTCACATTACATGCATGTCCTAATGTGACCATCTTGCAAGATGTATTAGTGATAGAATTACCACCACTCTTTGCATTGTGTTTGTCCATAGACTTCACCGCTAAAATTGGAGGCTATTTATCTATTGATTGGTCACACATGTTATTCGAACATGGTATGCAAATAAGGCTACAATCAAATCTGAGCCTATTGCAAAGTTTCATATTGAGCCTCATACACCGAGTCCAGTTAATGTGAATTATTCAACATTTGATCAAAGGATTATCCAAGAACCCATGAAACAAATATCGAGGTTGGATTCATTCCAAACTTTACTCTTGATGAATGGGAAAACAAGAGACATGCTTTTGACCCTTACAAGGAAATGGAAGAAATTGAATTGGGATTTGATTGTTTGCATGAAGAGAATCAACCTCTCCTAGCATTATCAATCATGACAGTTATTCTTTGATGTCTCAAGGAGTAGCTAAGGTGTAGGAGGAGGAGCTATGCTCATTTCTCCACAAGGTACAAAATATTACTCAGCTTTCCATTTCCAATTTACTTGCTCAAATAACACAGCTGAGTATGAAGCCTTAATTCATGGATTACATTGGGCAAGAAAGAGAGGTATTAAAAACTTGTAAGTATTCGGAGATAGTGCGCTAAGCATGAACCAAGTCAAAGGAAAAAATGCTGCCAAGAATGATTTGTTGAAGCACTAAAAAAATCAGGTATGGGACCTCATTGAAGATTTTGAAGCTTTTAGCATCAATTCCATCCCAAGAAGAAGAATGAAGTAAGCATACAAGACTAGTAGCAATTGGGGAAGCATTTGATGTTGTAGAAAGTATCAAAAGTGAGAAATCTTAGCCTCATATCAAAGTGGTTATAAGACCATTTGTGCCAGATAACAATACAAGTTGGCAAGTCTTCGAGAATGATTAGCAAATTGTCAATTTTCTACAAGAAGAAGCTAAGTTCTCTGCTAGAAACCAAGATAAGTTGGAGCAGCAATATGGTGACCAAGTGGTGCGGTGAGAACTAACAAATTACAAAAGGTCTTGTGACTTTGGATTCAATCTTCAACCCAAATGATCAGTTCCGGAAGGAAAAGGAAAACATTCAAGTAAAGGGTGAGGATTCATAACCCATTTTAGTAGGTGAAGGCAAGACATTGCAAATTGGCAAAGTAAGTACCCCACAAGAAAGATTTGAATTCGTTCAACTTTTTCAAGAATTCCCGATATCTTCACCGGACATATAAGGATTTAGAGGTTTCAACCCAAAGTTAGCACAACATACTATCAAGCTAGATCTGAAATCCAAGCCTATCAAGCGAAAGCAAAGGCTGTGAATCTTCACATTGAACCTCTCATGAGAAAAAGTTAAATAAGTTGATTAAGGCTAGCATCATCTTCCGTATCAAAAATTCAAGTTGGGTTGCAAAATTAGTACCAAAGAGAAAGAGGAATGGAGAAATCAGATTATGTGTAGACTTTTGTGATCTAAATAGAGCTTCGCTCAAAGCTCATTATCCACTTCCTTCAATGGAACAAATTCTACATATTGTAGTTGGTTCCAAAAGGTTTTCATTGCTAGATGGCTACTCAGGCTATAACCAAATAATGGTGAAAGAAGAAGATCATTTCAAGACAACATTCACCACAAAATGGGGCACATATGCTTATAAGAAGAAGCCATTTGGATTGTCAAATGTCAAAACAACATTTCAGCAAGGTCATGGGATATGGCATTCAAAGGACTAATCAATAAAATAGTGCTCATATATCTAGATGATATCACTGTGATCTTAAAGAATGCAAAGAGACCACTTCTTTCACCTCAGGAAAGTATTTCAAAGATGTAGAAGATTCGGAGTGTCCTTGAATCAAAAAGTGTGTATTCTTGGCACATGAGGGAAAATTGTTGGGCCACATTGTTTCAAGAGAAGGGTTGATAATTGATCCTGAAAGAGTTGAAGCCATCCGAACACTTCCATTGCCACACCACAAGAAGGCTCTCCAAAGCTTCTTGGGAAGGATAAACTTCATCCACAGATTTGTTCCTAATTTTACCACTCTTTTGAAACCATTAACAATGATGTTGAAGAAGAATCTTGCATTCAAGTGGACAACAAAAGGAAAAGAGAGTTTTGAGGCTATCAAGCATGCAATATCACAAGCCCCAACTCTTATCAACCCAAACTTTTCAAAGGACTTCATGTTGTATGCTTTTGGAGGATCAGACACAATCTCAGCTATCTTGGTACAACTGAATAGAGAAGGTTCATAACAGCCCATAACATTCTTTATTCAAAGCCTAGAAGATTACGAAGTAAGGTATTATTTTATTGAAAAACATGTTCTTGCTATCATTAGGATTTTGAAGGAGTTCGGACACTTGGTCTCGAATGAAAAATTTAATTGTAGTGTCTCATGCCGTGTCAAGGAATTTTTCCTAAACAAGGATTTGAACGAGAAGAGAGAAGGTTGGATCACTCGGGTAATGGAATATGACATTGAAATCAAAGTGACCAAGTTGGTTCATGGCAAAGGTTTGTGTGAGCAGCTCGCTTCCAAACAACATGATGAGTCAAAAGGTGAAGAAGATTTTTTTTTTTTGCTCTTTGCAAAATGATCAAGAACACCAACTAACAATACACCCATTCCATGTTGGACTCAAGACTTGGTGCATTATCTCCAAATAGGTTTGTGCCCTCCAGAATGGAACAAATATAAGAGAAGATATTTTAGATTGTAATCCATCCCATATGTGCTCATTGATGGCATCCTATTCAAGAAGGATGTGAACGGGGTGTTATTGAGGTGTGTCCCAACAAGTCAAGTTGGGAATATATTACATGAGTTCCATGACGGGGAAGCAGGAGGACACTTTTCTCCATGAGTAACAGCTCTCAGGATCATGAAGGCTGGTTACTATTGGCCTACGGTGTTTAGTGATTGCTACTCATGGATCAAGAAATGCAAGAAATGTGCATTCTTCACAGGGAAGGAAAGGTTAGCAGCATTTCCCCTTCATCCAATTTCAGTAGATCATCCATTCATACAATGGGGATTGGACTTCATTGGATTTATCAACCCAAATTCAAGTCAAAGCCACAAATGGATACTTACGACAACAGAATAGTTCACCAAGTGGACTGAAGTAGTGGCACTTAGGAGGCAAATGAATCCAAAGATCTTGGATTTCTCTGAAGGGATATTCACAAGGTTTGGTTTCCTTGCTACCATCATATCGATAATGCATCTACATTCCTTGGCACCAAAATCACTTGAATGGGATGTTAGGAAAGGTATATTCCTCGATTACCTCTTCAAACTATTACCCTCAAGGTAATGGCTAAGCGAGTCTACAAACAAAAACTTACTGAGAATCATCATAAGGACTCTTGATAAGAATCGTAGAACTTGGCACATGAAGCTCAAATCGGCTCTATGGGCGAGATAGAATTACACCTAAGAGGTCCACAGTAGCTCTCCATACAAGATTGTATACGGAAAGGAAGCGGTGCCACTGTATCACTTGAGTTATCGGCATTAGAACTCATAAAACAACTAGAACTAGATAATTTTGAGCCCATGGAAATCGGGTATGCAGAGCTGATGGAATTAGAAGAATCAAGATAACATATAGTACATACCATGTAAAAATATCAAGCATTGATCAAGAGGAGCTTTGACAAGAAAGTTAAAGCTAGGACATTTCAAGTAGGATATCTGGTGATCAAGTGGGATGTTGATCATGAAAACTAGGAAAACATTCCAAGTTTGATGCCATATGGAGTGGCCCATATATGATCACTTTGGATGCAAAAATAGAAATGCCTTCCAACTGGCCAAGTTAGATGGTGAAGAACTGTAGATTCCATTCAATGGAATCTATCTCAAACATTGCTACTAAAAGGAGAAGTTTTCACCCTTGTACATATTAGCCTAGGATTTTCAATTCCCCAAGTGCTTGTGCACATTGTTGTTGTTAGAAAATATTTTATTTCCCTAAGTGCTAGTGTACATGTTAAATTATTTCTAGTGTATGCTTTGTATACAGTTCATCACGCTTGAAAGAGAAATTGTTGTAGTGGGAAGCTCATAGTTGCTTGCAACAGTTGCAAATTTAAAATTCAAACAAATGTAGAGCAACTAAAATTAGATGTTGAAGAAGCATTCATAGGTACTCATCATTCAGCCTCATGGATCACAGTTGTAGGAATGGGAGAATTTAGGTCTCAGGAAATTTTCTACTCTCACAAACCTTGACTTATAGATTCTCTTATAAAAGATGAGAGTACAAGTAATGAAAGGAAGATCCAGGTGCGAAAGTAGTGCTTTAATGACTCATAGATGTTGGTTCTCAATTTCAAATCAGATTTTAGATTACCAAGTAGAGTCCATGCCCAATGGATACTTTAAGGCCACTGATCACTTCATCTGGCAAGTAGATAACCCCACTAAGTTGCCAAATTGTTATCCAAAATTCACCCCAAGGTAATTTTGATAACTTGCATGATTTCTTCAGGCTTGAGCAAGCAAAAATGGTTTGAGGCCCAAAATTAAGTTTCAAGCAATCCCTTGGCTTTTCTCTAACTTTCCTATCCAAAGAAAAATTTAAGGAGATAGCAAAAATTTGTAAAAATTTGAAAGAATGAAGTCAAGGGCCTATTTTACTGCAAATCGGTTCTAAGGGCTATGGATGGAACTGATGCGGATCATACCAGGGTTCGTCGTACCAAGTTTGTCCAGTTCATTACGACAAAGGTAGAAAAAAAAATTCCCACACGGTCTGCCTACTGAGATAGTGGATGAAAGTACGTGTGGGACTCGAAAATCCAAAATGGTCATGCAAGCCAATTCAATGTGAAAAGATGGAAAAAAATTCGAGACATTTGGGCTCAAAAATCTGAAATGGGTACAAGCCGATTCAATGCAATTAAGGTGAAAAATATGTTTCACGCGATCCGCGGGAATGCTTTGGACAAAAGTACATGCGGGATCCAAAATCTGAAATCGCCGTACTCAACATACCATCATTTCACTTCATTGATTACCTATTACAAGTTGTGTGAAGTAAAATTTCCATTTCTCTCTCTCTCTCTCTCTCTCTCTCTCTCTCTCTCTCTCTCTCTCTCTCCTCTTAGAATTCTATAATATTGGAGTGTTGGGCTCATTGTAAAATAGTAGATTTTGAGTAGCAAAACTCTGTCAAAATTGGTTTTGTGAAGCCAATGTGCTACAAGCCCTTGTAGTGGACTCCTTGCATGGTGATCTAGGCCCTTTTTTTTAACAGATTGAATTTTGCATATCATGAAGCAATAGATGCAAGTTTGTGGATGTATCTTCCCCTCTTGTGTTTGTTTGCATTCTTCTTGTCCTTTCAACCTCATTGCAAATATATCAGTGTCTATTTTATGCTCTTTCAAGGATTCATTACCATTGTGTGTGTATGAAATATTGTTGTGAATACAGTTATTAGATTGTGGAGAACTGTTATCACCCTCTCTAGTATGTAATTTACTTCCATCTTTCACACATTGGAAAGCTATTCTCATTCCCTCCTTTTCTGGTGTATCACTGTATTGTTAGTGTAGGCTTTACTTTCATGCACACACTCTCCCGGTCCCTTGGAAAGTTAGATTAGGATAAGATAGTTTTGCTTGTATTAGATTAGATTGTGGCAGTTAGTTTAGGAGTAAGAACCAGCTTTCTCTAGAGGTCTATCTCAAGTAGTAAGTCCCCACAACTTGGAGATAGCAACCATGTTACCCAATCACACCATGAGCTCAATCACACACACTTATGAAAATATAAGGGTGTTGTGATTCGGTGATAACACCAACCCGGTAATGCCGAATATTTCAAATAATCTACCTAGATAATTAGAGAAGAAAAATACCAAATAAATTAAGTATATGTATTACTATTACTACATATCGGTGTGTAAGGTGACTATTACTTATGTATTGAGATAATGAAATAAATTGAGTACATGCAATATCATCTAAGGCTACTTCTACTTATGTATTGAGAAAATGTTGACTCGCGTTGTGCTAAAAATCACATATGGTCGATAGTGAATTATATAGTCAAACTTTTCATAATTTTTAAGAAAATATTTAGAGTGTAATGATAGGCTATTGGACTCACAAACCATATATAATGAGTTTAAGTTTTACCAATTTTAATTTTAGCTTATATTAACATACATGATAGTCAACCCAAACATTCTTTGATTAAATTCATCTTATGGTAAATCAAGGAGCCAATCATCCATCTTCTCCTAAATTCTAAACATGTAGCTCTTACAATCATTCAACCATTAATTTTATGGTTGGATGATCAAGGGAAAACCAACTTATGGTGAATCAGGGTCAACCATCTTATAGGGAATCGGGGGCCAACTATCTATCTTCTCTAAAATTCTAAACATCCAAGCTCGTACAATCATCCAACCATGAATCGAGTGCCACCGACTTGTCTTTTCTTATATTTTAAATAGGCAAGATCCAATAAAAAGAGTCTTCAAGTAATAAAGAGGTTGTGACTTGTTAAAATTTTATATCCATATTAACAAAAAAATCATGTTATCCTTTCTTATGGTAATAATTTTATAGTTAGCAAAGATACACATATTAAATTAATTTTAATTTTAATAAGAATACATAAGAATCAATTCGGACACCAAGAAATGAAATATGAGATACATGTTTTGGGACCAATATATTATATGATAAAACAATTCAAAACATTTTTTCCTTAAAATGTTATTACCATATAAAATGTAAACTTGATATAATACATTTATTAAAGATTAATCGTGGAGATACTCTATTTTTTTATTGAAACACACTTTTATATTGATATGAGCAAGAAAATTACATAGGGTTTCCAACCAAAAATGTGGGTGGAAAATTCACACCCCAAAATGCACATCAGGCACACACGTGCCTCAAAAAAAATAAAAACAAACAAACAAAACAATTCACAACAATGAAAAGTCACATAGCATTAGGCAACATTGCAAACATGGCGGAAGGAGGATGAGGCGATGGTGGCGGTAGCGACCACGCGGCGTCCCCCAACCCATAACAAGAGGGTCCGGAGAAGACGGCAGAGGATCCCACTCATTGCCTTGATCGCGGGCCGATCGACTGTCGAGTCGAGAAATATTAAGAGCCAAGAGAGGAAATTTATCGGGGGACACCCCATCCGGAACCGAAGCTAGAGAGGATGACGGCCAATCGAACCACTACCACTATTTTGATGGAGGAGAGGATCCCCAGCTAGAACCATCACCATTATGGGATGAAGAGGACCTCCCAACCATCACCATCGAGCCACCGGAAAACACCACTAGCCTACGTCCCGAGGAGGGGAGGAACTGCTGCGCCAAGCACGAACATGTTTTTTCCGCAAGATCCTTGACCTCGAGACCAAGGCCGAGGAGGCGGTGAGGACTGACACCGACGGTGATGAATGGTAATGTGACAGTGGACAAAACTCTACTAATAGAGCACTGACCGCTACCTCATTGAGTGAGAAGATCCTAAATATTTTTCGCTTCTAATTGAACTTTTTCTCGCTAGACCTAGATCCGAAGAAACACATGAGTAATAATACCATTTTTATCATAAATATAAAACTCCAAGCTAAGTGTAGTGTGATTAAAAATTAAGTCATTTATAATCATCCAGATTTCAAAAAGAATTTCAACACGAAATTTTTCCAAAATTTGTTGAATTTTACAGTAGTTGAGTCGATTCCCTCAATAAAACAACTTTCTAGGTGAAGGTTTTGGGGTGAAAAGGTTGGAAGAGGGAGTGAATTCACTTCGGGTAGACCGAGAAAGCGGAAAAATTAGAACAAATGCATTCGGGTTTTAGGACAACGACACGCAAGACACAAGGGATTAACAAGCCCAAGATGTTGAAGATGTTTTCCATCTAGAAAACCACAGTAAAGTAGGCACCAAAGGAAATGATCCTTCTTTGTTTCTAAGAGAGATTTCATAATGTTTGTGAATCTGCGCTTCTAGACCATGTGTGTGGATTTAATCTTCCAAGATGTATTCAACTTCTCAAAAGGAATGTGTTGAGGCACAAGAAGTCAGGTAACCGAGGTGAGGTTTGTACCAACTAAAAGGAGTTATAGTAGGCCAGTGCCAATCATGCCACCTTTGAGTCGATGGGCAACACCAATTTTGTGAAGCATCTCATTAGGTATGGTAGATTGTATTTCCTGAATAGACTCCTTATCTCCATTATTGAGATAAAATTGAGCTTTAAGAAGGACCCAAGGCTTCCAATAATGGGTGGCTTTACAAAATAGATCCCCCAGCTTAGTGATGCCATGCTTAAACAATCAAAGGCTTTTAATCCATGGAACCATAGCAAAAGGAACATTGTGAAAATTGATAACAGAAGACCACCATAGTGATTAAAAGTTAATGGAAAAACTAGTCCTGAAACCATCCCCCACCCATTGTAGGTGGAGTTTGATCAATTCTCAAGCTTTCCAGATACTCTTTAAAACAAGTGAACCTCCTATCTTAACAGAACATGGAGAGCAACATACTTTGAAAACCCGGATGTTTCCAAGATTGTTTTCCAAACGGAGCCCCTTGATAAATACAATGGCAGAGTAAAATTTTCCATGCCTCTTGACCTTCTAAACCTCGGATAATCCACTTGACATTGAGAGAAATGCCCTGAAGCCGAATATCAATGAGACCTAACCCACCTGCATCTTTGGGAGAACAACAGATTTCCCAAGCCACTTTGTGGAAGCCCTTGTGATTAGTAGAGTTAGCCCATAAGAAATCACGAAGAAGCTTTTCCAGCTTAGCATACACAGCTTTAGAAGGTGCCCAACAGGAAGAATAATAGACATGGGTAGCAGCGAGCACCTTAGAGCAAATATGGAACTTTCGGCCAAAGAAAGGGGCTTGGTAATCCAATAAGAAATTTTTTTCTCGACTCGCTAGACAACATAAGACCACAAAGTAGCAAGAGTAGCCTGAAAAGAAAAGGGAATGCCCAAAAACTTGAATTAAACCCCTGGTTGAATCCACTACCAAGCATAACCTGCAAGCCAAGGAGGAATAGGATCCATAGATTGTCTATAACATTGAGTTTTATCCCATTGAATGGAGGACCCTAAAGCCAAACAAAATATATTAAGACACTGCAAAGTGGAAGAAATATACTCTTCATCCTCATTCAGATTTAAGGACTCATCAACAAAATGTTCATTAATAAGATGCAGATCAGAGTTAGGAAGAGAAATGCCCTTGACCAACCCCTGTGAATCAAACTTGGCAAGAATGTAGTGTTAGGAAATATAATATATTAGTGTTCCTTAGTAAATAATAATTACGTGAAGTAATTATTATGTTGTAAGTATGTGTTAGTAAATTTTTATTAGTTATTATATAAAACAACAATAACAATTATATTTGGTTAGTGTGTTAGAAACAACTCACGTAAGTTAGTGAGTTGTTATAACTACTTCCTATTATTTAGGAAGTCTATTTCCTATATATATGGATGTATCTGTATCAAAGAATATCAAATATCAATAAAAAGAATATAGATTACTGTGTGTGTAAATTGCTAGTATCTGTATCCGGTATCGAGCAAAATTGGTTGTCTTTAATGGATAAATAAAATGGTTTTGGGGACAACGCCATAGTCTGAAATCTTGCCCCATTTTTATGAGTTTTTTCATAATACATTTATGCCGAGAGAATCATTTTGTTGGCACGGTGATTTATCATGTAGCGTGGACTCTCATATATTAGTTGAATTCCTTTGCATACTTGGTTTGTCTAAAATTTATGTCTCATACTGTGAAGGAAGATTTTTAAATATTTATTCAATTCTATAAAGGCATAATTATTTCACATCCGAGAATCATTCCAAACAATCAATGTGGATTTTCTAGGCATTGCGCTAAGGACAAGCTCATTTAGAAGATCAAGGAAGTGGATAATTTGCGCTTAGTGTAGCTACATCAAAATTGGAGCTCCTAATGGGTTGTAATATGTAAATGCAATTGGATTTCTTCTCAAGTTCTCTGCAATCCGATTATACTCTACTCATTGCATTTTGGCGAACCAACTTGCAAGTCGCACCCACCTCGGTCTCAAGGCTATGTTCCAAACATGTCATGCACATTAATTGTCAATAATGATAATCGGATTGCAAATTTTAAGTGGTATGTGGATTTCCTTTAGCAATTTGGTGATGAAAGAGCCATAGGTTAAGAGTCATAGGTGAACTAGTTTATGTATATTTCTTATTATTGTTTTACGAGTCTATTTGTTTTTAGGTATTTAGTTATTCAAGCTAATAGTTTTATTTGTGTTATTTTCAATATGTCATTTAACACATTTATATAAGAGTCTTGAATAAGTCTTTTATTTTATGTCAAAAGTTGTAGTCAATAATTGTCCTTGTTATCACTATAAGACATCAATGTGTATGTCGATGTCAATTCCACCATTTATGTCTAGGTGAATATTATAAAATGTTGGTTCACACGCTTATTCAAAGTGAAGTTTCATCTTATCAAATTTGAGTTATTATCACCTTGTCTATTGTCTCATTTCAAATAGTATGTTTAGGTGAATAATAGGTTATTGTGTCTAATTTTTGTGTCATAAAAGTTAAAAATGAATCATCATCATTTTTCATGTCTAAATTATCATTTTTCATTTTTTCAAAATTCAAAGTCTAAAAAAACAAAATAAAAAAATTAATATATTTTGCCTCACGACGCATTTTCGGTGTTACCAAACGTCCAAAATAAAGTGTTTCACATCATGGAGGGAATAAAAGAGTAAATCCAATGTGGAAACCTGTTGAGTGTCCAATTCAAATCCACAATGAGCTAGGAGCATGTTACCGGAGGATGGAGGCAAATAGAGGTTGGAGGTCATTCAACGACCTCTCGTCATTCACCAACGATGGGGACGCATATCATCTTTGGTGACGTGTGTGTTCATTGTTTAGGTGTGATTATATTTCAGTGTTCCTATTTTTAATACATGTAAGTTTCACATTAAAGGGAGAATATGATCCAATGTTCCTTTCCCGCTTTTCAACTTGTGTGTATGAGCAGCAATGTTCTGCAGATTTTCCTATGGTATTCCTTGCAGTGAGAAAAGTGATGAGAGCCGATGATACTACTACAACATCATGATATTGTGGTTGTTAGTTATCCACTAGAAAAACTATCCGAGGTTGTTGGTATTGTCCTCAAAAACCATCTATTGTGTGGTTGTTGGTTAACCACTTGGAAAACCATCCGAGGTTGTTGGTATTGTCCTCAAACCATCAAGATCATGAGCGAGCTACGTAGCGCACGTTGCGGTAAAGACAAAGTAGGTTTTCCCCATGTTCACACTAAGGGGGGGAATGTTAGGAAATATAATATATTAGTGCTCCATTAGTAAATAATAATTATGTGAAGTAATTATTATGTTGTAAGTATGTGTTAGTAAACTGTTATTAGTTTTTATATAAAACAACAATAACAATTATATTTGGTTAGTGTGTTAGAAACAACTCACATAAGTTAGTGAGTTATTATAGCTACTTCCTATTATTTAGGAAGTCTATTTCCTATATATGGTTGTATTTGTGTCAAAGAATATCAAATATCAATACGAGAATACCAATTATTGTGTGTAAATTGCTAAGTATCATCACGTAGTTGAACCCCTCCAATAAGCACATAAAGTGACGAAGCTAAGGGATGGCCTGTTGAATAGATATGTGCAACTCAAACATCTCATAGTGAACTCCATTAATGGTAAGCTGGCATTAGCATCCTAGAAAATCACATTGACATGTCGGATGAACTGGGGTCGAAACCAAGAGCTTCATGCGGCATAAAGATAATAAAATTCCATTCAATCCTATCATTAGATTTTTCAAATTCGATTTGATAAAAAGGGCCTTTTGACGAGAAACTCAGGCCCATTTCATACCTTCCCAAACTACAATGATATTGTCCAGAATGAACACACTTTTGATGAATCCAATCTGCTCAGGGGCCCATAATAAGAGGCAAAAGATTACGAATCCATAGATTTAAGGCTTTGCAATGATCTTGTAAGAGACATTTAACAGAGTAATTGGCCACCAATTGGTGATGAGTTCAGATCTCCACCTTCGGGATAAATTTAATATTTCCCTAATTGATCGAGCCCCAAGAGAATTATCGGCCATCACTTCACAATAGAATGATAAGGTATGGAAGATATTTAACCAAAGATAACACGAAATAATAATATTATAATTCAATACATTTGGGATATCTCAATACAAGAGTGATACACATAAATAGGAGGATGCACTCCTTAATACAAGGAGTCAACAATCATCTCCAACTTCCCCTACAATCTCTCTCATCCCTAAGATATCTCCAACATCCCAAATATCCCTCAAGACTAATCAACGTGAGTTGTTATCACAACACACTCACACTAACTATATTATTAATATGAGTTATATTAACTCAATATTAATAACATACACAATATATTAATAATGTTACATAATATATTTGTAACATTCACTCCCCTATTGTTAACATTATTAATTCCCAATATACACTCCCCTAATGTTGACATGGTACAACATAAATCATTTTATTGTAACGTGTTGCACGGGCTTGCCACATAATTTGGGTCAAAGAAAGGTGTGTAAAATTCCAACTGGCTGACTGTCTTGTTGCACATGACCACAACTATGTGAAGGAATGCATCATGCATTTACTCCATGAAAAGAATGCACTCAACATTCCACTGGTGGATCATCTTCATAAAGAAGGAAGGCAGTCAGAGGACCTGCTACATTAGTAAAAGTTTATCTACCTTTTTACATATGTGGTTTTCTGGATCTACCACCAACCCTTTCCAAATCTATGAGTGTTACAATAAACTTAGAGACATACTCTACAATGTTTTCTTCTAGGAGGTTACATATAGGAATTTCTCACACATTACAATTGAATAGGAATGTGACATTTGTTCTTATTTTCACACAGTGGAAATTAAACACATAACTAAAAAAATTCCACAACTTCATTATGCAGCCCCATCGCTTGTGGCTGGCAAGAGGTCATTGATTGACCTCCTTCCTCTATTGCCTCCATCCTTCATCAGTGTTGTTATTTAGTTAGCAAATGTAGCTTTTAAGCTCATTACTCATTTTTCCGGTGTCGGATTCAACCGATAATGCACCCCCTCACTATGGATGTCGCGTACAAGCGAAAATGCGTCCAATTTTTAAAAAAATTGAGGCAATATATATATTACAATATTTGAAAAAATAACATTTTGAAAATTTTGGTCTAGTAGGGTTTTTCTCTCTAAATTTAGCTAGTTATAACTAAATTCAAATTTACCGCTAAATTTAATGAATCCACTAAAAATTCCACCAAAGCTCATGTGGAGGGGGATTTGACCCCTTGACCTCTTCTTATTGAAGAGTCTTACAAAATATTGGATAGCCACTTCTCCTTGTAAGCTAAACGTTTATATAGGAAAGCGACTAGATATTTAAACACTACAAATCAATCAATCTTAAGCCATACCTCCTTTTCAAAACCACGGGTTTTCTGAATAGTGGTTTTAGGAAAAGCAGTAGAAAATAAAAAAGGTGGTTTTGGACATGTTTAAGGCGGTTTTTCTCCTTCCTTCACTATGCAGATCTGAGAAATTTCTCTTGAAAAATAACTAAATGATATTTAATCAATGCATATCCACTTAGAATTTAATTCCACCCGAAATATTTCTATTGAAATTTAAATGATAGGAATATAAATGTCTACGTGATCCTCAATACCATGCAGAGGCATTCAAATAATGCAATTCTTAGTTTGGATTGCCATGTAATATTGCATTTTATTTTTGGCTCATGAGGATATTGTGCACATGGAAGAAGATTAGGAAAATGATCGAGATCTCACTAACTAAATGATCTCTATGCAAAGAAGGTAGAGTTCAAACATGGTTCCATAGGTAGAATGAGATAAATGAACTAGATATTAGACTTTGATCATTCTTACCAAATCGACTCATTGATAATTGCATGCAGGTTTAGACGATGTCAAAATTCACCAGAAAAAATGAACTCACCAATTTATTTAATACGTTGATCTTGGGAGATCCAATATTGACCAAGGTGACATAGATAATCTTCAAATACACAAAAAAATGTTGAGAACATCCATACACAACTATCTCAAAACTGATCCTTCACTATTGAGAAAGCCATAGAGATGATGATAGAGTATTGTACACGGAACCTCCAACTCTCACAAGCTAGAATATGTGCATGTCATTGCTTCACAATGTTAATGCAACCATATATGTAGAACTGACATGCTACCTTCATTTTTCCTTGACCTTCTCTGATACCACTGATAAGGTATGGAAACAGATTAAACCAGTAATAACATAGAATAATAATATTATAATTCAATACATTCGAGGATATCTCAATACAAGAGTGATACACATAAATAGGAGGATACACTCCTTAATACAAGGAGTCAACAATCATCTCCAACTTCCCCTATAATCTCTCTCATCCCTAAGATATCTCCAACATCCCAAATATCCCTCAAGACTAATCAACGTGAGTTGCTATCACAACACACTCACACTAACTATATTATTAATATGAGCTATATTAACTCAATATTAATAATATACACAATATAGTAATAATGTTACACAATATATTTGTAGCATAGACATGATGAAGGTTAGGACCAACAAAGATCCCATAACACTTGATACAATTCACATGGAAAGCCATCAATACCACGATATTTATCGATTTTCATTTTCAATTGACTATTTTGACAAGGGGTTAAGAATCACTTATGGCTTGATGAAAGGATGTGGAAGTGATTGTGATGATGACATTGACCAATGTCAATAAATATGTCCAAAATTTCTTCACAACAAGTTTATTAGATGTTAATTGTGATAAGATCTCTACAAGGTCAGTCATTCTTTAATTTACCAAGGTGATGAAAGACCAAGGTCAAACAAATACCATAGAGATAAATTTCACAAAATGCATGTGAATAGACTAACCAAAATATCATCAAAGGGATGAAAATGGTGGATGACTTGCAGAGGGATGAAAAGAAAGGGAAGAAAGAACATCCATGTGTATACAATACCTGATTACAATGTTTGATCTTTGTACCTTTGATTTTTTTGTATTGTTTTAATGTTTTCTCATTTTTTTGTATTTTTGGAAAAAAATTAATTTTAAGATTTAGGAATTTTAAACCAATTAATGCCAATCTGTGTGATAAGATCCAACAACAATGTTCACATTTCCTTGATAAGGGATATTAAGAATGTTTGTTTATCAAGAGTCATATTATCTCCGATCTCGATGATCGTGGTGAGCTCATACTCAACAAATGACTATGATTTATCTTGAAACATGGATTTCGTATGTGGGAGCTTGAGTTCCCTATCCAAAGGTTTATGTAATTTGCACCATACTTGATGGTTGCATTGGTGTGCATTCTTGAATCACACTTGATTCTAAACTTTATGATTGTTTAAATTGTTAAGAGCTTTGATCTCTTGGAATTTTTATCTTAGCTTGATAAAGAAATTGTTTGGGTTTCCTATAAGTTAATACATGACTTGTCTGATCCCAAGAAGTGGGAGAAGAAAGTGGATGTTTAGAATTGATGTGAGAAATGATGGTGGGCTTTCCAAAATCATTGATAGAAGGATAATATGATGGATGAAAGGATATGGTCCAAGAATTAAAGAGGATGGGCTACCAGAGAGGTGTCCCATAGACTAAAGATGAAGGACTACTAGGATGTGGCCCAAGTATAGAAGAGGATGGGATACCAAGAGGTGTCCCATAGATTGAAGATGAAGGGATACTAGGATGTGGCCCAAGTATAGAAGAGGATGGGCTACCCGGAGGTGATCCACAAATAGAAGATAAAGGGCTACTAGGATGTGGCCCAAGAATAGAAGGTAACAGGCTACCAGAGGTGACCCCCAAATAGATGATGAAGGGCTTCTTGGAGGTGGCCCACATATAGAAGAAGACGATGGGCTACTAGGTAGTGACCCAAGGTGAGATTGTGATTGAGGAATCGTGATAGATAAAGAATGATTGGGTAATGAGAAGATAGGTCATGGATCAATGTCAGACCCAAGAATTTCATCACGCAATGAAGAATGTGAAGATGGAATAATAAGAGGAGGTTCAAGTGTGATGATCCTAGGGTCTTCCTCTATTTCGTGATAAAAGGAATCAACCTCTTCCCCACAATACATGAACGTATCGAGGTCTAAAGAGAATTATTTCTCGTAACCTTCTAGAGGAATATCTTCATGTACCCCTATAAATTCTCTAATTGCTTCTTCATTCTGAAATGAATCAATCGGTATGTGTTATTGGTCGACCATAAGAGGTTGATTGGAAGAAATAGGTCCAACAAGTATGGAATATTTAGAAGATGTTTGATGATGTAGATGAGGGAATGTTTGACCTTATTGTGTCCACAAAGGAATTGGATAGTGCATCGAAAATATATCTTAGCACATCATTTCTTGTGAATGGTTTGACATGGATGCAAACATCGATCTTTAGAAGATGGATGAATATAGAATAAGGCATGATAAAAATGACTCAAGGGCCAAAGAGGGATTGATTCCGATTGATAGAAGAAGATGACTCGAGAGATGAAGTAGATTTGTATTGGGATGTCTTACGAGTGGAAGAAGATGTGGCTTTAAAATATCTTGGTATAGGTTTTCCTAGAAGATAACATAGTGCAGGTAGACCAATAGGATCATTCATCCAAACAGGTATTGCGATATAGGGGTGACTTGGATGATCGATTAGAAGAACCTTGAGTCACAAAAATCTTCAAAGGAGGATGACATTTTTGAGGTGACTGATAAGGGGGTCTTGTAGAGAAAGGGAGGACCTCAACTCAAGAGTCAAATAAGAGGAATCTGAATAATAGTTCAGATTAAAATCATCAGAAGATTGAGAGGAATCGAAGAATCATTTGGATTGGAAGCCTCAGAATCACACCACTAACTATGAGATGAAGGTGGGGAAAGGGGTAACTGAATGGGTTCTCTATCACAAAGAACCAACCGAGGTTTAGTCGTGATGGGAATATTTTGATGGGAATGTCAAGACCTAGGTTCCCCATTGTCATAAGTATGAGGAGCCATGTGATAATCAGTCATGGTTGGCATTATTGAGTACAAATTCCTAGACCTATATGGTGATTGAACTCCTTCATAGTGAAGAAAGTTCTATGTCAATTTGAGCAGCATAACAACAACCAACTAGACATTTTGCAAATATGGGTCTTAGGATAAACCAAGCAGCGTAATGATGTCAAATTATCACAAATAATGTCAAATAATAAATGGTAATGAATCCAAAGGATCAATATGAACCAAGGACACCAAAGAATAATGAATGAAACACTAATCACAGTATTATATAACAAGAAGTATCTAGGAGAAGACAATTAAGTACAAGACTATAATCCAATCAAAAAAATAGTTTACTCCCTACGTTTTCCAAGATAGGTTTAGTGTAAATAGTGACAATACAATATCACCACTTAGGTCAAGTTTAAAATAAACAAGACCTAAATACTAAGAAAGTGTTGACATGATCTCCCAACAAGGTGTACTAAAACCAATTTAGACACAAACAAAGTCCAAGTATTTGACAATGGAAGTTACAAATGCGAGCAACTTAACAACATTATTTGGACACATTAATCAAGATTTGTAATGAAAGCAATATTTTAGTATTAAAATGATGTTATCGCATGTGAACAACGTAACGTTAACACTCTAAAAACTTAAGGCAATGTTAGGATAAAAACTAAGCGATCTATCAAGAAGTTGATATGTGTATGAGAGAACCATAATGATACAACTTAGAGACTTAGACTAAGTTTCACAATGGAAACAAGATGTAATTATCTCGATTGTATAGCTATAATTTGGGCATCGTAATAACTAAAAGGATTTCAATGATGAGACAACCTAGCTACAATATGAAATCTTGATTATGGGTATTAAGACGATGGCTACCAAGATATAAAGACGTACCAACACACTTTCAACATTTACATCCAGGTCTCAAGCAAGGACAAATGTAAATGGGTGCAAAATTGGTGGACACAATCAATCAATAACACTACATAGGTATGTTTTATTTTATCCCAAATGGGCAACAAGAAAACAAAGGTATAAACCAAGTGGTGATAAGAAATACTTGGCGTAACTTTGGCGGAGTTTCACCTTGTCTTAGGACAAGTGAAAAACTAGGACAAAGTTACATGTCGTAAGTCTCGTGATGAAGTAACACACGGTTTCAACTTTAGTGGACTCTCCCCTTGTTCGAATAACAAGGTTTTGACTCCAAAAAATTTGTCATGTTATGAGAGATATTTGAAAACACGATATGTAAGTCAAATTGGCTCCAAGCCACAAGCTTCCTATTGTTCACTCTCTAGGTGTCACAAACTATCTCTGTGAGTGCGATTTTCCAAGAAAGTCACACTCACTTAATCTTAGAGTATCCCGATTTACTTTACCCCCTTTGATATAATGAGAAAAAATTGTGTTCAGTTATATCTCACTAGGGTCACGTGAAGACAATTTTGACTCTAATCTCTCCAAGTCATACTAATCAATTGGGTAGTGGAGCACTTTCCCATTTCGTAACAAGGTTCCTCTTGCGTGAACTAGTTTTGGGTTCCTAGAGCATCACTCTTGTTATCTTAAGGATTATACCAAAGGGATTTTATCCTAGTTCAAATCGAATGAGCCATAGCTCTTGACCAAAACTCCAAAATATAATGTGTTGAATAGAGGTGGTGTATTTATTTTATCTTTTGGATTAATAAATTTAGTTTAGACCACCATTGCAACCTCAACACACATGTAGTTAGAATTTTTTTACATTATCCTTTCTTTGGAAATCATTACGTCCTACACAAAAATAGTTAGTAGTTATCCAAACAAATCTACAATATCATAAAAAGAGGATGAAAAGTTGTTTTTGGTTCTTAAGATTGTCCAAGGATGCAATAGAAGAGCATACACAACAATAAACCCAACTAGATAACAATGAAAAACTTGTAAATCAAATAACCACCATAATGGTTTGTAAATCGACGTTCATTCCCAATTAATCCAAGTGTTTTTAGTGAAAAAATAAAGTTGTTTTTAATTCTCAAGACCACACAATGGTGTAAGAGAAGAGCATACACAAGCTTTAGCCTTAATTATTTATCATATGAAAATCTCTTAAATCAAAGAATTATGTAAATGCCATATGAAAATTTCATTCGCTTAAACATAAAAATGAATAACAAAATTTCCCATTTACTCTAATATTAGCAAAATAAGGTTTAAAGATACTTTTGGTTCTCAAGATCACATAAGGTGCAAGAGAAGAGCATACACAAACTTTATCCCAAACTCATACAAAGCATGGAAATAAAAGCATTCATCAAAACTTAAGAAAATGTTAAAAAGATAGAGATCAAAGTTGTTTTTGATTCTCAAGATCACCAAAAGGTGCAAGAGAAGAGCATACACAAGCTTTGGTCTACATCAAGTAAAGCATGGAAAAACAACATTCATCAAAGCATTATACATGTTAGAAAATGACTAGTTTTCTAAAAAATGAAAACCCTAAATTTTTGGTAACTCTAAACCCCAAATTTATGTTTCCATTGCGTAGTTCACTTCAATACCTTTTCAATGTAAAAAAAACGAGTCGTTTCAAATTCGTGAGTAAAATTTATGGCCTCTCGGAAGATCCTTGTGTATGTAGTGTTACGCGCATGCCTGTAATAATAGCATATGCACGCCTGATTATAAAGTGTATGAGTGCCTGCAATAGTGTATGCACGACCTTGTGTAAAGAAATAGTAAGTGTTGCGCTTATGCACCCAAAATAGCATATGTGCACCTGAATAGTGTATGCATGCCTAGAATAGCATATGCATGCTCCCAAAAAAATAGTAAGTGTTGCTTGCATGCCCATAATAGTGTATGCACGTGCCTATGTAAAAAAAAATAAGTGTTTTGCTTGTATGCCCCGAATAGCGTATGCACGTGGAAATTCAGAGATCACCAAAACACGAGAATTTTTTGCAAAAATCTCCAAACTTTGTCAATTTGGATAAATTTTAATAGCACCTCACCTCCTTTGATCCTGCAAAGGGCACAAAACAAAGCAATCCTAACTAAACTAGTTAAGAAACCTCGTAATTATAAAAATAAAGCAAGAGAGGGTTATTAAATCAAAACTTTGAAACTAATCTAAAAAGCTTAAAAATGAATGCAATGGGGTATGCTCCCACCGGGTGTGCCAAATGTGCACTACCAAAACTCTAGCAAGGCTAAATAACTAGACTAACACCACATAGTCTATTAACAAAGCTATGAATTAACAATAGTAACATCAAGATCTTAGCTTATTGGAATACTTAAGAAAACTAACATGATATCAATCAATCTTAGTTAAAGCATGCCTACTTAGTGTGAATTTCTAACTAACATGGACCTATGAAGACCACTAGAAAATCAAATTGGGTTGTTACTCCATAATGGTGAAAGGACCTCTCTAACAATGGCTACAAGGCCATATTAGATATTCCTTTACTAACCAAGCATGAAGATTGGATGCAAAGATTGAGCAAGCTAATCCATCAATGGAAGTAAGGCTCTTGATCATATGTCTTATATGATTAATGTTATTCAAAACATGGTGTAAAGTATGAAGGTAGGAGCTTAGTCCTTTTTATAGCTTTCTACTTGGAGAAATTTTGCATCTTGGTGCATGTGGGACTAAAAGGATAAAGTAGATTAAGGTTTGTTAATCTTGATTAGTGAATTAACAAGTGATTAGCATGTGAGGAGCCTTAATTAACCAATTAGGGTCAATTAAGAGGCTAGGATAAGCTTTTGAAGCCTTTTGAGATGTCTTGGAGGGAAAAGGGGTGATTTTGAATGGTTGGAAGAGGGGTATTAACCAATAATAGGGTTTATTGATTAAAACAAGGGTAAATAGGCCTAATTAGCTAATAATCGATAATTGCTTGCTCATAAGAGGATAATAACTAACGATGTGTCATTAACTAACATCTAGAATATGACAAAGGTTAGTTAATCAAAAAAAGTGTCATTAATCAATCAAAATAGAGAGAAACATTAGTTAATTAGTATAAATCACTAATCACGATGGGAATGGTAAGGATGAGGGTAATGTTATCCAATTTCACCCCCCAGGGTTGAATTGATAACATACATCAGGATTCCCAAGTCCCAGGCTGAAAAAGAATGAGCTCTGAGAGAATGCGAGAAGTTGCAGAAAATAAACCTGGGCCAGAAAAAATTGTGAAAATCGGCTAAGTCCTTGTTCTAGAACAGTCGGGACATTTGGGACGCCAAGGCGCGGATCGCCAAAAGCCTACAGGCGGCCCAAACAACAAAGGGACAAGTGGGACAAGAGTGCGCGAAGGATGCGAACCGGCCGGTTCGGCCAGAACGGGAATCGTAGCACCAGGACAGTCGGATCAGAAGGACGCGTGGGACGCGGAAAGCCGGTTCAGCCGAAAGAGAAGAAAATCGACCAACAGTTTGGGACATTCGGGCCGTGAGTACGTGAACCGCCCGGATCGGCCGAAAAGGAGAACTTTTGCACCAAAAATTTGGGACATTTGGGCCGTAAAGGCGCGGATCGGCCGGATCGGCGAACCGGAAGAATTTGCCCCGCGAAGCACTGGGACATTAGGGACAAATGGACGCGAACCAGCCGGTTTGGCCGAAACGGAAAATTTAGCACAAAGACAAGTGGGACAAAGGGACGCGGTGGACGCGAAAGAGCCAGCAGACCCACGGACCAACCAAGAGATGACACGTGTCACAAGGAAAAAGGTCCAAAAAGTCAAAGGGGCGAGTTTTCGAGCACTGATCCAAACCAATGAAATAGTGCCACGTGTCCAAGTTTAAGGGGCCCACAAGAAAAACCCACAAAAAGGTGGAGAGAGGGAATTTCTCAGCGAATCAGAACCCGCCACGTGTCGTCCAGATGGCAGAGCGTGGGAAAAGAAATTTAAAAATCCGTTTTCACCTGTTTTGTGCCCTAAATCTTCAGATCATCATATCTTTCGATCCAGAGCTCGGATTTACACGTTCTTGATATCAACGGAAAGTTGTTGAAATTCTCTACATGATTCTGGGATCAATATTGCATTTTGGTGCTGTTTGGAGGGAGAAAATTAAGAAAACATCTCTGACGTGTGTAATGCTTCAACAACCAACTTTAATACAGCAGACAGCTCGCCGCTCCTGTTAGGCAGCCCGCCGTTTTGCTAGGATCCACCACTTGGATCATAATGAGATGATTTAAATGCTACCAAGAAGTGGTTGAGTGGATTCTAAATTTCCCCTCTCTCCTCTCTCATTTCTTGATATATATTGTAAAGAGGAGCTCCTTTAACAGTGCGGACATTCTTGTTTTGCATCCTCTCTTCTTCCCTGCTTGTAGGAGAATTTGTGGAGCTTTCAAGCCTCCCATATGGATTGTAATGCCATTTTTTGCCTCTTGGCCACTGCAATGTACTGTAAATACCCTTGAGCAATATATATATGTCTGTGATTGATTCTAAACCCTCTCATGTATTCATTGCTGTCATTTTTGATCTCTTATTGCAGTTTGGTCACCTGTGCATGGTGTTGTATTGCATTTATGTGGTCTGTGTTTAATTTTGCAAAACGGGTGTCCAACATTCCTCGGTGCATCACCTCCATAGTTTAGGTTTTATTTTTATGCATTCTCTACCCTGTCTCCTTGGCAAATTAGATTAGGTTGTAGTAAAACCTCTGCATTTTATTGGTGCATCTGAACAGAGGAATAGGAACCAGCCTTCTCTGGAGAATCCTTTCTCATCTTTACAAGTCCCACACTTGGAGAAAGGATTCCATGTTGCATAATCACACTGGGATGCTCCGAACATCAACCTAGAAGCCCGATCTCGCATCTAGGGGTGCCGTGAGTCTCAACAACAGTAATTAGTGTACTTTTAGTAATAAAACTATGAAAGATGATTTTAGGTGTCTACAATGAGATATCCACTTCGTGTTCATTTCATGGATGTCACCAATGTAAGTTCAAATCAAATACAATTAGCGATAGTAGACATTTATGGTAATGTCTATGGTGAATACTTTTATCAATGACGTGAGATTCTTGTTGCATGAAATCAAATAAGAAATTACCCTCAAAACCCCAACATACTCGAGATTTGATGGAAACTATAAGACTGATTCAAAAATTTACACTGAATTATGTACATGATTGAATTATGCAAGAGAACACAATAACATGTGTAGATCATTGAAAAATTTCAAACGCACTATCAGGCGTTTGAATTATGTACTTTTCTTCCAAATATAATAATGTATTGTGCATTTTTATGGAATAAAATAACTACCTTAAGGTTCTTAAAGATTCGCAGTGCACAATCATTTTTTTGATTCTTTTTTTGGCAAGAAAAATATTTTTCCTCACTTGCATGAAGAGACAATCGTGGATCATGGACCATTAAAAGAACGAGTTTTCCCATATCTACATAGTTTAAAATTAAACACATTTTATAACTACTAAGACCCTTATTCCCAATCAAAAATTAAGCCTAGCAGACGCTAGCACATAAAAATGAAAACATATAATGTTTATTGTTTCGCAGATCGATGTCAACTTCCTTGAATTCTAAAAAAAAATCCCTAGATATGCATGGTTTAATCTTAAAGATATTTTGAAAATGATAAGAACCTTATTCCAAAGAAAAAATAATCCTAGGCACCATTAGACCATATAAAATAGAAACATGTTATGTTTATTGATTTGCAAATCCTTATTGGCTTCCCTGAAATCATAAAATGATTTTTACCAGATCTTCATATGTTAATCTTAATGAAATTTTAAAAATGATAAAACCTTGTTCCAAATAAAAATAAATCCTAGTGGTCGCTAACATGTATAGAAGAAACATTTTCTATTTAATGTTTTGTAGATCGTTATTTTAAAGATTTTTTGTTTATTGTTGTGTGGACATTGGCAAAAATGTCAAATTTTAATGACATGATGCCCTCATTCCTACGATACATAATTTGACTTGGACGTCGTAAGCTTCAAGATTATATTCATATAGAAGATTGCATCGTGACCAAACGTATCGTTTATCGAGGATCCAAGAATCAAAACATATTTCTCAAAAATATTAGCACTGTTTAGAGAAATTTTAATGCATATTACAATTGTAAAAATATACCTATTGAAGGATGAATTGTGGCCTATAATGCATATTACAATTCTACTTGATAGATGAATTGTGGCCTATATTGCAACTATTGAAGGATGTGGAATAAAATCTAGAGACGTATGCAATGTGATTAAATCAATAAGGGGAGTCCTCATCATACCCGCATATAGATAGAGGGGGCTTTAGAGTGGGTATTAGGCTTGGATGACACAAGATAGGCCCATATCTATAGTTTTTCCTCGATCTCCCATATATGTGGATAGGGGATTCCTCATACAATCATTGAAGGATTGGGTCCCATATAGAGAGAGGGGGCTTCGGTCTCTCATGAAGGCCTATCTATATGGGAGTGCCCCATATCTAGATAGGGGGCCCAATTACAATTATGTAATTTGTCCCTAAATTTATTTGATAACACCTTTCTGTATAATGTGTGTGACTATCTTTAGTAATGTTATTTTGTATAATGTGTGTTTATCAATTAGCGAAATCCTTTATTCATAATCTAGCCAATGCATGGGAAAATCTTGATGACATCATCCATTTTTATTGCGTTGACTGCCTCACACAAGTCGAGGGACTACTTAATTGGGTTGTGCTTTTTCCTGCCCTCACTCGTTTTCTCATGTTTCTCTCTATTGTTTTCCTCTTCCTCTCATGACGTCTACCTATGTTCCTTTCATCCTCTTACGTAGAAAGAAGCTAGAAATGGATTTCCTCTCTCCTGTGTCTTCCACTCGTCTTTGCAATGTCTTACACATAAGCTCCACACATGTTCGAATGCGACCGAGAAAGTCCTACACGTGGATTATCTTCAAAGCATTGGGACATGCTCGTGTCAACTCGAGATTGCGGGTGTCTTCATGTTCAATTTCTTAGTACTACGTGCGAGATAAGGAAATAGTCATGATGGTAGCGTCCCATTTCATTTACCCATGTCATCGTGTGGGTTTGGCCGAAGCTATGGTAGAAGTATGCCTTCCTATTCTCTTTTCCAATTTGTATCATTTTCCATCTCCTTCCTGGGTTGACATTAGGATCTGGATTCCCTGGAATTTAAAATTTAGGCCCTCCATCAATTTGTTGAGTTTGTTCTAAGCATCTTTCGATCTGATGGGGCATCTATCTCCAGCATGTCATCCCTGGACCTGGTGGCACTCAAAACTTGCCCCACCCCTTCCTAATTGCGTGGTTCAATCAAGATTGTTATTAGCTCATCCTTTTCCTTTCTCAGGAAGGTTGAAACACTTGCCTCGGTGGACCAATTAGAGGTGGAACCCTAGGGTTTCTCTATCATTCCCCCTCTATTTTTGTGTTCATGGCTCTATGTTTTTGTAGGCCTAGTTATTCATGTTACATTTTGGCCTCATTATTTACAATCTTTCCTACTAGTTTTGAGTTTTTGTATGTAGCCCTTCATCGATCAAATATTTTAATACTTGTATGGTGGGGACCCATGAACCCTTCGGTTCATAGCTCGGTCAAAAGAATTTAACTATATAAAAAATAAAATTATGTAATTTGTCCCTAAATTTATTTGAGAACAACTTTCTATATAATGTGTGTGACTATCTTAATAATGTTATTATGTATAATATGTGTGACTATCTTTAGTAATTTTATAATACAATAAAGTATCTAAACCATAATAGATATGTTAATATATAAAAAAGTGTACATAACATTTTTATTTCTGGTTAATTCTAATTTGATTAATGTTAGTTTACCTAGTGTTGTCGTGAAAATGTGCAATAGGAAATTGACAATTTTCGAGCACGACAACTATACCCAGATGACAAATTTTCATGTTTTATCATTCCCATGAACCCCAAGCCAAATCCATCAGTCTGATCACCCCCTATTTGATGTAAAATTTTTCCCTAGGTGATTTAGTAAAGTGCACTCATTCCACCTAGGTGATTTTAGGGAGTTCTAAAAAGATGCTATCTTCTGGCAGTATTGGGAAGGGCTATCGTGGCCTTCCCAGGACTGGATTCAACCCCCTGGAGTGGAACAGAAGAGAAAAATAAACATGGACATGAATTAAAGACATTATAACATCATGGAAATTATTTTGGAAGGCTTTGGGAAGTTTTGAAATACTTGGAGCATTCTGAGTGAAAATAGGGTTCACAAGCCTAGGCAGTACACAAGCCTAAAATAATTGTTGGGCTTCAAAAGAAGATTTCAGGGAGCTCCAGATGGAGTTAGAAGTAAAAAAATCATTAGAAAGAGGATTCCAAGACCTACATTATGGTGAAATAATATTTTTCACAACACCTTGGCGCATATGATTGGCAAGGCAAGTTTTTCTCAGGCACAAATGGAGTCCCAGATCAAAACTCTGATTTTTAAGGATCATATGGTCAAATTAAGACATGAGACCCACATAATTGGATTAAAAATTCCATTTCCAGTTAGGATCATATAAAATTTCACCAATAAATTCCACCGAGAGCTCAAGTTATCTGCATTCCAAGTTACCCTCTCAAAGGCAGTTCAGACTTAGTCATTTTTTCGAGAGGACACGTGTCAACACTAGGAGCCTGGTGGATTTCATGTCCCCGACATCCCTGAGGTCAGGTACATCAGCCCTTGGAAAATTTTCCCAGCCCCCATGTGACCTCTGGGGCCCTCATATGACCTTCAGACTTGACAGTTCAGCCCCGAGGTGCATTCTTGGAGCATTCATCCCCTGCCGTTGGATCGGGCGCCACGTGTCACCTCCAGGACCACCGTGGAAACTGATGTCCCTTATGCACCTAAGGTGGGGGACATCAAACATTGAAAAATGTGCCCATCCCCTATGGGGAGTCATTTGGACACCCACGTGACCGAGTTTCAACCCCCAGGTGCATTTTTGGAGCATCCATTCCCTGCCGTTGGATCGGCGCCACGTGTCACCTCCAGGACCACCGTGGAAACTGATGTCCCTTATGTACCTGAGGTGGGACATCAGACATGGAAAAATTTTCCCATCCCCCATAGGGAGTCATTTGGACACCCATGTGACCAATTTCCAGCACCAAGTGCTTTAAAGCAACTTTTTCCACCTTCATTCCCTGCCGTCGATCGCCGCCACATGTCATCCTCTTGACCACCATGGAATTTGATGTCCCTCACATCCCTAAGGTCAGGAAATAAAGTAATGAAAAATTTTCCCAAGCTTCTCCTTCCATGATTTCAAAAATTTAAAAAATCTAATCTTGCCGCTTGCTTCCCCGCTTCTAACTTCTAATCCTTATATGTGCACTCATTCAATCTTCATTCTTCCTCTGCAACATTCTACCATCACTCCACCATTGAAAATGCTTAGACCAGATCAAAAAGGAACTGAAATACCTTTCCCATGGTGATGCATAGGTCTCAGAAGGAATCCTCATCAAGCTAAGGAGAAACGAAGAACAACAAAGAAGAGAACAACAAAATCCCCATAGCTAAAAAATGGAAATCTAAACAAAGCTTCAAAACCAAAGGCACAAATCAATGAACCATTTATTTTGTTCATTCCTCTATCCAAGACCATCAAGAAGACACCTTCAAACTCCCCCCATGTGTGACAGAGCATCCACAATGAAGAAATCTCCTTTTCGGCTCAACGAAGAAAGAAGTGGGATTTCCGTCAAACCGGTTCCCGATTAAGTAAGATCGCACGTGAAGCACCAGAAGAAAAAAACCACATCAAAAATATAATTTTATTCACAAATGGAGGAGAAAACCAGACCTACAATTTTGAGGTCCATTAATGGCTCATGCACCTAGAAGCACTGTCAGGTCTGAAAATTAAAACTTTAAAATCTCCTGATTATTAAGCGGGCAGGCCCAAAATTTCAAAGGGATGATATTGGGAAAAAACCCATATCAAAAAACTTCATTCCACATCAATCTGACTCCCAGAGGCCAACTTTCTAAAAATAGCAGGTCTACTACATAGGAACTATTATTTCGGGAAAGTCATTAATAGAAGAACCTACGAAGGAGATGAAGATATCAGAGGTGCACTATAGCTGAGAATTCACCAGAATGGAAATTTTTGGCACTTACTAAAAATAGTAAGTGGGCCCTCAAACACCTGCTAAAAATAGAAATTTGATCCAAAGAAGTGAGGAACGCAGGGAGAAAGGGGAATCAAGGTCACAACACTCAGCTAAGGATCGAGGGAGTTACTTTTTTCACACTTACTAAAAATAGTAAGTTACACTCAAAGAGAAGTTTTGGCACAATGGGATGTACAAGGCTAATCATTCAGGGGGACATCATTGTTCGGGAGCATCCTAGCCATTTTTCACAGGGAATTCGAGATCCACCTTAGTTCATTCAACTGGGTGAGCATTCGGGAGCTAATTTGGAGGAGTTTCACAGTGTGCAAGGAGTTCAAGATTCAAAGTTTCACTGCATTTGGAGCTTTCCATCAATGAGGATCAACGGAATTCATCAGTGACATCTACTCTTCTTCTTCTCTCTCTCTCTTCTCTCTCTCTCTTCCCCCAACTTTCTCTCACTTTCAAATGTTCTAATTCTTCGTTGGGGTTTGCACTTTTTGATATGCCTTTAAGTCACTTAAAAGTGACTTTAGAAACATAATGTAAATTAAGTCACCTTGCTATTATAAAAGGGACTTAAATATTTAAAGTGGAATATGAATAGTCTTAAGTCATATTAAGGCATATGGAGGGTCATGAGGAAGATGATAAGTCACCTCTCATTCTATAAATTGTAACGCCATTCCCATTGCAAAGGGTTGGTAATTGATCTTGTAGACTCAAGAGTGCATTGTACCTAGAGAAAGCAAAGGAGATAGCCATTTTCTTCTATTCTTCCCTCTCAAATTTCTTCCATTCCCACACTATGTACAACTTTTTTTGAGCAATCAATACAAGAAGAAGAAGTTTCTAGCTTTCTTTGACTAAGGGGTTTCTTGATACTTGGTGTTCATGAATTCTTTATTTGGTCTTGTTGCTATTTGCAGAGTTGTTTCTTCTCGATAAATGCATGTGTTGAAGTTTCTAACTAGTGTGTGTGTAGGAATCTGATTTTCTACCTACAACATTAGTTCTCCTACCTCTTTTCTCACTCCCCTTTCCCACTCTACAGATGAAGACTTCCCTAGCAAGAGATTGCTAGCTTTGCCACAGGGTCAGGAGTGCCCCTGTTGGATCCCCGATCGAAAGACCACCACAAAATCCACACTTTCTCATGCATGCACATATGGCAGCTACACCGTTAAGTAGAGGGACTTAGATTCCCATAGAGCATTGGCAAGAAATCCACAAGTTTTTCCACCCGACAAATTTTCTCCAACAGTTTTTGGCACCCACCGTGGGGCAGATTTAGCAACATCTGCACCCAATATATGACCGCAAGGTCCCAAAAATTAAAAAAAAATCAAATATTAAAAAAAAAAAAAGAGTTCATGAAAGTCCATTGCTGAAAGATACACTACTGATTTCTACACATGAATTTTCACATTCCACAATGTCTTTTTTCATTTTCCCACTTCAAAAAGAATTTCAAAAGTCAAGTCAAGGAAGATACACCAGGTTGAGAAGGTCGAGAGGTGTTGTTGATTTCAATTTTGAAGCTTTGAAAAATCAGCAAGAACGAATTAGAGATAATCCATACTTCTTCTCTCAAGCCTCCTCTCCATCTAAATTTTCAGTAAGTTCACCCTAAATCCTATCAAAACTCCAATACTCCACTTTTCAAATTCTCCAATTTTTCAACCATCATTGAACATCGAGTCCTAAGAAGAAGAATTTGAAGAAGAATTCAAGAGAAGTAAGAGAAGAAGAAAACAAATGGCAAGGTATGAAGAAGAAAGACCTCAACCCATTGTTCCATGGGGAAGGAATACAGCCCGCTTGCTCTTGAACCCCTCTTCACGATCTACCAATGGGTTCCCGCAAGAACTTTCCAAAGTTCAAAGGTGACAACTCACAACATCCTAAAGAACACATTGCTGCTTTCACGACATCATGTGGAATTCTTGGTGTCCAACATGAAGATGTTGTTGTAAGATTGTTCGTGGAGTCCCTCCAAGAAAAAGTAGCAGAATGGTTCTACCTCCTACCTTCCCGATCCATCACTGGTTGGGATGACATCAAGGCTACCTTCGAGGAAAGATTTAAATCAACTGAAGATTGTCAAGACCTCTTGGTGCAGTTGGCTCAAATGAGGAAAGGAGAAAGTGAAACGATGAGAGACTTCGTGGCTCATTTTCAAATGGTTGCTTCTTTAGGATACCGGAAGAAGATTCACCCTCTCAGAACAATATCAAAATATTCTTCATAAATGCTCAATCACCGGAGGTAGGATTTCTCCTACAAAGAGTTCAACCAAGGAACATTGTAGAAGCACAAAGGAGGGCCATTGAACTTGATGACGATCTCATCCTATCTCAGAAAGATCAAGAATCCCTCAAAGGGTAAAGCTCAACATCCTAGAGATGAAAGAACTAATCCTTTAATGCAGAAAATGGTGAATGAAATGGCATCGTTGAGGAGGGAAATATTTGAACGAGTATCTTCTCAAAGAAGCAACAAAAATCAGATTGTAGGAGCACCCCAAAGGCTCACCTTGAGGCCCCACCCATGAATGTAAATTGTAGATTTCAAGAAAGTGAAGAAGAGTTTGAACAAGAAAGTGAAGGTGGTGATTTCCTAGAAAGTGATGAGTTTGAGAATGATACACAAATCAGATTTTGTGAGTATTCTAGAGGTTATGAAGAAGATGAAGAAGATGCACCTAGTTTCTCATGCACAGTATTCACTCATTCTCAGTCCGAGAAAAGAGCATCTCCCTCCACTACTACAAAAGAAAAGAAGGTTGATGATCCTCCTGTGGTGACTCCAAAAATAAAATAATCAGTCGAGGATCTCCACTTCCATCCTCCATGAAGTCTGCATTGTTGATCCTGATCCCGTAGCAAGTAAGAAGACTCCCGTAATCCCAAGTAAGTCTTCTGATGTCTCTTCCAAGCCTAAATCTAAATCTGCTCCTATAAAATCTAATACCTTGAAAGCTTCTAGTGTACCTTTCAAAATACCCTCCATTCCCAAAAATCTACTCCTACTTCCAAACCTATCCTAAATCCAAAAGCAGTCCCTTCACCCCCTTTGTCCACATCTACTCCCTTTGACTTCATAGAATATGCAAACAAAGCCAAAGTGCAGATTACAAAACAATATTTGTGGACTCATCCTAAACAATTTGAGAGGTTCGTCTAATATATCAAGAGTGGTAGTCTAACACCCAATGATGTAGCTCATCATTCCAAAGGCATGCTACCAAACTCACCTACACCTCCCTCACAAAACATGCTTTCTCTGAGTGCATCAAAGACTTGATAAAGTTGAACCTTTCTACGTCTCCCTTCTTGTTGGAGAATATGTACTGAACAATTGCATAATAGATTCTGGTGCCTCAGACAACGTGATGCCTTTGAAGGTCGCCAAGGCTCTTAAACTTACAATGACTCCACCTAGTGGCTCTTGTTACTCTTTGGAATCAAAAAAGGTCTCACTTGTAGGGAAGGTTAAAGATGCACAAGTGGCTCTCTACCAAATTTCCAGACAAGAAAGTTTCAGTGATGATTTTGGTAGTAGATGTCCCAACCTCATTCGGAATGTTGCTGAGTAGAAATTTCTGCCGAGAGTTGGGAGGGAAAATTTAGATGAATTGGTCTTTTGCAACCATACCAGTGAAGGGAGACATGGAGAAATTACTTCCCGAGAAGAAGATGAGGTACACAGTATGAAATTCTAAAGCCCAAAGCTAACATCTTATATCAAGGTAGCAGGTAGATGAATCACTTTGTGGCAACCGAGGAGGAAGAGGATATCCCCATTTTGATAGGGCCAGACATGCCTTCCCAGAGAGATTTGGATTTTGAAGAAGCATTGAGGAGATTCAAGTTACAAGAGGGCAGCCCCAAATTGCTAGATGATGCAAACCATGAAGAAGAGGATATGGTTCTTGAATATTTTCAAAAAGAAAAAATCAACTTATATGCTTATCTGTGATGAAGAAATTTTCTCATTCCCATTTGAAGATGAGGACTCCCTTGATCATGTCACCCAGGAAGAGACCAAGCTCAGTCTATAATGAGCCCTTGAGCAATGGAAAGAACTATCTATACAAGAACTGCTAAGAGCCATGGAAGAAACAGAAGACCCTGAGATCAGTCTCGAGCTCCTGATGCAAGCCACAAATCTGCAAGACAAGCGTGAAGCTAATTTGGAAGCCTTAACCAATGTGAAGGTTGGCCATATTGAAAAATATGATGGTACTCTAGAGCTAATGGTTGATGGATGCAATAATGAAATGGAGATATTTTCTTTCCCTTTTGAGGATGAAGATTCTTTCCATGATGAAGAAATCAAAGCAAGGAGTCTCAAGCCTCTGAAGATGAAGCTCTTTTTGATGAAGGATCGATAGAGTGTAGTGATTCCCAAGATGATGGGGTAATCCCTCCAGATAGTTGCCTTGAGCTGCATTCCTCAAATGTGTACAAAGATGAGTTGCAGGAAACAATGAAGCATAACTCCGTGAAAGAAATTTTTGATGCAGTAGAATTTGCAGAAGATCCCGAGCTGATTCTTGATCTCTTCACTCATGCCATGGACATGCAAGACAAGTATGAGTTTTCCTCTGATCCTCCCATCGTCAGGACTCAAATGCCTCACAGGGAATAAAGATAAGGGATGATTCAAATGTTTCTCATGAAGAAGATGTCAATGAGCATAGACCCAGGAAAGAAATTAACTCAGAAGATTCAAGGAATTGGAATGAAAATCAGCATTGGGGCAGCGATGAGATGCTCTATGGAGAATCAGCTATATTTATAAACATGGAAGGCAACTGGCACTGATGAAACCGATTTCAAAGAGCATGAAGGTAGTGGAATTTCCAAGCAAGGACCTGAGCATCAAGAAGATCACATGGACTCACTCCTACCAAGTACACAGACAATTGTGAAAGCACCTAGCTTTCATAAGCAATTAGGAGGGGAGGATACTTTCTGGAACCCATCAACGGCTTCAAAACATCATCATTCGGTGTTGCCTCTTCAGGGGTAACTTTTGAGAAATGAAAAGTACTTCAGTGAAAGTGGGTTGTCCCCACTTTGTACCATAGGTGATTGATAGGTGTGTTTCCCTTCCTTTGTGTGTGTTTCCCTTCCTATTGTGTGTGTCATGTGTTTCCTTTCCTTCATTTTGTGTGTGTGTGTTTCTTCTAATCTTCCTTTCTAGAAGTTGTACATGACTCCACAGGGCCCAATGGATAAGGCACTGGTCAACAAACTATATGGTCTAAAATTGAGATTCTGATTCCCATGTCATGTCTTCACTATGCTCAGTCCATGTCATGTCCCCAAGCTAGAGCCAGCTTGTTGTCGTGAAAATGTGCAACAGGGAAATTGAAAATTTCCAAGCACGACAACTATACCCCTATGTCAAAATTTTCATGTTTTATCATTCCCAGAACCCCAAGCCAAATCCATTAGTCTTCACCCTCTATTTGATGTCAAATTTTTCCCTAGGTGATTTAGGAAATTCTATTCATTCCCCCTAGGTGATTTTAGGAGTTCTAAAAGATGTTATCTTCTCGCAAAGATATTGGAAGGGCTATCGCTGCCTTCCCAGACTCGGATTCAACCCCCAGAGTGGAAAAAGAAGAGAAAAATAAACATGGAGGAATTGAAGACATTACCTTAAACATCATGGAAATTATTTTGGAAGGCTTTGGGAAGTTTTGAAATACTTGGAGCATTCTGAGTGAAAAACAGGTTCACAAGCCTAGGCAGTTCACAGGCCTAAAACAATTGTTGGGATTCAGAAGAAGATTCCGAGAGCTCCAGATGGAGTTAGAAGTAAAAAAAAACATTTTCGAAATAGGATTCCAAGACCTACATTATGGTGAAATAATATTTTTCACAACACCTTGGCGCATATGATTGGAAGGCAGTTTTTCTCAGGCACAAGTGGAGTCCCAAATCAAAAATCCAATTTTTCAGGGATCATATGGTCGAATTAAGACATGATACCCACATAATTGGATTCAAAATTCCATTTCCAGTCAGGATCATATAAAATTTCACCAATAAATTCCACCGGGAGCTCAAGTTATCTTCATTCCAAGTTACCCTCTCAAAGGCAGTTCAGACTTAGTCATTTTTTCGAGAGGACACGTGTCAGCACCAGGAGCCTAGTGGGATTTCATGTCCCCAACATCCCTAAGGTCAGGTACATCAGCCCTTGGAAAATTTTCCCAGCCCCCATGTGACCTCTGGGGCCCTCATATGACCTTCGACTTGATAGTTCAAATTTCCCCTGTGTGCATTCTTTGGAGCATTCATCCTCTCGCCGGATCGGGTGCCACGTGTCACCTCCAGGACCACCATGGAAACTGATGTCCCTTATGCACCTAAGGTGGGGACATCAGACCTTGAAAAATTCACCCATCCCCTATGGGAGTCATTTGGACACCCACGTGACCGAGTTTCAGCCCCCAGGTGCATTTTTTGGAGCATCCATTCCCTGCCGTTGGATCGGGCGCCACGTGTCACCTCCAGGACCACCGTGGAAATGATGTCCCTTATGTACCTAAGGTGGGGGACATCAGAATGGAAAATGTGCCCATCCCCCATATGGAGTCATTTGGACACCCATGTGACCAATTTCTAGCACCAAGTGCTTTAAAGCAACTTTTTCCACCTTCATTCCCTGCCGTCGGATCGCCGCCACGTGTCGTCCTCTTGACCACCATGGAATTTGATGTCCCTCACATCCCTGAGGTCAGGGACATCAAGTAATGAAAAATTCACCCAAGCTTCTCCTTCCATGATTTCAAAAATTAAAAAAATCTAATCCAAGTGCCGCTTTTCCCGCTTCTAACTTCTAATCCCTTATATGTGCACTTCATTCTCTCCATTCTTCCTCTGCAACATTCTACCATCACTCCACCATTGCAAATGCTCAGACCAGATCAAAAAGGAACTGAAATACCTTTCCCATGGTGATGCATAGGTCTCATAAGGAATCCTCATCAAGCTAAGGAGAAACGAAGAACAACAAAGAAGAGAACAACAAAATCCCCATAGCTAAAAAATGGAAATCTAAACAAAGCTTGCAAACCAGTACACGAATCAATGAACCATTTATTTCTGTTCATTCCTCTATCCAAGACCATCAAGAAGACACCTTCAAATTCCCCCATGTGTGACAGAGCATCCACAATGAAGAAATCTCCTTTCCGGCTCAACGAAGAAAGAAGTGGGATTTCCCATCAAACCGGTTGCCGGATCGAAGTAAGATTACACATGAAGCACCAAAAGAAAAAACCACATCAAAAATATAATTTTCTTCACAAATGGAGGAGAAAACTAGACCTGCAATTTTGAGGTCCATTAATGGTTGTCGTACCGTAAGCACTGCCAGGTCTGAAAATTAAAACTTTAAAATCTCCTGGATTATTAAGTAGGGGGCCGAAATTTCAAAGGGATGATATTGGGAAAAACCCATATCAAAAAAATTCGTTCCACATCAATCCAACTCCCAGAGGCCAACTTTCTAAAAATAGTAGGTCTACTACATAGGAACTGCTATTTCGGGAAAGTCATTAACAAAAGAACCTCGAAGGAGATGAAGATATCAGAGGTGCACTATAGCTGAGAATTCACCAGAATGGAAATTTTTGGCACTTACTAAAAATAGTAAGTGGGCCCTCGAGACACCTGCTAAAAATAGAAATTTGATCCAAAGAAGTGAGGAACACAGGGAGAAAGGGGAATCAAGGTCACAACACTCAGCTAAGGATCGAGGGAGTTACTTTTTTCACACTTACTAAAAATAGTAAGTTACACTCAAAGAGAAGTTTTGGCACAATGGGATGTACAAGGCTAATCATTCAGGGGGGATCATTTTCGGGAGCATCCTAGCCATTTTTCATAGGGAATTCGAGATCCACCTTAGTTCATTCAACTGGGTGAGCGTTCGGGAGCTAATTTGGAGGAGTTTCACAATGTGCAAGGAGTTCGAAGATTCAAAGTTTCACTACATTTGGAGCTTTCCATCAACGAGGATCAACGGACTTCATCGGGTGACATCTACTCTTCTTCTCTCTCTCTCTCTCTCTCTCCTCTCTCCCCCCCAACTTTCTCTCACTTTCAAATGTTCTAATTCTTTGTTGGGGTTTGCACTTTTTGATATGCCTTTAAGTCACTTAAAAGTGACTTTAGAAACATAATGTAAATTAAGTCACCTTGCTATTATAAAAGGGACTTAAATATTTAAAGTGGAATATGAATAGTCTTAAGTCATATTAAGGCATATGGAGGGTCATGAGGAAGACGATAAGTCACCTCTCATTCTATAAATTGTAACGCCATTCCCATTTCAAAGGGTTGGTAATTGATCTTGTAGACTCAAGAGTGCATTGTACCTAGAGAAAGCAAAGGAGATAGCCATTTTCTTCTACTCTCTTCCCCTCTCAAATTTCTTCCATTCCCACATTATGTACAACTTTGATTTGAGCAATCAATACAAGAAGGAGTTTCTAGCTTTCTTTGACTAAGGGGTTTCTTGATACTTGGTGATCAATGAATTCTATTTGGTCTTGTTGCTATTCGCAGAGTTGTTTCTTCCGATAAATGCATGTGTTGAAGTTTCTAACTAGTGTGTGTGCAAGAATCTGATTTTCTACTTGCAACATTAGTTCTCCTACCTCTTTTCTCACTCCCCTTTCCCACTCTACAGATGAAGACTTCCCTAGCAAGAGATTGCTAGCTTTGTCCACAGGGTCAGTGGAGTGCCCCTGTTGGATCCCCTGGTCGAAAGACCACCATAGAAATCCACACTTTCTTGGCAAGAAATCCACAATTAGATAAGTTTTAACTCTCTTACTTTTATTTTTAAAGTCATATTATCCTCTTGACTTCAAACTGTTTGTTGAACAAATTGTTCACATCGGTTTAAGGAATATAAGGAATTGAAAAATTCTCAACCATTTCAACAATCAATGTGTTCATAGATATCGTGAAAACAATTTTATTTTGCTATGATTTATTCTCTGAATTTAGGATTCCAATGTGACTAATAGTTTTACAATGAAATTCAAATAATTATAAAAATGATTTACCATGATTATACCTTTAGAAAAAGGAGTTTTAATTTATTTCATATCTATATTTAATTACGAAAAGATATCCTCTTGACAAGGGGAACAAGGAGAATTTTAATTGTCATTTAAAGTGTCATGTGTGGGAGGAAATTTTCTGTAGTGATTTCATGTCCCTTCTTTCGAGGCATGCAAGGATGGCAGAAGGTGATGCGGGGGGTTAATGATGAATGTTGGTGCACATTTATAAATGGTAAGGTGATATTAATGTTTTTAAATCCAAGTTTATTCCTCTCTTGGAATCTGGGTTTATAACTATTAATGGGATGTTAATGCACATTTATTCCTCTCTTAGAATATGGGTTTTAGTTCATGCCCTTACAAGTGCAATCTCGAGCATTGTGAGTGGCGCAAGTTTGACATCGCTGCCAACTAGGATCCCTAGTAGACCCACCCCACCCACCGGGATCTAATTTTGACGATTCCAAGTCCAATGGAGATGTATTGTCCGCCTCTCTCTCTCTCTCCAAGGGTAGTGCGGTGTTTGTAGTTTTATGTATCTGCAGTAAGAAGGGTGATCACTGCACATCAAAATTCACTTACAAGTATCTTGCCTCAGCTGGTGCCAAATACACCTTAACAATGGCTAAGACCATCAAGGGCCTCACCTCAAGTGGAAGCATCGTTGGCGAGGATGTGGCTTCCTCCATTGTTGGGGGCCTCCCAAGATCGTGGGTAGCATGGACCGCTCTGTGACTACATTTTCTGCGAAAGCGATGAATATTTTGTTTGAGTTACCAATCTATCCAAGGACCATGAGGGATGTCAATATGCACGATATTTTCAATTCGTTTGTACACATCACGCATGTCTACATGCCCATGGATCAAGATAGATTAACAATGGATTTGGTTTTGTTAATTTCATTAACAGGGAAGGATGCTCAGAGAGTTATCAATAAGCTCAATGCCTATGGTTATGATAATCTTATTCTCGATTCGAATGGGCCACTCAAGGAAATTTTTAAAAAAATTAAAGCAAGGAAGACTTAAAAGAAGGCATCTTTCCTTCTTTCTATGGAGTCTTTTACTTATTTCTACTTTAGGTTTTGTAGGGTTTTTAGTGTTGATAGGATCAATTGTGTTTCACTTGAACACAATGATTCTCCTTTTATTTTGAATTGCCTCGTTTAGTATAATGATTTATTTATTTTAACTAAATAAAAACTATCAAATCTTAATTTTTAAAAATCATCATGACATTTTTCTCATGGTATATTTTGGAAAATTTTACCTTTTATTGTTGAGAAATAATTTGTGTACTTACAACAAATCATGTTTTTTTACTCTCGTAATATTTTATATCTTGAGCAAATTTGCTTAACATAGTACTCACAAATAAAGATTTTATTTTTAGTTCAATCTCACTTCAATGTAGACCAAACTCACTTTGGCTCTAACATGCTTCTTATCAAATCATGTGAAAGCAAAGTAAGTACTATAAAGTCAATTATTATTTGATTTTCTCTCTATGGTGAGCAGTGTAGGTTTTAGATATATGATTCTTGAAGGACTATGACATGGAAGGATATTTACCTATTATATGAGTTATAATATGGTTCCCCCAACAATAATGATGCCATAATAAAAGGATTGGCTTTTAAAATTAAGTTGTACCAAAATATGCAGTAGATACATAGATGCATTATAAAGGACTTGAATGAAACATGTTCTCATAAGAGTGTCTTACTGACATGCGCACAAAGATCGACTACCCTTGTAATGTCATACATCATCGCTCACAAAAATATTATCCATCGTTGATTACATTCAATAGGTATCCACTTTAACAAACACATTTGTTTAATTTTATTTATAGGGTGATTTGAGTGTCTGCAAACCCTTAAACTATACTCTGGATGCGTGAGGATTTACCAACTTTACGTGTTTCTTGAGTTATAGATGATAGTGATGGCATCTGACAGAGTGAGATGTGAGGAGCTTGAATAGGAGGATAATGAAAATCTAGAATTTCTTTTGTCACACGTTGAATATCATTGGGCAAGACGAAGAAGATTGTCGAATACAAGTTCAATGAGTAGGGCTAGATGGTGTTTCACACCACTACCATGCACATCAGAAGATGGATTACATTTAATTATATTCTCATAGTCTTGGTCTTTTCCTCTGCTAGTTTCTTAAGAATATCTTTAATAATTATCTAGTTACAATGAGGTTCAATCACATCATATCAAATGAACCTAGAATTGTCTCACATCTCTTAAAAGTCATTAGCCTAGTGGTTGTTAGCCCATATAAAAAGGAAACATGGTCAATTTAATGTTTTACTGAGACAAATTTTGGATTCCATGAAATCATTAAAATATTTTCCCAAGATCTGCATGGTTTAATGTTAATGACATTTTAAAACTCATAAATACCTTATTCTAAAAATTAAAAAAATCATAGTGGCCAAATGGATAAAATAGAAACATGTTATATTTATGGTTTTGCATATCAGTGTTGGATTCCTTGAAATCATTAAACAATTTTCCAACAACTACGTAGTTTAATCTTAAATAAATTTTAAAATTGATAAGAACCTTTATTCCAAAGGAAAAATTAAATCCTTGTGGGAATTATCCCATACAAGTAAGCTCTCGAGTGTCGCGAGTGGTGCAAGTTCAGGATATCCTTTGCCAACTAGAAACCCTAGTGAAGCAACCCCACACACCGGATTCAATGCCAATGATTCCAAGTTTGGAAGAGATGTGTTTTCCACCCTCTCTTTCTCCAAGGGCGAAAGGTGCTCATAGTTTTCGTATCTGTAATAAGAAGGGTGATCACTACACATCAAAATTCCCTTACAAGGATCTCACCCCACCCGTGCCACAAACACCTTAACAAGGGATAAGGTCGTTGAGGGCCTCACCTCTCAGTGGAAGGATCGATGGTGAGTATGCCACTACCTCCATTTATGGGTACCTCCCAATCTCGGGGGTGTGGACCACTCCGGCAACAACATGTGCCGTAGAAATGATGAATATTCTATTCGAGTTACCAAGTCTATCCGAGAACCACGAGGGATGTCAATCTATATGAGCTTTTAAAGTCATTTGGACACATCACGCGTGTTTATGTGGCCATGGATTAGAAGACAGATTAGAATGGGATTTGTTTTTGTTAATTTCATCAACAGGGAGGATGCTCATAGAGCTATCAGTAAGTTCATTACCTATGGTTATGATAATATTATTCTTAGAGTTGAATGGGCTAGTCTAAGGAAGACTTAAAATCGACGTCTTTTTCCTTCTTTCTATGGAGTCTTTTACTTATTTCTGCTTTAGGTTTTGTAGGGTTTTTAGTGTTGATAGGATCAATTATGTTTCACTTGAACACAACGATTCTCCTTTTATTTTGACTTGCCTCATTTAGTATAATGATTTATTTGTTTTCACTATAGAAAACCTATCAAATATTAATTTTTAAATTCATTTTGACATTTTTTCTCATGGTGACGTTTGTTTATTTTTATTTGTAGGGAGATTTGAGTGTCTACAAACCCTTAAGATTTACTCCAGATGTGTGAGGATTTCCTAAATTTGTCTATTTCTTGAGTTAGGGACGATAGTGATGGCATTCGACAGAGTGAGATGTGGGAAGCTTGAATAGGAGGATAATGAAGATCTAGAATTTCTTTTTCCACCACCAAATATCATCAAGTTGGATGAAGAAGATTGTCAAATATAAGTTCAACAAGAAGGACCAAAAGGTGGTTCACACCACTACCATGCACATCCACAAAGTGGCCAAAGTGTGCCTTAACTAGTTCACTCTCAAGTGCCTTGAGTGGCGCAAGTTCAGTGTCACCATAAACTAGAACCCTACTGGAGCGACCCCACCCACCAGGATCCAAGGCTGACGAGTCCAAGTCCGGTAGAGATGCATTGTTCACTCTCTCTCACTCCAAGGGTAGTGTGGTGCTCATAGTTTTTCATATCTGCAGTAAGAAGGGTGATCACTACACATCAAAATGCCCTTACAAAGATCTCACCCCTACCGGTCCCATACACACCTTAACAATGGATAAGACCATTGAGAGGCTCGCCTCCCCGCAAAGCATCACTAGTGGGGTTATCTCTTCCTCTACTACTAGGAGCCTCCCAGTCTTAGGGGCGGTGTGGACCACTCCAACGACAACATGCACCACAGAAATGATGAAAATTTTGTTCAAGTTACCAGTCTATCCGAGGACCATGAGGGATGTCAATCTACATGAGATTTTCAAATCGTTTATATACATCACGCATGTCTACGTGGCCATGGATCAGAAGATGGATTAGAAGGGGATTTGGTTTTGTTAATTTCATCAATAGGGAGGACACTCAGAGAGATATCAATAAGCTCAATTCCTATGGTTATGATAATATTATTCTTAGAGTCGAATGGGACACTATAAGGAAAACTTTTTTTTAAATTGAAGCAAGGCAGACTTAAAATCAGACATCTTTCCTTCTTTCTATGGAGTCTTTTACTTATTTCCACTTTAGGTTTTGTAGGGTTTTTAGTGTTGATAGGATCAGTTGTGTTTCACTTGAACACAATGATTCTCCTTTTATTTTGAATTTCCTCATTTAGTATAATGATTTATTTGTTTTCACTAAAGAAAACCTATCAAGATTATTTGTTGTTGATTAAGCTCAACAGGTGTCCACTTTAACAAACATGTTTGTTTAATTTTATTTGTAAGGTTATTTCAGTGTTTGCAAACCCTTAAACTATACTCCGGACACATGACTATTTCTTGACTTTTCCCATTTCTTAAGTTAGGGATGACAGTGATGGCATCTAATAAAGTGATATGTGGGGAGCTAGAATAGGAGGATAATGAAGATCTAGAATTTTTCTACCACCATTGAATATCATCGAGCTGGATGAATAAGGTTGTCAAATAAAGTTCAACAAGCTTGAGCCATATGGTGGTTCGCACCACTACCATGTGCATCAAAATACATATTACATTTAATTATATTCTCATAGTATAGATTGTCTCCCTCTGCTAGTTTCTTCAGAATATCTTCAATAATTCTCTAGTTACACTGAGGTTCAATCACATAATAGTAAATGAACCTAAAAGTGTCTAACATCTCTTAAAATTCATTAGCCTAGCAGAATTGCTTAGCCTATATAAAAAGGAAACATGGTCGGTTAATTATTTTACGAAAAATGTCGGCTTCCATGAAATCATTAAAATATTTTCCCAATATCTACATGATTTAATGTTAATAACATTTTAAAACTGATAAGAACCTTATTCCAAAGCAAAATTAAAGCCTAGTGGTTATTAGCCCGTATAAAACAAAAACATGTTATATTTATGGTTTTGTAGATCAATGTTGGATTCCCTGAAATCATTAAATGATTTTCCAACAACTACATATTTTAATCTTAAATAAATTTTAAAACTAATAAGAACCTTTATTCCAAAGGAAGAATTAAATCCTTGTAGTTGTTAGCCCGTATAGAACAAAAACATGTTGTGTTTATTATTTTACATATCAATGTTAGATTCCAATATTTTGATTTTGATTCCAGTATATGGGACTTTGGAGTGCAATAAATTCCAATATATGTGATTTTAGATTCCAATATATGTGATTTTGGATTCCAATATATGCGATATTGGAATCCAATATGTGTGATTTTGGAGTCTAGATAATTCTAATATTTAACATTTTGGAATCCAAAACTAGTAATTTTAGATTCCAATATTAGCTATATTTTTTTGTTACTCATACTTTGGAATAAGTCTAGATTTAGTGAAATAAGCGTTGTAAGGTGAAAAAGTGATTATTCACTTCATTTGTCTTTTGTGTGAGTGTGAGAGTGAGCTCTGAGTGTGTAAGGATGTCATAAGTGAGAGAAACATGACCTAGTTGTTTCAAGATGGTAGTGAATTCCGTAAGCATCACATACGACAACGAGTTGTAAGTGTGAACTTTTTCAAAATATTCACGTGTAGTAGTCAATTTTAGCAATTTTTGTGAAATTTTTAATTTTTTTCTCGTCGTTTTAGACCTAGAAAAGAGCGATGAAGGCGTTAGTGACCCTCGAAATAGGAGTTCCATTCCCGGGCATTGGAGTCTTGCTCTTAGGCACCCCGGTCCTATTTTGGGGTGCCCTAGTCCAGAAAGTGTGTAGTCGAGTCTGAATGGTGTAAATGTGATTTTTTCTTGTGTAGTAATGTTATAAATGTTTATGTTTTCCTATATATAGTGTTCTAACACGCCACTTGGTGTTTTTGGTGTTGTGTAGAGGGATATCCATTCGAGGGAGTTCCACGGTGGTTGACATTTGAGTACTTTGCTTGGGTTAGGTTTATTAGATGATGATTGGGAGTTTATGGACCGTGTCGGCCTATGGCACATAGTGAGGATGGGGATGTGCCCCATAATATGCCCATGTTGACAGTGTTGTGTTAGAGATGGTGTGTGGATACTTATACGTTTTGGCTACCTACAAGGGAGATGACAGTCACACTAGAGGATGTATATCGCATACCGTAATTACCGGTTGTCGGTGAGAGGGTACACGTCATGGTTGTGGAGAACATGGAGAGATAGATACAAGCTATTATGCGGTATTTTGTGGGGAATCGAGTGCCTGAAGGCCCATATTAGCCTAGATGCAATTTTGAGGTCGGGAGTTCCATTCTTGTGGAAGTTTATAGCCATGGTTATTACATCATCGATTGTAGTACGGGAGGTGATGTGATCATCTTATATAAGATTCATGATTTTTATCAAAGTGGATAGAGGAGGAGGGCACTAGGTATACATGGACACGGTGTGTGTTGGCCCACCCGTATAGAAATATCTACTGATTTACATAGGAGGTACATGGAGGCGGTATTGACGTGACTACTTTGTTGCATGTATGGGCCTATGATCATATAGTAGTATTGAGGCCAATTGGTGGTCCGCGAGCAGAGTGGGCTAGGCCATACATATTTTTTGGGAGATAGGTTGGAGTACATTGGTGGAGGATTGATACTAATACTTATAGATCCTTAATAGATTGAATGAACCCAAAGGGATTGATATGGAGGCCATACCAAGATTATAGAGAATGGCCAAAGGATGTTGTAGAGTTACGATGCATACAGAGGACTGTGTGGTTAGAGGATTGGTTTCCGTGTGTGACCAAATTATTTCGGGTAGAGTGGGTATCTCAACAGTTTGGTATGGCCCAAGATGTGCTCCCAGATCCATATGTGTGGTTATGAGCCATTAGAGAACCTAGGAGGGCTGGAGCTAGACCGAGGCCCATAGGAGAGAAAATAGTACCTCTTGGGCCAAACGAGGTGATGCAAAACCATGGAGCCGATTGATGCGAGATGATGTGGGATGCATAAAGGCATATTATGCATGGTGGACGATGCATCAATGGGTGTTATTGTTTCCACTATTTTTGGATGCAACGGGATTACCACAAGGAGGTAGAGTAGAGGGGCCAACACATGCCCATGACAATGTAGCAACAACAATAGTAGAGTGTGAGTATCTAGATAGTTGTATTATATGATTGGTTATTTTCTTACACAATGGTTATGGTTTCCTAATGTGTTGTGTTATTGGTTATAGGTGACGATATTGGAGCTTGATTGTGGACACATCTATCTACACATTGACTTAGTTTGTGTGCCAACAAATTCTTACAGGTGGAGGGATGTTAGAGTGCATGGATGAAATTATGGATGAGCATGCCCATTTGTTTGAGCAGGTAGCTATAGTAGCAACGATGTGTATTGTGCTACTCGAGTAAGAGGGATGAGGCACACGAGGAGACACGACTTGTAAGAGAGGCAGTGGGTGGTGGTTCATTAGCGTAGGTTGTGCTTGCACAATTTATCACATTACTGAGAGTCACTTTGTGTAGCGATCTACGGATAATACACTATTATGTAGGTAAGTGGAGAGGTATAGGGTCGCGATCACATGGCGTCGAGTTAGTGGTGAGGCTTCTAGTTCCAGAGCACTTGTATTACCTAGATAGTGATAGTGATGATGAGATATGATTTGTATTGATGTATTCGACATAGGAGTTACCCCTAGTTATGAGATGTTTTTGTAACTTTGGTTGTACTCGATATATATATATATATATATATATATATATATATATATATATATACACACACACACACACACACAAATTTATTTTCCTATGATGACTATATTCACTTTATATTGATTGTGGAAATGTAAGTGTGATGAATGATCGAAAGTGGATATAGTCGTTATAGTGTAATGAAATGTATGTTAGTAGGATGAAGAAGGGGGAAGATTAGTGATGCCCCCAAGCATATAGATGATGAGGTTCATTTAGATAAGACCCCTCAACAGTCAAGAATGAACCATGTAATGCAAGAGTGCGTCATCAAGAAATGATTCAATAGGGTGCACTAGATGAAGCGATAGAGCGCGTGAAGAGAGGTTCTTATTGTAATAGATCCCTCAATAGTCATGTAAGAACTATAAGAACACGAGTGCATCATCAGGGGTGAGGTGATAATAATCACCTACCCAACACCGAGGTAGCACAAAGTGGCGGAAGTGTGTGGAATGGAAGCAGTGTGAGCGTCAAGCCAAATTGGATGTCATCTGGAGCAAAAGTGGGAGGTGAAAATACAAAGGGTTGTGGAAGCCAATGTGGAGTAGTATCATGATGTGATGGATGAGATATATGAGATGGATGAGGTGGATGAGGTGGATGCAATGGTGCAATGATGGATGGACGCGATGGAGAGCATGCATGAGAGACAACCCGTGGTGATGGACCAGCAATGACCTTAGCACTAGGAGGAGTAGATAACTCAACTGAAGTAGTATTTCGTTGATAAGGGAGAGGAAACATGGACCATTCATGTGAGCGTGGGCCAAAGGAGATTATGCCCTTATCCTCTAATTGTTTTAAATGGTCGTGAAGGGATAGGCAATCATTATCCCTATGGCCATTGATACGGTGGTAATTACAATATGGTCGATTAGGTTGATGTTGTAAATGATGTTGCAGATGATGTTGGTTATAAGGTAAGCGAATTAAAATGTCCATTAAGTAAAACAAGCAACACATCATGTGGTTAAGCGTGATGAGATAAATGCAATGACTCACGTGAAACAAGTGCAAAAGAGTGAGGTGTAGCCTATTGCGGAGTAGGAGAAGAAGGACGCTTTTGTGATGAAATAGGTTGAGCTTACTTGCGAGGAGGAGATTGAGATCGTGTGGGACACTCAACTGATGGTAATGGAGAAGAACGAGGTGATGTAGCAGTAGTAACTAGAGGTGGTTATAACATTTGTGGCAAGGAGGTCTTATTCTAGATTGATAACTCTATATCATAGAAGTGGTAATGATTCACATGTGTTGTATTGCAAGCATTTCTTTAGTGTGGGAATCAAACCATGAAAAATATTAATTGCTTCTCTAGATTGATAGGTTGAAAGAGTAATTGGTGCATACACACATTGAATCATAAGATGTAGTCCATGATAGGCTCTATTTTTCCTTGATGTAAAATAAGTAGATAATCATAGGTAACTCTAGGGCCATTATTGATGATGAAATGACAGAGGAAAGCCTCCTTCATCTCATGATATGTGATAATAGATCCAAATGGTATATGAGTTTACCATTTCAAAGCATCATTGATGAGACTATGGAGAAAGGATTTAAGCAATAGTTGATCATTAGAATATGAAGCCATAGCCATATGATAATGTTTGAGATGTAGGTAAGGATTTCCAATACCATCAAAACATGAAAAGGTAGGCATGATAAAATCCTTAGGAAATGTTGAGTTATGGATCTTTTTAGGAATAGGGTTGTCATGCAATGAATTGTTATCAATGGAAGCATAGTAGGCCTTTCTTTCTAATGTGAGTGATTGAACTTGAGATTGTAATTGACCAACAACATGCATGAGAGACAAGATGTCTTGTGAAGGGATAGTAGAAGATGGCAATAATGTGTTAAGCAGTTGTAACTTGCCATTGTGAGTAATCATAGGTACGTCTAGAGGAGACAAAGGATATTCCAATGCTAAAGGAACACTAGGTGTAGGTTCCAAAGAATCTATAGGTGATGAAGGACATGGAACATCCATAGAAGAGGTAGGACTAGCATTGGAAACATCCCTAGGAGATGAAGTGACAGATGGAGATGGAGTGATAGGTGGAGGTGAAGTGGTAGGAGTAGATGAAGTGATGGATGGAGGTGACTCATGCACAATATTATATACAACCTCAGGAGAAGATGACAAAGCGAGGGGAGATTCACACTCAGTAGTATGTAGAGTAGTAGAATCATGACTATCAATTGCTTCATCGAATTAGATAAAGACTCATATATGAATATGTCATAAGCATGTCATCAATTGGATCATCGACATAGTATGAATGAGTATGCAAATTAGTACATGATGGATTATGAGAAACAGTATCGAAATATGAGAATCATGAGATGTAGCTATAGTAGTGGTCTTACTAGGAGGAGATTCAGTATGCATAGATGTACCACTATGTTAAGACCGAGCATGAAATTAATAAGAGAATCATCTAGAACTTCCTTAGAAATGTCAGAAGGAGGGTCATGACTAATTGTATAACATGGTGTACAATGAGTGAAGCTCATCAGATTAGAAACAATGCCAATAGTAGAATTTTCAAAGCTAGTAGGTACATGGCATTCGTGAGCTAAGAGTTGTTGTTGAATATTATCCAACATAGTAACATCACGATATAAGGTAGTGAGTTCAGCGATGGTGGCCTCATTGTAGATGGGATTAATACTCTCATGAGGCATGATGAATCAAGAAGGAGATGAGATATCCTTAGCCATTTAGGGTTTTAGTGGGTCATAGGGAAAAATGTTCTTATCTACGTGTTCACCAAAATGATTTAATAAAATATGGATTTGATTAAGAATCTAAGAAGTAAAACAATGCAATAATTAAGATATACTAAAATGTAAATACTAAATAATATATATTGTAATTAAAATGAAATGAAATGAAAGGGGAAAGTTACTTACATGATTTAGACTTACCTCATAGTGATTTAGGACTGAACAGAGTGATGAAATGGCAGAATAAGATGTCACAACGAACCTCAAAATATGGCGGTAGAGGTAGGTCGACTGAGTGGGGGCACCTAGGAAAGGACAAGGGCACATGGGGTGCTCTGGTCTAAAATTTGGGTGCCCTGGTCTACGCATGGAATAACTTAGGACCTAAATCTTGTATGGTCGTTAATCCTTCACAATACTTTTCCTTTGGTCGGGTTGGTGTCGCACTTGGTTCACTAGTGTCGTTGTAGATCTCTAATGAATAATCACCTATAAGACCCCATACAAAAGCATCAAAACCCTAAAAAAATAAAGATGCAAATGAATGGGTTGGACTGTCCTCAGCTTCTAAATGGATGGACTTATGATTGAGCATTGCACTACATCTTAGACCCAATGTAGTTTTATGTTCTTGTGTGTGCAATAATGTGCCTAGGGTGCCCTAGCGTCAATGACGCCAAAATTAGTGGGCAATAGCTAGATAAAATGAAAAATGGTGGATGGAATAGAATAAACTCCCCTTCCTATGTAGTGTGTGATGCAAAATAGTGCCCAAATGTAGTCCTTTCTCTATGTAGATAGCTATCCCTTAGTATAAATAGTTTTCCCTTAAGATAGTGTGTATGTTGTGTTTATATAGGGATATCTTGCTCAAATTTTGACACTAATGACCCGACATTCGACTAGTACCTAGGAGATGGGAGGAAAACCATAAATACCAACCTTGAATGTATAAACTAAAACCAAGTGTGACGGGGACCAAGGCACATAGAAATCGGACCGTTTGGAACCCCATGCACCCTAATCCCTATCTAGGCACCCTAGTCAAAGATTAGAGATGACAACTAACATCGAAATATCCCTAGGAGATGGAGATGGAGTGATAGGTGGAGGTGAAGTAGTAGGAGAAGATGAAGTGGTGGATGGATATGATTCATGCACACTATTAGATACAATCTCAAGGGAATACGACAAAGGAGGGGGAGAGTCACACTCAGTAGTATGTATAGTAGTAGAATCATGGCTATCAATTGCTTCATCAAAACTAGACAAGGAATCATATATGAATATGTCAAGTAGCATGTCATCAATTGGATCATCAACATAGTATGAATGGGTATGCAAATAAGTACATGATGGATTATGAGAAACAAAATGATTTAAATAGGAGAATCATGAGATGTAGCTATAGTAGTGGTCTTACTAATAGGAGAGTCGGTATGCACGAGATGTACCACATGCACAAGACCGAACATGAAATCAATAATAGAATCATCTATAAATTCCTTAAGAGGGTCATGACTAACTGTATAACATGGTGTACAAAAAGTGAAGCTCATCAGATCGGAAACAATGCCAATAGTATAATTTTCAAAGCTAGTAGGCATATGGCATTCACGAGCTAAGAGTCGTTGTTGAATATGATTTGGCATAGTAACATCATGATATAGGGCAGTGAGTTCTGCGATAGTGGCATCATTGTAGATGGGATTAATGCTCACATGAGACATGATGAATTGAGAAGGATATGAGCTATCCTTAGCCATTCAGGGTTTTAATGGATCATAGGGTAAAATGTTCTAATCTACGGGTTCACTAAAATGATTCTATAAAATATGGATTTTATTAAGAATCTAATAAGTACAACAATGTAATAATTAAGATATACTAAAATGTAAATACGAAATAATATATATTGTAATTAAATGAAATGAAATGAAAGGGGAAGGATACTTACCTAATTTAGACTTAGCTTGCAGTGATCTGGGACTGTATAAAGTGATGAAATGGCGTAATAAGATGTCACAATAAACCTCAAAAGATGGCAACAGAGGTAGATCTCGACTAGGCCTGGGCACACAGGAAAGGACAAGGGCACCTCGGGTGCTTTGTTCTAGAATTTAGGTGCCTGCAGTGCATGGGAATATCTTGGGACTGATTCTGAGTATGGTTGTTAAGCCTTTGTAATACTTTTCATGTAGTCGGGTTGGTGTCACACTTGGTTCACTAGTGTCGTTATAGATCTCCAATGAATAATCGCCTGAAGGCCCCATACAAAAGCATCAAAACCCTAAAAAATAAAGATGCAAATGAATGGGTCGACTATCCTCACTGTGTGAAATCAATGAACTTATGATCGAGTGTTGCACTACATCTCAGACCTGATGTAGTTATATGTGTTTGTGTGTGCAATAATGTGCATAGGGTGCCCTAGCGTCAATGATGCCAAAAGTAGCGAGCAATAGCTATATAAAATGCAAAATGGTGGATGGAATAGAATTAACTCCCCTTCCTATGTAGTGTGTGATGTAGAACAGTTCCCAAATGCATTCCCTTTCTCTATGTAGATAGTTAGCCCTTAGTATAAATAGTTTTCCCTTAAGATAGTGTGTATGTTGTGTTTATATAGGGATCTCTTTCTCAAATTTCGACACTAATGACTCGACATGTCGACTAGTACCTAAGGAGATGGAAGGAAAAACCATAAAGACCGACCTCGAATGTCTAAACTAAAACCAAGTGTGATGGGGTTCGAGCCACTTAGAAATCGGGACCGGGCGCCCTAATCCCTATCTAGGCACCCTAGTCAAAGACTAGAGACAACAAATGAGTGAACTATGACATATGGAAGCCCCTAGAACTGATCTGGAACTATGTGATTAAGTGACGAATGTGTAAGATAACCAACGAAAAATACCAACAAGACTAACGAATTTATAATAGGATGGGTCATTAGTGAATACTTTTCTTACACAAGATCCATATATAAAACAACATACTTGGCACTATAATAGTAGTAGTAAGTGCATGATTTTGTGACTATAGTATTTACCATATGTAAGTTAGTTTTACTTCGGTAAATATTAGTTTTTATGTTGTTGTATTGTTTTATGGTTAAAGCCATATATTTGTCTTATTTGTATTCATGAGATGTATTTTTTGCATAGTTGCAATAGTGATATTTGTTTATATTACATTTTACTATGCTTCACTCATGTATTTTGGAGTTCACTGTAACTATGTTTGTTAGTTTGTTGTCGTCAATACCTATAAGTATTACAACACTTCATTTCATCTATAATCTGGATGTAATCTACATATTTTCATTGTAATAAAATAATCACAGATTTCCTCCCTATTTCCTAGGTCCTCAACATTTGGTATCGAGTTGAGTTTAATGAGCCTATGTAAGCATATATGGTGTTGTAGGAGGTTGCGGAAGGTTTAATAAGTCTTGGAGAAGAAAATAATTCTTAGAGAATATGTGTTGCCTCCAAAGAACTTCCCGAATGACCCTACATCCCCGATCTTTAGTTCTCCATTTTTAATTTCAGGTGTTTAGAAAGAAATTTTTACACTAATGCCTCTTGCATTAGGAAAATTTTCTTGTTAGAAGTAAATTTGGTTTACAAACAAAATCGAGATAAGAGAAAAGAAATTAAAAAAATCATTTTCCCCCATTTGATTAAGATAAAATGTGAATTTATATGCCTAATCTTATTACTAGTGTAGTAGTAAATAAATGCAAAGAATGAAGTACGAAAATTAATCCAAGCAAACTAAGCCAAAATATTAAAAACCCTAAGTGTGAAGAAGAGGTAAAATGACTTAGCTAATTCACGAAATCATGGAGGTGTGTGAAGTGGAGAACTAGCATAATATGAAGCATTGAGCATTGCATCGAAGCTCGAACAATACATATATGGAAGAATAAGGCTGGACATGGCGCTAGAGAGGGATAGGGGCTCCTACGGTGCCCTAGGCTAGGCTGTTTTCACCTTGATTGTGCCTATGGAAATGCTTAGAAAACCTCCTCTAAGCGATCACTAGTTATTCGTTGTTGTTTTCCTTTGGTCATTATGAGATCGCACAATGATCATCGAGGTCACTTGAAAACTTGCAATGTAGTATTTACCTATAAAACCCTCAAATAAACATCAAAACCTAAAAATGAAAGATGTAGAATAAGGGGTCAAACCATCCTTAGTTGTCGAATGGTGAACTTATGACTAAGCGTTGCACTACATCTCGACCCAATGTAGTTTTGTGTGTGTGCGAATCGTGCTCTAGGTGGCTATTTGTGCATGTCACGGTTAGCGCGAGAAAATAAGCTAGATGTAAAGAAATTTAATAGATGTGTGCTTGGAATAGAATGAACTTCCCTCCTATGAAGTGTATGCAAAATAACCAGCCCTTGTGTCCCTTGGATGGTGCAAGATGGATGTAATGGAGTTCTTAGATGTTTGATGGATGCAACCTTAGGTGGTGATATCTAATGCTTAGTGTTTGGTCCCTTTTTATGATCACATAAATTTATATTTATATGATTCCATTACTTGAATTTCATAATTAACCCTGAAAAGGCCGAATACTAAAAGATAAGATGCTTAAATGGCTAGAAAGGACCCAAAAGATGTGAACAAAGTATACTGAGGTCAAGGGGCACCCAGAGGGGATGAGGGAAGGCGCTTTGCGTCTTGGCTAGGTGTTGGTGTCGAAGATGATAAATGCCAAAGTATAAAAAGGTAGACTAAGAAAGTAAAGGTGTAAGACCAAGAGAAGTAACATAAAGCAAATAAAGGTGGCCAAATACATGGGTTAATTAATACTTTTCTTGCTTAGGAATCATATGAATAGTATTATGCAATCATGACTAGATAAATACCCAAAGTGCGTGATTTTGTGTCTACATTTGCCCCCACTTTATGTTGGTAATAGAAAATCTCGGTAACATAAAGTAGATAGAGATGCATACTTGATAACCATGTAGATTGATGTAGAGGAGCGTTCGAGGGACATGCAAAGTGTGGAGTGATAAAAATGTGAAGCGTGGATGCTAAGGAGAAGAAAGTGCAAAAGTGGTGATGAAAATGAACCTAGGGCGGAAACACATGTGTAGATGCCGTGATGTGCCTAATGTTAATTTCGATGTTGTTGTTGATATGTGATGTTGTGAATGGTGTTGACTACACTTCCCATACGGACATGAGACCGCAAAAGAGAAGAATGAACAAGTAGTCAAATACACATGTATATGTGTAAAAAGCATGTAAAGAAGTATGTAAAAATAAAAATGTGAAAAAAGTAACATGTGCACTTGATCCATGATGAGGAAAGAGTGTAGAAAGGATCTTGAAGATGTTGTAGAAGACTGATTTTTTTGGTGATCTCACGCCAGTTGCATCGGCCATAATTTTTGGGGCGATCTCATGCCAATGATATGGAAGAAGTGTAGGAGAAAAGTTTGGTGTTATCCTCCAACCTTCAACTACTTTAGTTCCTGCAATGTAGGACACCACTGCAGATGGTGTGTAAAATTTGATCCAATGCAAAAGTGCTAAGGACTATAAGGCCTTAAAATCCATTGTGTGTGGAGTTCTGTAGAATGTGTTGAACTACTAAAATTGTTTAATTGTCCCCTAGTTATAGGTGTCCAAGAAGGGTTGTGTTGTGCTAAGGACCCAATTCTGATTATGAGCCCTAAAACTGAAAAATTGTGTTGTACAAGTAATGTGTTGTGTTGTGTAATGAATGTATAATGTTGTATGGGGTGATTGATTCATCCAAATGATGCCCCCTCATTTGGGTGCATGCATGTGATGTTCATAAAAGGAGTATGTGACCCAAAAAGGATTGACCATTGTGTTGAAATTATGCCTGTAGGGGAAAGAAATGTGCTTGGTAAACCAAGGCACATGCAAAAAAAGTGGTAGGGAGATAAGTGTTAGTACAAACAAAGACAAAAATTCATGTATAATACAAAATGTATGATACGCGGATAATGTGTAAGCTAAGACATGCAAGAAGACAATGTAAACATGCAAGAAGACAATGTAGACCACGAAAAGTGGGTTACAAACATGGGAGACCACTCATGATGTCACAAGATAATCAAGGATGATGAATCCAAAAGTAGATAGTGTGCACACAAGACAAAGGGGAAAAGCCCATGAATAATGGCATACAAAAAAAAAATAATGACAATCAATATAACGAGATAACCATGGAAGTAGCATAGTCCTGAAAATAAATGTTGCACATGAAGCACCATTAGCATGTTAGAAAGATAAAAAATATGTCAAAACATGTATAATCCGATAAAGTAATGTGATATGAAACAAAATAAAACAATAACACCTAATGTATGAAAGTGGATGCCCCAGATCCATTGTGGGATTGGTACTAGGTAGTGCGCCAAGCATCCATGTTGCGTGGATAGATCTGTAGAATCTTTGACCACAACTAGAAAGCAAAGTGAACACACATGTGTGTATGATTAAGATAATGACATAAAGATATCTATCTAGCATGTGTAATAAAGTGAACATATAATCATAAGTAAGCAAGAGTAAATGAAGCCAAGATATGTAGTATATTGTGGATGAGGCAAAATGGCATCTAGTGAATGATAGGAGTTGCATGCCCCTCGAGTGGATGTATATGCATGTAATGAGTTCTTTTATTTATGCCCCCTTAAGCAGTCAAGAATGAACCGTAAATGAAAGTGCTTCATCAAGAAATGGTCTGAATGTGTGTAATAGAAATATGTGATCGTCAAAGCGTAAAGCGTAGAGTGTAAGCATGTGAGTGATTGATTGATTGAGTGATTAAACGTGTGAGTGCGATTAGGTACATTTGATATGTATACCCTTAGAAGTCGAGTATAGATCATGGGACTAGAGTAGATCATAGGGTAATGACCACATCATGTAGAAGTAGATGTAAGAGAGATGTAGTGTGAATGCATAGAGTGAATAAGTCACAAAGTATGTAGAAGACATCGCGAGAGAGATATGTCCTAAGTGTATGATGTGTGATGTGTAAAGTATGTAGTATGTAAATTCAAATGTAATGTGCAGTAAATGTGAGGTTCATGTGTATAGTATTCCCTCAACAGTCAAGTGTGAACCGTAGCACAAGAGTGCATCATTGGGAAATGACGATGCAAGTGAATCGAAATGTGTATGATGAATGTGGTAGTTGATGAATGATGTTTGGTGATAGATGATGAAAGAGTGTATTGTATGTGCAAATAGATGGTGATAAATGTATGCATGTATGAATGAGTATGTAGTAGATAGATATAGTGGGGAAATGGAATGGGTTCTTATTAGAAGAGATCCCTCAACAATCATGTAAGAACCACAAGAACACGAGTGTGTCATCAGGAGGTAAGGTGACAAGAGTCACCTACCAAAGACCAAGTTGGCGTGAAGTGGTGGAAGCATGTGTGGTAGAATAACAACATGACCATGCAATGGTGGCGGAGTTTAAGAAGTTCCTCGGGCCACTAGTAGAGGGAGTAGTTTCTTTGACAAAAATGATTGGCTTGTTGAAATGGTGGATTATTACGTAACGAAGGCAACAAACTTAGTAGATAAGGTGTTGGACTGATTTTTAGAGGCGGATTCTTAGGTTGACTTGGTAGCTCCATAGATAACTTGAGAGGAGGCAAAGAGAGACTAATTTTGAGAGGCGGTTGCTTAGTTTGATGGATCGAATAGGTGTTTGATGATCGGAGAAGGCACATTAGAAGTAATGGCATGATACTCATTAGACTTAGAATGAGAATACTTAGGGGTCCATTTGGATGTAGCATGTGTAGATGGGCATGCAAAAAAATGTTGTGTAGTGAATGAGATAAAGCCATTGATGCTCAAGATGCTTGATTCTTCATTGTAAAGAATAGCAATCATTGTCATTATGTCCATTGATTCGATGATAATTGCAATATGGATGACCTTGATATTTTGTAATCCGATAAGGAGGATAACAATGAGTAGATGGAAAGTCTGATTAATTGATGAGTTAGGAGTTGTGGAAGAATATCTTGTTTCTTAGCATTGAAATTAAACTTGAGAGGCACAGGGAGCGGTAAGACTTGGGGTTCACTAATATGAACATATGTAGAAGACATATAATGATGATGAGAAGAACTAGTGTGAACACAAGCTGAAGAAGCATCTTTAAGATGTTGGATTTTAGATTTTAGAGATGTAATCGTGGATTATATAGCTTAAAATTCATCTTGAAATAAAGAATTAAGATCTTGAATGGATTTTTAAATAGATTTATTTTGATTGGAATTGGAACAAAGAGAGTCATAAGAAAGATGATCAAAATAGCATTAACTTGAGGAGGAAACATGTTGATAGGAAGATGCATAGTGTCTAAGGTTTTGTGGAGAGCATCCTTACAAGATGGGTGCATTTGAAGAAATTGAAGCAAAGAGACTTGACATACCTTATGAGCCATGATGGAAGAAAAAGAAGGATCCAAGAGTATTCAAATGTGGGTTCACTAAAATGATTAAGCTAAAATGTGAATTTATATGCCTAATCTGATTGGTATTGTAGCAGTAAATAAATGCAATAATGAAGTACATAAATTAACCCAAACAAACTAAGCCAAAATATATAAAACCCTAAGTGCGAAAAAGAGGTAAAATGACTTAGTTGATTCAAAAAAATCTCGGAGGTGTGCAGAGAGTGAGAAAATGAAATTACGAAGCACTAACCATCACACCAAAGCTTAGAAAAATGTAGATATGGAAGAATAAGCTAGATTGTAAGCACTTGGAGAGGGACAGGGGTGCTTGTGGGGCCTTAGGCCTATTTTTGGCTTTGGTATGTGGAAATGCTCAAAAAACCTCCTCTCGAGTGGTGAGGTTAGTTTTGCACTGTGTTGTTTGGTCCTTTGGTCACACAGTTGTGAAGTCATTGTCGCACAAAGACATCAAATCCTAAAAAAAGAAAATGTAGAATGAGGGGTCGATTGTCCTCAACTTGCCATAATGGTGAACTTACAACTGAGCGTTGCACTACATCTCAGACCCAATTTAGTTGTGTGTGTGTGTGCGGAATCGTGCCCTAGGTGGATCTTGTGCATGTCGCACTTGGTAGCGAGCAAATAAGCTAGATGTAAAGAAATGTAATAGATGTGTGTATGGAATAGAATGAACTTCCCCCTATGGAGTGTATGAAAATAACCACCCCTTGTGTCCCTTGGATGGTGTTAGATGGATGCAATGGAGCTCTTAGATGTTTGATGGATGTAACCTTAGGTGGTGATAGCTAATGCTTAGTGCTTGGTCCCTTATTATGATCACATAACTTTATATTTATATGATTCCCTTGCTTGAATTTCATAATTAACCTCGAAAAGGTTGACTACCAAAAATATAAGATGCTCAAACGACTAAAAAGGACCCAAAATATGTGAACAAAGTATACTGAGGTCGGGGTGCCTAGAGGGAATGAGGGCTCTGAGTGCTTTAGCGTCCTGGTAGGCGTTGGTGTCTAGGATGATAAATGCCAAAGTATAAAAAGGTAGACTAAGCAAGTAAAGGTGTAAGACCAAGAGAAGTAATAGAAAACAAAGAGAGGTGGCCAAATACATGGGTTAATTAGTACTTTTCTTATTTAGGAATCATATGAATAATAATATGCAATGAGGACTAGATAATTACCCAAAGTGTGTGATTTTGTGTCTACACCATTAGGGGTTTTCCCTCTAATTTAGAGGTGCTTATAGTGACCTACTAAAGTTAGAAACCTACTATATTTGGAGGAGTCTCTGCTAAACAAGGAGAGCTCTTACCGAGTTAGGCGAGAACATTAGGCGAGTTGACTGTTTGCAAAGGATTAAGCTCTTTCTCAAGGATCGAGTTGAAATTTTATATTCATTCCTTTGCATTACACCAAGTTCAAGATATTAATTAGGTGAGTTGGTTTTGTAACCCCAAGCAAACCGGGTTCTCACATGGGTAGAGATCAATCAATAGAGTTGGGCTATAACATCGGTGAGTTGGAACAATGTTTAAAACTTGATCGAGCTCGAGCCACGGCCAATGAGCCAAACATCTACAATGATCGAGTTAGATCCAACATTCAAGACCGATACGCTTTGGGCCAAGTTGAGTCTCCGGTGCGAGATGAGTTGCTAAATTCCCTACGCCGATCACACCCGTTCATGAGCCAAGTGAGTTTTCCACCGTGCATTACAAATCGAGTGGATCGGGTTGAGATTGAGCCCATTCTAGGTGTATAGAGTTGTGTTTCATCGTCAGTTCAATTGTCAAATCCCTGCTCCCCTACTACTTGCAAATGGTGGTCCATAATTCCAAAATAAAAGCGGTGGATCCAAAGGCATCTGCAAATAACAAAGTGATGGACTTAAATCAAAACAATGGACAAACAAAATGTTAGAGATAATAAAAGCAGCATTTGGTTTCCTAGCGAAACCTAAATCCACCCCTCTATGTGACCGCCATTTAGACATCATAAGTTGAAACCACGCCATTTTTTAAAAAGGTTAGTTATTTCTATATTTGGTTAAATATGTAGTTCTCCATATTGTTTTCCAAGTGCTACAAACGTTGATTTAGGCATAAAGTGGGAAATTATTGGGAGAGGGAAGTCTAAAGTTTGACCTCCCCCTAAACCAACTATATACCATTTTTTAAAAGTAAAAAAAAACAATTGGTGGCATTTTTGGTAGAATTGTCATATTTAGATCGTGAAACCCTTGTTAAAGCTCCACTAGTTAGAACTAAACCTCTACCAAATTTGGTGACAAAAACATTATTTTTGGGCAATTTTTTTCTCCCGTGGACCCTATAAACTCATTCCAAGCAAACTTTGTAAATGGAGGGGTACCTAAAAGTGTTGTTTTTTAGTTCTTTTGAGTTGATTTTTACTATTTTTTGTATTGCATGAGTCGTTCTAAGCTTTGGAGGCGATCGGGACCTCGCACAACAAAAGAAAATTTCCTGCCAATCAATTATTCTACTTAATTGGATGTAAATAAATATTTTCATTGGATTTTTACATTGTTTTGTGCTAACAAGCCTTATAGCTAGGAATAGTCGACCACCCACTATGGAAAACAATTATATGAAAATTTTCTTTCCCGACTCACACAGCTTGCTCGTGGTGACAATTACGCCATGTGGAAGACCAAAGTTTGTACTCAACTCAAGTTTAAAGAGATTTGGCTTGTTGTGAATGATTCTGCAGCTATATCAACAAATGATGCAACACAATAACGATAGTTTGATAAGGTTGATTAAAAGGCCAAGTTGATAATCTTGTTCTTAGTGTCCGACAACGACAACCCCACATTTGAGATGCCACATTAACCAAAGAAGCATGGGATAAGTTAAGCACAATGTATAAGGCCGAAAACAAGAACACAATTTCGAACTTGTAGATTCATTGCATGCAATCAAATTCAAGCCAAATGAGAAAGGGGAATCTTTCTTGCAGAGAGTTGTAACATTGAGGGCTTCACTTTTAGCTCTGGGAGAGGAAGTTACTGATATAGTTCTCGAGCCCATTTTTCTCGAGAGCAATTCCTTCCTCTTACTTGTATTTTTGTAATAACACTAAACTTGTCATATCAAACCACCAATTTTGAGAAGATGGTGAATTTACTGCAGCAAGAAGAATCAATGTACAACAAAGATGAAGAAGAAAAACAAGCACTATCTTCTCATTAGAAAAGGAAAGGAAAAGCACAATCTTCTCAAAAGTCCCAAAAACAACATCGAAAGGGGAAAGAAAAAGAAGAAATGTCATATCTGTAAAAGAGGACATGATTTGAAATATTATTGGTTCAACACATACAATAAATGTTCATCGAAAAATTTAGGGATGCAAAATCAACAATCTCATCGGGAGAATCACACTACAAGTAAGGGAAGAAGAAGGGGAACTGATCAAAAGAAACCACATCAACAAGGAAATGTAGCTAAGAAAGAATACCATTCAGATGATGATGACTTCTTGTGCACTTCTCGTTCCAGTGAACCATCCACGTCATCTAGTGTTGTTTGGTACATTGATTTGGGAGCCACTCGACACATGATTGGGCACAAAGACTGATTTACCACCATGAGGGACACACCTTTGAAAAACCATGTTTTTTTAGGTGATGATTCTTATTACATAGTAGAAGGTATTGTAAACATTTCTCTACCTCTTGGTTCATGAAATTGTATAGTATCGATATATTATGTCCTTGGATGAACAAAAAAACTATTATTAGTTAGTCAACTTCTAGATCATAATGTGAATATTGAATTTGATAGCCACTCTGGTAAGAAAGTGTGTTTGATTCGGGAAAAATCTAGAGGCTCAAAATTGTTGTAAAAGCCTCAAATGTGGGATGGATGTTCTAGCTTGATTTTGGTCACAAGGATGATCAAGCACTTGGTGGCTAAGAATTCTTCCTCTCCACAGATTATGACATCGAGACTTGGTCACATAAGTTTCACATATCTCGATACACTTCGTTGATATAATATGGTGAGAGGCTTGCCATCTCTCAAAAAGGATACATATAAGTGTCCTAACTTCCTACCGGAAAAACAACACAAAGTTTCATCCCAGAAGAGTACTTATCAAGCTCCGTAAGCTTGATTTGGTTCATATTGATCTTTGCGGTCCGATGCAACCTAGTCATTCTGGATTTCAGTATTTCATGCTATGTGTTGATGATTATTCAAGAAAAATGTGGATTTTTTGTCTTCGTAAGAAAAGTGATGCTTTTGAGAATTTCAAAAGTTCAAAGTCGTTGTAGAGAGAACGAGGCCGATCATCATATTAGATCTCTCGGCTTAGATTGAGGGGGGAATTCACCATGTGAGTTCAAAGTTTGCTTGCAAGCTCACGAGATTCATCGACAAATGCCTCCTCCACACACACCACAACATAATGGTATTGTTGAGAGAAGGAATTGTACTATCTTGGAGATGGTGTATTGCATGATCGATGATTTTGGACTAGCGAGGACATTCGGGAATAAGCAAAGAAGACCACGGTATATTTTCTAAATAGAGTGCCCACAATTGCTCTTGATGGAGTAACACCACATGAAGCATGGTCGAATTGAAAGCCATTCATTACACACCTCAGAGTATTCAGGTGAAAAGCCAACATGCACATACCCAAGCGAGAACAAAAAGAAGTTAGACATGACATCTCGAAACTCATCTTAATTGGCTACAATGAAGTGGCTCTTGGGTATAGATTGACGGATTTGAAGATCAAAAAAGTCTACACCAGCAGAGATGTTGAGTTCTTTGAAAAGAAGAAAGTTGAGACTCCATCTCCGATTCACTTGATGTAGATAGTTCACTTTGTTGTAAAAATAGAAGATGTTCCCACTAATGACATTGATTATGGGAATGATGGTGATGATCAGACATGACCACGACCCACGGGAACAATACAACGTATGCCTAAGTGGTATACTAATATGATTCGAGATGTGAAATTGGATGCTCCATGTGATACATCCACCATGTGACCACAAACTTGCAGTAAAGCATGATAAGAGGTAACCTTTGCTTTGATGAGTAGAGTTGTTGAATTTGTTGAGCCCTCTACTATCTAGGAAGCCCTATAGTCGAAAGCTTGGAAAGATGCCATGGATGTTGAGTATTAGTCAGTGATGAAAAATAACACATGGTAGCTTGTCAATCTTCCACCAGGGAAGAAACCCATTGGTTATAGATGGATATTCAAAATAAAGTACAAAGCAGATGGGACCATAAGTACAAAGAGAGATTGGTGGCAAAGGAGTATTCACAAAAGGAAAGCGTATACCATAAGGAGACATTTTCTCCCATGACTAAGATCAAAATGATCAAGATGATCTTTTCTCTAAATTACTGCTCAAGATGGTTGGAAATTCCATTAGATGGATGTGAAAAGTGCCTTTCTCGATGGATATCTACGGGAGGAAGTTTACATGATTCAACCCGACCGGATATCAACTTTGTAGTGAGCTATCTTTCCGTGTTCATGCAAAAACCCAAAGTTTGTCATTAGAAAGCAACAAGGTAGATCTTGAGATATCTCAAGGGTACTATGGATCTTGGTCTAGAGTACAAGAAGAATGATCAATTCTTCTTGACTAGATATTCAAATTCAAATCATGTAGGTAATATTGATGACATGAAATCCACTTATGGATTTGTATTCTTTTTGGGATCTGGACCGATATCATGGGGAAGAAAGAAACATAACTTTGTTTCTCGCTCTTGTCATGAGGTCGAATATCATCTTTGCAGAGTGGAGTTGTTTGTGAAGCGATATGGCTACATCACATACTTGAGGGACTTAGAGTATCACATGAAAAATCCACCACCTTATATGTTGACAATGAGGGTGTTCTCAAACTTGTTCACAATCCAGTTTTTCATGAGAGAACCAAACATATTGAGGTACATGTTCACTTCATATGTGAGCATGTGTTGAAACACAATATACAACTTCAATTTTTCCCAACAACTGAACAATGAGCAAATATCTTCACGAAGTTACTTGCACTTGACAAGTTCAACTTGTTCGAGAGAGTTCCTCTCCTCATCCCCGGAGGTAAGGCATAATTAAAGGGGGAATGTTAGGTAAAACATATTTACTATAGGTAATTTTACATTTCATTTACCATAGGTAAGTTAGTTTTACTTGAGTAAATATTAGTTTTTATATTATTGTATTGTTATATGGTTAAAACCGTATATGTCTTATTTTTATTCACATATGTATTTTGTTGCATAATTGCAACAATGATATTTGTTTACATTACATTTTACTATTCATTTCGTGTTCTCCCATTTTTAACAAAACTAACTCAAAACCTAAAACAAAACAAACTCATAGGTTGCGCACATGAGATAAAAACTTAACCAGGGCCGAGCCCAAGTTACTTATGTCACCGCAACTATTGCTCCTATTTTCTGCACATAAAAGTTTTAAAAATCAAAACTCAACTCAGACTATCAACATACGACTATACATATTAGTTGGCTATTAAACATCGAATGTATTGATTTGATTTGACAAAATTATTTGAAATTATAAAACAAACATGGGGTGCACGTTAAAGCACACTTTAGCCCTCCACATGGGGAGGCTATCACTCAACTCATCTAGCCTAGGTACCTTTGATTTTCACAAACATACAAAACTTACCCAAGATATTTGTTAATGTCTTAAATCAATCTCTACTCCACATGTCACTCTAAAAACTAAAATAGAAATCTGAGCACACCCCCTACATGGTACCACTAAAGGAGACGGTAAGGAAGTGCCGCGTGGCCTCTTATGCTATCAACCAAATCTAGGCGTGTGCCTCACCCATCCTACTAACGTGTGGTATACTATCAAATGATACTCTTCACGCATTTACATGCTCCCGTACTCTCCTAATGACAGAATCTAAAAAAATATCGCCTTTTTCCTCTTAAAAGGCGTGATTCTTCAGCGATTTTAATTGCCATACAGAAATGCCTTCAGCTTAGTTGCCCGATCAAAAATTGTACCCAGCCATGGCCGCCATCGCTGTAACTGCACAAATCTTTGCAAGGCCGGATTCGAAAGCATGCCTCTCAATGCAGAATAATTGCACGCTAAATCCGGGCTTGTTCTTGCAAGTTCCGGGTTCGAGCCACGCAGAGCGCACCTACCTTGAAACCCTCGCCAGACGATTAGCGAATTCATCGTCGCCCAAATTCCATGGCAAATTTAACTTACAGGCCGTACGGAACACAGACACTGAAACAAGAGACGATGCGCTAAATTTAGAGGAAAATTTAGAGCACACGGACGATGCGCTGAAGTTAGAGAACATTGGTGATGTGCATAATTTGGAGGGGCAGAGGGAAATGCAGGGGAAGAAGAAGAAGAAGACTGAGTTGGAAGAGCTCGGGAGGATATTCTCATGTTTGCCAGGCCATTAATTAGGGTTTTGAACGGGAGCCAAGAGTTATTACCGAGGAGGAACGGTCCAGTGAAATTATTTTTGAAGGCTTTTGTGCGGACGATGTCCGGCTTGGCGTGGACGGCGAGCAGTAAAGCTGAATTTGGCCGCAGATTCACAGTAGCGGAATCGGAATTCTTCAAGGCAAGTTTATCTTCTTATTTTTCCAATTAATTTGGCTCTCTCACTTGTTTATTCATCCCTATATATATATATATATATATATATATATATATAGCGATTCCACAAGAGTTACAAACTTAAGCTGGAGAGAATCTAAATATTTATATATTTTAGAATATGAGAAAATAATATTATCCTAAAAAATCTGCTCTGAAAATATTACCAGATTTTGACACTTACTAGCAAAGGAAACTTCAAAAGCTTTTTAGTTCAAAATTCAAAATAAATAATTAGAAATTTAAATAGATAATCTATTTGTAGATCAAAATTGTTTAATGACAAAGGTATAATTATTGCTGTTAAATTTTTAATTCGTTACGTTGATACATTCTTTTTGATTAAAATCAAGTCTATATTAAAATAAATTCATTTTGAAGAAAATAAAACTAGCAATCGCATGTGCACAATGCAATGTGAACGCTTGAACGGTATATGTTATTTAATTTAGAGGGTTAGTTATTACTTTTGAAGTTGATGTTGATAAGGGGTGTGATTGATTTTGTAAGTGTAGAAATATAGATGAAGCATTACATTTAAATATTTTATCTCTACATTTCAAATTTTTACAAATTCGTACATATACATTTACAAATTTTATATCATGAGTGGTAGTGTTTTGTGGACTATTTTATTTGAACTAAACATGAACACATGAAGACTTCCATACATTGAGGTGCACAGAAAAGGCTATGAGAGCTTTGGATTTGAGGGCTACTTTTCAAAGGTCCGCATTGTAGTAATGGAGAAATGGTAAGCGATTCAGTTTGTTATTATGTATTGGGGTCTTCCTGGTGTTTCTTAGCCCATTATGATGATAGATCTGCTAGGTTTTGTAAGGGCTTGCAATTCTATCCGGTAATCTTTGATATTTGTTTGCCATGCAGAAGCCTTGCCAATTGGGTACAATCCTCCTCTTTTTTTTCGGGTCTTTAGGCTTCGTTATTTTAGATCTATTCATTGTTATTGATGGAAAGATTTAATTTTCTCTACTTCCATAAAGGGCCAAGTTCGCTTCTAGGATTCGGGTAGAGTCCAACCCAGTCTGACAGATTATGTAGGCATCTCCTTCAATTTCTATGCACGTTTTCTCATCTCTTTTCTTTCTTCAGTGCTCAAGAGTAATCTTACAGATTTCTCCACCTTCACTTGACAAGGAATCTCTTCTCTGTGAAGGAAATACCTTGGAACCATCTTAGATCGTTGGTTACAACTATTGTTGTTATTCATCCGTTAAGTTACAATTGTGGTTCATTTTTCAGTATTCACAGATGAATGAATGCCAACTTCTTAACATTTTCAATTGTCTTAAATGACATTTTGAGCCCTTTTTAATGAAAATCAAGCTTATTGCTATGCATTATAAGGTATTTGGTGGCTATTTTTAGTTATATTTTGTTTAGTTACAAAATTTCTACGTTGTGAGCACCAATTAGTTACTTTCTTTTATTTCTTGTAGGTCTTTGACATTCTAGGAGGGGATATGTTTGCAGTAACTATATTGTAACTCCCTTCTGCTTAATATAATGATGGACACACATATTAAAGTGTGTCGTGCCTTCCCGTATCTCTTCATTTTCTCAAATCTTCTAACAATTTTTAGTAGTATATATGCATACATAGATGTCTGTGTTGTCTATGGATGGTTGTAACATAAGGAAACACCATCTTTTGGTTCCTGGTAGAAAAGAACCAAAAGAGGGTGTTTCCTTGAAAATTGGCACAGTGATAGGTGGTGATATAAGAGAATGTACACAGGACTTATGTACAAAAATACAATGTAGCAATAATTATTTTGCATCGATTTTTATTACTATATATGCATATGTAGATGTTTGTGTTGTCTATAGATTGTTTTACATACTGGTATATAAAAATGCATAGATAGAATTAGTTCACACCTTTCATGGAAAAGAAACCCGCACATCAATCCCCATATTGAGAGAACCAAGAGCACCACATGTTAGTGTTTAAGCTAAAAACAAGTCATTAAAAGAATCTTCCTTCCACTTAAACGTCACCAAGAACATTAATGGATTCTTGCAAAACCATGAATAATTATTTAGAAAGGAGCTAGCATAAATTAAAAATCACTACACATGAATACATTTGATACCCCTTGAATGGCACTGTCGCTTTGGATTCAAGAAGTGTTCAATAAAGTAGTAGTGGAGGTGCTATCAAAGTAGAGGGTAGTATTTATGACGGGTTGTTTTGGTTGAGTGATATTAGTCTTGAATCCTCCTTTCTTCTTGCTCCAAGTGTTGATACGTGCGCCCATAACTCCAGAGGACATGTGCAGAGGTTTAAGTGTAGCATCTATTAGTGCATTCAAGTATGACCTATTGTTACAGATTTTAAGAATGTGATCCGTAAATATTCAAATGTTGCATTAAAAAACAGACTTAAACAAGCTTTTTGTTCATTAAACTTGCACATTATATACATAATTCCAAAGCTTGCCATCAAACTGAGTACAACCAGGTTCCAAAGTAAGAAACTAATTTAATTTTTTATATTTTTAATTGAGTGTAGAGCAAGTAAGAAACTAATTTACAACTCTATGCACCTCAAACAAGATTCTAAAAGTTATTCTAAAAATTGGACATAACAGTTATCGTTAACAATTTTTTCACACACACATTTATAACCAAATACAACCAACGCAATCCCCCACTCCAACAAATTCCAAAACAAGAAAGCTTCGTGATTTTGAACCCAAAAAACGCAACTGAGATAAACTAATCCTTGCAATCTCTTTCCAATAATATAACACCTCGTCATCTTCTTGAGGAGACTGTTGAAGACCCCAAATAATTACAAGCTTCCTGATATCCTTTAATAATAAATACAATGAAGGGGAAGGGGAAAGGAAGGCCAAACCAAGATCAATACCATGCCCGACAAATAAAAGACGAAAGGGCATCTCACCTAGTGAAAACGAAGAAACAACAGAAGATGAAGATGAAGACGAATAGTGGAGACCTGCTGCAATGATTCAACCCCTCCTACTTTTGCATAGTACATACTCGACACAATTAAAAAACAACAAACCCGCAACATGCAAAAATGGAAAAATAAAATTGTTAGAAAAGCAAAAAGTAAAATTGTTAAAAATAGCAAAAGTAAAATTGTTAAAAATAGCAAAATCATCATTTAGGCCCTCAAATTTGACAAAGTCTTGTGAATGTCCACGAAGCTCTTTCCTATAGGGATAACGCCTTGGCGTAATTCGAAAAAAGATAAAATCCCCAAAAATATTCAAAATTAACCCGAGATTAAAAAAATAGTAAAATCATCATTTAGGCCGTCAAATTTGACACAGTCCTGTGAATGTCTGCGAAACTCTTTCCCATAGGGATAACGCCTTCGGCGTAATAAAATATTTTATTTTGAAATATAATGTATAAATAAAATGAATTTAAACTTAAAATTAGAAATATAAATTTTTAATTTTATTAATTTTAAAATTGTTGTTGTCTTGCAGCCAACATATATTATTCTACTTTTTTCTATGGTTACTATAAATAATTAGTTAGCAGTCTATATTATTCTCTATATTTTGGCCCGATGGATTTGACTGTGGGACTTGAAATTTTCCAATTTTAGAAAACTATTAGTTCTCCAAATGTATTTACATAATATTAAACTGTGAAAATCTCAAGAAAATCAAAAATATTAATTAATTATAAATTCAAAATGTATATTTTCATTTTACCTTATATTTGGAAAAAACACCAAAAATGCTAACAATTATATAAAAAGGCCCTTTTAATTGTACAAACCTAATGTAAGAGTCAATAAAAACACTTGGAATTTTCATAACGCTGATAGAACACACTAATATTTTATTATTTATTATTCTACATTTTATTAATTATACATCCACAATATAATTCTTATTGGTATCAATTTTTAGAGTTTTTAATTTTTTTTTCAAATGAATAAGAATGGTACTTTTACAATAAACTTAAAAGTGTTCTCAATAATAGTTTTTATCCATTAAAATAAATAATTTGACCATAAATAAAACTTTTGCAATAGTTGAATTGTTGTAAAAGGAATTCAACTTTTACAATATTACTTTTACATATTAAAATAAGAATTGACCATTACAGGGCTCTTATTATATATATAGATACACACACACACACAAAAAGTGTAACCAAGAACTTAAAAAATAGTTTTGTTTTTGGTTTTGACTATTTTCTAAGTTGTAAAAACGTTTTGGATATGAGAGCGGGAACGGAGTATCCGATATGCGAAACGGAAAATTTTTTTGACCACTGGATACGGCGTAGGATACGGCAGTACAAAAACTATATAAAAATTAAAAATATTACAAACTTGGAAATATAAATCGTTCCATAAGCCTAAATTTAATAGCTTGATTGATAAATGTTTATCTTGAAAGTTTGAAAGTCATTTTGAACTATGTATAAGTATATATATTTATACATGTATTAACACATTATTATAGGTATAATTTAATAATATTGGATTATCATTATAATATAACCATGCTAATTAAATCAACTAAGAATTTAATATATAGATTATATAGGTTTACTTGTTTAAGTATAACTTTTATCAATATATTTTATTTAAGTTGAACAATTAAAAAATATAAAATTCCTTTTTATCAAATAATATGAATGTTATAATTGTATATATAATTAATATAACTATTATAATATATAATAAAATATATAAGTAAATATATAGACTTATAGATTATAATTTATAATATATATAAGTTATTTAAAATTATACATTATGGGAGGGCTTGGCCTACCCCACCCCCATCGTTTTAATTATTAAAACTTAAAAGCTTTTAGAAAAAAATTAAATCAAACCCGTCCACCCTCCACCCACCCTCCACCCCGTCGACCCAGCCCTACCCATCGACCCAGCCCTACCCGTCCCATTCCCCATGCCCTATCCATCTCTCCTTCGCTGAAACACCCCCGCCTCCCGCCGCCGCTCTTGTTGCCGCTCCTACTCCCGTGCCGCTCCCGATACGCTCCCAGCCCTATATGTGTTTGGTGCTTTATGAAATATGGGAACCAACATACTGTTGTTTATTGAGCAGCTAGGTGTACATGATATACCATTCTCTGTTCCTTAAAAGTGTTTTTCAAGGGCTTTGTTAAAGAGTTCTCGATTCTTGTGAGTCATGAAGATTTTACTCAAAGAGATGTGTTCTTTTGCTTGTGGTGGGCCTATTCTCCTTGTTGATTGTTTATGTGCATGTCAATCTTTACATATATTGAATTATGATCTGCTTTCAACTCTATAGGGAAATCCCCATCTTCCAACTCCATCACTCTCAAGATAAAGCTCTGTGAACAAATAACATAATCAACTCCACTTTGACTATTGTATGTTTTACAAGTGATGTTGCATGAATTCGGTCATGTTCTTATGCCATTGCATATAACCATGTCATACAGATTACATAGTTCCAATAGTTCTGCTCCATATTGTGTAACACCCCCACTTCCATCTTGTGAGACCCTTGCCTGGTGGTGGTCTTCTTCTTCCTCTAACCACAACAGATTGCTTTTCACCCCACCTTCGTTTTTCAATGTGAGGGCCTTATCATTTGTGGTCCTAGCATTGAACTCTCCTATTAGCATGACCTCCCTCAAGGTGCTATATGCTGAAATGTCATTTTTAGCGATGCATATGGGGTCTTCACAAAGTTACTTTTCTTATATATTTTTGAACTCGGTGCAAAGTAGTAAGCAGCGAGCCTAATCATTAACTCATTTTCAGTTATATTTAGGCATATGTATTGCTTGTTGGGCTCATCTTACTCCATTTTTGTAATTTGCCCCATGTTTCTCTAATTAGCAGCGTTACACCTGCATGTCCTCTGCCATTTTCAGTCCTTTCATTCCATCCTAATATTTTTCCATACCCTTCAAAAATTGGGACTTTGCTACCATCATGTTCATGAGTTGCAATGAGAATGATTATGTCTTTTCTATCTGTTATGAGCCCCATCCAGGGACCTCTTTTCCAAAGGTAACATCTACAATTCTAGCTTACCTTGGTCAAGTGCTCCCGGAAAAATAACATACACCATGAGTTTTTAGAGTTGAAGAAACAACTCCAAAATGCACAGATTAAGTGCAGCAAGCAGTTTATATGCACATTTTCTGTCCTGAGGATTTAAAACCATTTTTCAATGTTCTAAAAGACCGAGGGGACAGAGGTTGGCTAATGTCAACAGTTTGGTCCAGTCTAACTTTGGGAAAGTATTCAAAAAAGAAGAAGCTGTATTTGTTTGTTTTTCTGTTTATAAATACATTTTAGGTCTGATCAGGAACATAACAACTGTATTGATACTTTATATGACAGCATTGTTAGATAGTTGGGATAATTTTACAATAGTGGTCAAGCCAGGATACCCACTCTCATCCACAATCTTTTAACTCTTGCATTTGTGAGTTGGGATTTGGAAGAATAATTGCAGATTCAAGGATTTGGGATAATTGTTACCTCCTTGTTCAAGCTATTGCTGTTTTAAAATTGTATCTTTGTGTGCCACACAATCCTTATTTCACTGGCAGTTGCAGTCCTCTAACAATAGCTTATCTTTTAAAAACATTTTCTGACACTCAAATTTGGTACATAACTAGAATAATGATTTTTACATCTTTTAAAAGATTCTCAGGTAGTGTATCTCACCCTCAAAGGAAACTGTTGAAGTGGCAATCTCCTAATCATATTTTTTGTACCCTCCCTAAGCACGTATTCAGCTTCAGGCATGAGGTTGAGAAAAGGATCCATCTGTTACTTCAACACCCCAGTTACTCCAGCTTATCTTTATAGGTGTGAGGCTTGTAGACATGGGTCATGGCATTTATAGCAAGGTCCATGACCATAAGATTAATTCATCATTCTATGATTCTAGGCTCTATCTAAGTTGAGTTCTTCTCCTCTATATATTTCAGCATTGTGTCATGCAGATTCATGTAGTTATCTGACTCCATCAAGCAGACATAATTTGGCCAGAATGGACATTCTTACTTAGCATTCCTGTTTTCCATGTCTCTCATTGCTAGGTTTTCATTTACAACTGGTATACTCAAATTACTGGTTCCTTTGAATCCCTATCTTGTAATCTTGCATCATATCGGTTCTTTTCCTCTGTTTAAGTCAGCAGTATGTCATCCAGATTCATGTACTTATATGACTCCATCATGGCAGACATAGTTTGGCCAGAATGGACATCCTTACTAATTATTCCTGTTTTCCATATTGCTCATTGCTAGGTGTTCAATTACAACTGGTATGTTCAAATTACTGGTTTCTTTAAATCTCTATCTCCTAATCCAGTATCATGTCATTCATCTTCTTTGATTCACTTCTTCTGAGATATCCTTATGACTTACCAAGCTGGTACGAACTGTCATAGCTTCTAATTCTCAATGATGCACAGGAAAGTAGCTTGTAATATACACTGCAATTGCATCTCACTTGTATGACATTCCAAACTCATTATTTGATGCAGTTTACTAGTGACGTTGGAAAGTATCTAGCAATCGTGCTGGGCAATGGAGCTATTCTAGCTAGTGCATTTCAAATCTCAGGTCAGTTCTTGTACCATCATGTTTATGACATGATCTGTGATTTTCCACTTACTAGTGTAATATTAACATACCAGACCGCTGATCCATGTATATGTTCTTATTTCAAAGATGGGAATAGCCAGCTGGATATATTGATTTGGTCGGGATGGTTTGCTGGAGTACTTGCGGGAGCAATGATAGGGCGAATCAGGTTCTTGAATATCGTTGCAAGTCTGGGCCACAGAATGTTGTCATAACTGGGAGGTAAGCTAACTTATACTTCACTGAATTCAACTTATGCAGAGTTTTCTTTGCAAATTTGATTGTTGTGACTGTATGTATTTGTAAGGTGGTTCCACATTTTTGTATTGAGTGAAAGGGTATTATAAGCCTGGACATTCCAAATTTGAAACAAATAGTTTATTCTTATTTCCTTCTGTGGTGGTCACATTTAAATCCTCGTATGTCAATAAAGTAATACTGAAATCAGGATTTATGGTTCTTTTATGCCACTATTAGTTTTGGTGATATGTGTCTACCTTGCTACCCTTGTTACTTTGGTATGCTTAGAACTGTAAAATCAACTAGCTGTATTCTTCTTTGTGCTCTATCTTTTGTAAAGTCAATTCTTGGATATCCTCTCCCACTTAAGTCTCTATTGTACCTTACTTTTGGTATCTGACATATAACTATCTTAGTTATCTTAAATATATCTATCTGAAAATGACAAGGTGTATCAATCTTGAGGCACGTATCTTGGATTGTCACATAGTTTCAGTTGTTGAAGGGCACCATACTGATTAACAAATCCAATGCCTTCTCTGCAAATTTCCCACTGACTGGTAGCAGATTACCTCAATATAACTGCACCATTGCGTTGGGCTCAAAAGAATCAACATATGCCCAAGAGATTGATTTTTCAATTGCCTTTTGCAGGCAAGAAGGAAAACTACCCTATGTCGGCTAAATGGAATTGAAATTTAAGGTTGACCATTTTTATGAGCACACATACGGACATCACTAGGTTGACCCCCAGCTGCCATTGTAGGAAACTCCTCTCAGCGTAATTAGCATATTATCTTTTGAACTGTCTTCTGTATGGTTCCAACATGATGTAAAAATACACTCCGAGCAATGCAGTCTTTTAGCATCATCTTTTATGTTTAGTTGGTGACAATGTTTCGTTTTCCTGTGGATTTTTGTCCTGACGCTTTCAACATTCCTTTATTTATCTTGTGAGTTTTACTCTTGAAATGAACCCAACCTTGAAGGTTGATTTGGTTTCAATGGTATGTATCACCAATGCTTGGTGTTGTTTCTTTTCAACAATCGACTTGGGTATCTTTTGATCACAAGTTAAATATCTAACGTGAATAATCTGACGGTTGTTTCTTTCCAGTAATATTTTCCTCGAATGCAGACTGTTATTCCCTGGACCTTTAATCTTTTTATTTTTGCCTTTTTGTTTGAAGCATTTCAAATTTACCTGGTTTGTATTTTGCCATTGCTCAGAGTCCATCTACCAGGTTGTTGGAGAGCCTGTTCCTTTATCTTCCATGAGCCCCTATTTGGGGGATGGGGAAAAGTGGGGATGCAATAAGGGGTTGCCTAGAAGTAACTCTATAATCTTAGAAATTGTATTTGAATTGTAAAGTAGCACGGGGACAGGAGCAGGGAACGGAACAGGACCAAGAGGCAGGGGGACGTATCCTTGCAAAGCATAGCTGTTTCCAGTTTTCTTTTCTCCGCAAGAATACTGCACCCTGCAAATTCATAGAATTGTAAACTTTACTAATAAAGTAACACTCTCAATCGATAAATATGCTTCAAGGTGTTTTGATATTTCAAAGAAGGGGAGCGCTACTAAAGCTCCAGACTGTAGTTAGAATGTCACATGGTCTTCAATTACATGCAATGGAAGGGTAATTTTGCCGTCTCAAAATGCTAATGGCAAGCATTGTCTTAAATTTTATTATAATAATATTATAGCTGGAGTAAAGAAAATAGTTACTTTGATTTTATATATTGTACTGTCTTTCATCTGTCCAATGTAAAAGGTGAAATTTAGTTCATATGTTTGGCTTTGAAATTGCAGCACTCGAGGCCTTGGAAAAGCACTTGCTAGAGAATTCCTTTTGCCGGGGATCATGTCGTTATTGCCTCTCGTAGGTTAGTGATCTCGGAAGGGGTCTTTTCCTCGGAACAATGCTAAGTGACTCAACTTTGAAATACAGTTATATTTTTGCAAGCCTACAACTGTCTTTATTTATGTTTGGCTTTTATGAATTGCAAACATCCAAACACCAATGTGTTCACAATTTCTGTAAAGGCAGCCCTGATTCAGTAAGGACAACTGTAGCACAGCTTCAGGAAGAGATCAACAGAGGAATATCAATCTCAACTACTAGCACCCCTGTTGGCAAGGTGTTTGGAATATCGTGTGACGTGTCTAAAGGCGAGGATGTTAAAATGCTATCTGATTTTGCAGTTAGTAAGCTTGGCTCTATAGATATCTGGGTATGAGTTCTATTCTTCTAATTGTTTTACAATATTTATCTCGACTACATTATTTGCAACAAAACTTATTCTTTTTATTGTCTGATGAAGAAAAATCTGTAAACCAAGTACAAAGTTGGAAGTCTTATTTTATTTCAACTGCAAATGCTTGGTATCTTATTAATTTATTTTTGATTTCCTGCGTGGATTCTTCTCATGGCAGATAAATAATGCTGGAACAAACAAGGGATTTAGACCACTTTCGCAGTTCACAGATGAAGACATTAATCAGGCATAGCTTTATCACAATACCATTTTCTAGTTCTCAGTTCCTGTACTTTTCTTTTCAAATCATCGTTACATTGAATTGTGCCACATTTCTACAAGGAATTAGCCTCGCAGGTGTAGTTTGAATAGTCTGTTGGATCAACCTTAACATTGGCATACAATTTTTGGTAAATATTAAATTCAAGAATGTTTATATTGCTTCGCATCCATATTCATACCTGTGCAACCAGTCATTGGAAGTGACTCTCAAATCAGTATTTAAGCCTGTTTCATATATGTGGGCTTGGTTAGCGGAAGGGACCTCTCAGATTAGTAATCAAGCCTCTCCAGATAATTATGATTAACTTATATATTTGACATTTTTGAAAAGGTATCTCCAAACAGACCATTTTCATAGATGATTGATGATCTAAAAAAGTGTCACATGAGCAGGTTTTTACAGAATAAATAAGTTCACTTCATAAATTATGAACAACAGAGTTATCTGGAACTATGAACCTTTCTCCAAGAGGCAATAGTTCAGAATGAAAGGGTATTAAAGGCCTGATGATGTGTGCAAACAAAAACGTAATAATCTGCTGATCAGAGGCTCACTTTTGTCTCTTATTTCCTATAAATGATTGTCAATATGGTTTCTTTTGTTGCTTTGCTTCCAACTTGTAGTTGTAGCCTCTAGTTCTTTTAGATGTTGAACTCAATTTTTATTCCCTCGTGTTTTGTAACTGGATGTACTTTCTAATCCCATTGACCTACTTTGGTCAGTTGTGTACATTATGATTAAAATAATGATTAATCTCTTTCTTTCTTTCTTATTAAATTAAACTTTTAAAAATGCAATTCAATTTGGAGCTAAACTGACATGCATACCTTCTTGACATTGTAAACAGATTGTCTCTACAAATCTTATTGGTTCGTTAATCTACACAAGAGAGGCCATTAGAGTCATGAAGTTGTAGGAAAAGGGAGGTCATATCTTCAACATGGATGGTGCAGGATCAGGTGGTTCAAGTACTCCTTTGACTACAGTGTAAGTTGAAGCTTTCATCATGAAATAGGAAATTTAATGTCCTATAGATTTCGTCACTGGAAGTTGTGACATTTTTCTGTCCTCGGACCTCAAAACTTTCATCATCAACAATCATATTTCCATCACTATTTTCCATAAATTGCTGCAGATATGGTGCAACAAAGTGTGGATTAAGACAGCTTCACCTGTCCCTGTTAAAGGAATGTAAGAGATCTAAAGTAGGAATTCATACAACATCTCCTGGCATGGTTCTTACAGACCTGCTTCTAAGGTAAATAGGATCCACAACTTCCCAAACATAAAGTAGTTCCAATTTTTGCGATTGTTGCTTTGACTATTTTGAATAAGTCTCCTATTTCTCGATATAAATATCTTGAAATAGATTACTGTCGTTTATATTGGAGAACTTTCTAGGATCTTCCAAAATAAGGGTTATGCTTATATTTATTTGTCTATCAAATATAATCTGAACAAAATGATAGCACTCACCTTTCAACATTTTTCAAACCATTGTAATGATGACCATCCTTTGTGCGATGATGAATGGCATCTATTGGTGCCCATAGATTGTGCTGATACTGTTGTTCACATTGACGACATGCAGTGGTGCATCACTTCAGAATAAAAAAATGTTCAACATAATTTGTGAGCTTCCTGAGACAGTTGCTAGGACATTGGTTCCTAGAATGCGGACTGTGAAAGGAACTGGTAAAGCAGTCAATTACTTGACACCTCCAAGGATATTACTTGCACTGATCACTGCTTGGCTTCGGCGAGATCGATGGTTTGATGAGAAGGTAAATTTCTACTTTGAAGTTAATTTTTTATTTCATTGCAATAAATAATTCATATGAGCTATCTTGGAGAATATACAGTCGTGTCTTGAAGGATATTTATGGAAAGGGCTTTGCTAACATTAATTTTCAGTGTGATGGATTCAATCTTGACATTTCATATAACCTGTTAGTTTTTAAGGACATCCATTCCCAGGAATCTCGATGATATTTTCCATCATCGAATAGCTTTTTGAGAATAAAGTTCTTTTATATCAGGTTGTTTTTGGAAAGATTATTTTCAAACCATTTTCCTCTTACGTAGTGCTATTATGCTAGGCTTGATGGGCTAGTGTATAGCAAATGCTTTAATGCTGTTGTTCCAGGCATAGTTTTACTACTTTACACAATGAACACTTCCAAATATCTTCACCTGTAGAATTTTTTAGTCTGTTCCTTATGTTAACATGATACATATCACCAGCTGTCTTGTGTAATAAATGTTGTGTACAAAACTGATATTTAATCATCCCACTATATAGTTTACATAATTTCTTCTGGTTGCTTCCTGTCAAATCATTTCATTTAATCAGTATAACCAGGGAACTTGTTTTTGGCTTAGGAAACTTGTGAGAAACTTCTCCCAGGTTTGTTGGTGTCCCCCAAAAAGGTCCCCACCCTCTGGGACATGTCCTTTAATATCTGAAATTAATGATAGCTACTGATAAGATGATGCAATTACTAGAGCCAAGTTTTACCTCAAAAAACCATGCACACACTTACTGTCCTGCTGGAGTTATTTGCTGTAGTTGTTGGTAATTATGACACAAAAATACTTAAGTTGAATTTTCAGTGCTTTAGAAGTCATTGCAGGTCAAACAACATTTTATGCAACTTCAATAACCTTTCTTATTTATGTGCACCTTATCATTCTTCTAGTGAGTTCGCAAGTCTTTTGGACTCCTTTGATCTAAACTTCTACCTGATACCTTAATATATCTTGAAATGCCTTTTCCTACAGGTTTGTCCTCTAGGTCAGCACAGGTTTTCTACACAGGTAGAATTATAATAATGTCATGCCATTTGGGATCAAACATGCACCATCCCTGTTTCAAGATTTGCCATCACCACCTTAAAGAGAATATACATTAAAGCTTTCTTCAAGTCTATTGAGACAATTGAACATTCTTCAGCTTGATGCAAGATCATTCCAAGTGCTGAGGCTGATGTTAGAAATTAGAATGATGCTGGCAGGTTCAAATAGTAGATTCTGAGCACCTGCATTTTTGCAATGCCTTTTGAAATGATGTTGCGACATATTGTTTGCAAGTAACCAAGCCAAATTGTCTTAGATATGGAGCCCAGCAAGAATTTTAAAGAGTATTCAACCTTTTTAGGAGATGCCAGTATTTATGTAAGTTTATTAGAAAGTATGCAGATATTACAACGACAATGTTGGAGCTGTTAAATAAAAGGATTGAATTCCGTTGAAAGAAGTGTCAACATTCCTTTGAATTATCAAAGAAGAAAGTGATTATTCCACCTATTATAGTTTATTGTGGTTGGTGAATAGACACTTTGTACAGATCACGCGATACTAAAATAATTGGCAAATATACTTTTATTGCATGGAAGAATATGTAACTCGCTATTGCTCTCTGAATTTTTTTGTTTTAAAGTTTATCTGAAAACAGGAAGCCAAATATGGGCCTACATCATCTTTTGCAAGAATCAAATCCATACAAATGACCAATCAGATGATTTACTAGATACACATCTCTTCAAGGTAGATGTGGTCCTAGTGAGTTGGCTGAACTGAAATAGCTGAATTCCTTGAATCATGGAAAACAAGTAAGAAATATTCCGTCCACCATACCAACTTATAGCTCTCCAATGATGTAGGTGGGAGTCATTACCAAGAAGAGATACAAAAAGATGCGTCTCAAATAGGATTATGGTAATCTTCATTGTTTGTGAATGCTCAGAGAGTCACAAGTAGGATACGCCTTACTATATACCTTAGAGGGTGGCGAAGCCAAATTAATTATTAGAGATGAAATTTCTCTCCACCCTGTGCTTGCAGAACAACCCTTTTAAAAATAGAACTACTGACTTTGTTGGCCCAGTAAATCCTCTTACTGAAACATACACGGGACTAGTTATTGTTTATATTTCTTTTTTCTGTAGCAAAGTGTGTTTTTTCTAATAAGTAGAGCTTTTTTACCAACAAAAATTAAAATAGTACTTGTTTAGGATAGGTAGATTCTAAGAATGACAATTCAGTAGTCTGCATCTTATTAAAATTTAAGGCTTCAATGGTTTGTTCTTTTTGTGGTCATAATTCCTTAAAACTGACCATATTCGATTTTGTTTTTTCATTGCTGTCACAGTTGTGCAATGAATTTTCTTTCTGGATGATTTTTCATTCGTTAATGTTTCCTTTCAAGAAGACAAATTATTAAAGTCTGAGGCAAGTCCTAGCACCAAAATGATTCCAGAATGTACTACATTGAATATCAGTACACAGACTGTCCTTGCTCTCTACATTTTGACATTTGATCCATATGCTCTCCGAGATTTTTGTGCTAGGTTTACTGTTTGGTCCATAATTGTTAACGACCTAATGGTGCCATATTAGGACATGCTTGGTATCTTTGAATTGTGTGGTCACCATATAAATATGGCATATACAATTCTTATCGACATTAAAACTCCACTGGTTACAATTTTGCTTGGATTTCCAGGGTAAAGCACTCTATGCAGCAGAGACTGATCGAGTCCGAATATGGGCAGAAAGCCGTACAAGGTTTTCATTCAGTGAAGCCATGGATCTTTACTCAGACGGTTCCTGGGTTTCTGTTTTCTCTCTCTCAGTCGTATGTGCTTTCATTATTCTATCTAGCTCTGGGAACAGTTTGTCAGGAACATAGTGCCAAGTCGACAAGAAATATCACAAGTTCATGACTTAAGGCAGAAAGAACTGCTAACCATTCTTTCATATGGATTTATTTTTTCCAGTTGGAAGGTGCAGGAATACTCGTGATTATGAAAATCTATCTATGAATTGCTATTTGTTGCCACTCCTCGGTCTCAGATGTAATGCATGTTCTTATTGTATTACTGCTATTAGCAACATAAGTTGTTGCGTAATTGTTAATTGCATTCATTTGCCCTGGGGTGAGTTTCCTTTTCTTGTATAATGTATAGCAGCACGATTACATTTGTAAGGGCAGCATTTCAAGTTCTTTTACCGAACGTCCATTGAATTATACCATGTTTTAATTAAATATCATTTCCCCACAAAGCTCTTTTCTAACAGGGCACAAACTACACCTACAAGAAGGTAAAGAAAGGAATCCGCTTGATAAAAAAACATGACCAAACTATTCCAATTAGTGATATGCATGGGAGTTGTGGAAATGCATTTTAAACTATTAAATGGGAAACACTGAAAAACTATAAAAAAACAAAATGGTTTATTCTGATGAATTCCCGATGATGAACCACGGGTGTGTCGATTAAAAAATTCTTACAGTTTCAATCAGAATCCTTTTCTCAATCATCAAAACTTTAAAATAGTCAATTTCTAATGTTTAACTCGCTGTGAATTCAATTGGAACAAAATGTGACTATATCCATGCAAATATAAGTTTTAGTGTAAAAAGGACCTGAAACTTTAATGCCCGTTAAACTGAAACAACATGTGACCTGAAATTTAACCACTTTCCTAGTGTTGTTTGGTCTACTTGACCACTTTCTAAACATTTGCATTCTTCGTTAACCACTTGCTTCAGGGTTGCTTTATCTCTGCATGGTATTTTGGTCTGCTTCCTTGTCCGTTGAATTCCTTTAAATGGAAGATTACTTTCCTGACCATCTCCTTAGGAGGACGTTTTTTGTAAATTTCTTCTTTTGCGAGTAATCCTCGTTGCAAATTGTATGGCTTGAGCTCACGCACTCTATCTGGCCTCGTCTTCTGAAATCCATCACACCGGCACGTACAAATCACGATCTACACAATTCTACAATCCTCATCATTATATCTGTTCCTGATCATTGTCTCTCTTTCTACGGTTTTTATTCTTTTAGATTGCTAGAATCTTTTCATTACTTTCATGGAACTTTTCCTACCATGCTTTCTCCCCGGACTAGTTGCATAGCCTTCCATAAGACATGGAAAAAGGCCCTGATTCCAAATTTCCTTTTATGTACAACGTATAGCTATGACAATATGCTATTCATGTACTTTTGATTGTTATATACCGAAGCTAGGTATATGGCTGAAGATAAATGAAATATACAAACTATAGGTTAATTGGATATCACGTTTGAAATGCATCGAACTATAGTACTAGCACTTGCACAATAAGGAACTAGCAATGTTACATGCCGATAGTAAACCTACGGCAGTTTATAGAGTCGTTGAAGTGATTTCAAGATGTATGGAAGAGGTATGTTTGATCTAGGGGAGTAAAGTACATAAGGATTGTAAAGTCATCGAAGTAATTCTAGATGTATTGAAGAGATATATCTGATCCAGGTAACAAGGCAATAAACATATGTATCCCGCAATCAAACGACCATTATGTTAGTGAGAGAGCCACCTCCAATGTAGCTTAGCCCTATTGGCAAGGATTGTATTTTATTACCGAAAATCTTTCCAATTGACCAAGGCGGGATTGATTTTTGATTGAATGTAGATTTTGGAGCCATAGAAGTAATTTCAAAATGCACTAAGCTCGCAACACTAAGCATGTCCACCGCCACCATCTCTCGGTGGCGTCGACAACTTTATCGTCTCCACTCAAGATAGAGGTGTGAAAGTTGTATCTCAACCAATACTTACTTGTGTGTGCCAACCGAGTGTTTGGAGAACATGGAACAATAAAAATATTTCACAAACAATTTTTGAACAATTCATAAACCAAATTATTTTGATTATTTTTTGAAAAATTATTATATTGCTAACTATTATTTTTAAAATATTTATAATATATAAATTCATTTTTAGAATTCATAAACAATTTTTAAAATACTCAAATGACTTGTTGAAAATGTTAGCTATATTGATTGGATTCATGTTTTGTTTTATTCACTTAGTGATTATAGTATAATAAGGTGATACAAATTGGATGCATTAAATTTCTTAGTTAAATGATGCATCACTTCACAATCAATCAGATCAAAATTAATGTTACCTCATCACCAAAAACAAGGTGTATAACATGTCCTAGAGTTGAATTAAAGGTTAGGAGTGTCCTAAGCAATAAGTGAAGTAAATGCCTATCCTACAATATTTGTAAATAAATTTCCCATCAAATAAATAAATAAAAGTTATTTACATTATCGTATTTTAAATTTTGTATAAGGATCACAATAAATCACTAATTTAGATAAATTGGTATAAAAAAGAAATAAAAATGTCCTATAAAATTTTCAAATAAGGACAAGTAATAATCCATGGATGGAGAGAATTAATCACATGAGGTGTTCAAAATGCAACAAATACAATTTTTTATACAAGGTTGGTTACTCGTCTTATTTACCAATATCAAGTAGGTGATGGGACTCAAAACTGAACAAAACACCACTTTTTTGCAAATCAATAAAAATTCTTAGGTAACTCCCATGGTTTTGTGAAGAGTGGTATCTAGACCAAACCTACTAATTCCTCCATAAATAAGAGACATTTTCCCCCAAAAATTAGGAATATAGAATTAAATAATTATTTACTTCAATTATACTTGCCTCTACTAGCTACACGAGTGACATTATAAAAATACATGAACTTTTTTTGAGAAAAATTACACACCTGAATTATCTAGAGCTACATTAGAGAATGAGTAAAAATACCAACATAATCATATGAGTTAAAAATATGTATATTTATTTTTACTTGTAAAAATATTATAGTAATTTTTTGTGTATGCATAAAATTTATGTTACTTCATAATAATATCAATAAAATAGTAAATTAATATGGACTTTAGATAAAATATATTAATTTTAAGTTTTAATAATAGTAAAAATAATAAAAATCTTTAAATTTAGGTCCCCCATTGTTGGTGCCCTAGGCAGTTGCCTAGTCTACCTAGGGCTTGATCCCCCCTTGACATGTCCAAAAAGAGGTTGTTGTACCATGTAAGTATGCAATAAAGGGAATAAAATACTCTAAAAAATCTAAAACGTCAACTGTGATCATTGTCTTATCTATTTTGCTTACTATTTTAACTTTTCCAATAGACTTTCTAACTTTTCTAGTAGAGTTTACGGCATGAGAGTGTTTCGTGAGAATATGTAAGGGAGACCACCTTCCCATAAAAATAGCCTATCAACTAATTATTGTTTGAAATGTGTACTTTTATTAATATAAAAATATGTATATATATAACATTGATAAAAGATGATTGAAAAGAGTCACACCCGAGAATACCAAACATATCGAGTTAAAAATGTCTCGACAAGGAGACCATCACACCTAAAAGTATCAACATTAAAATTGTACAATCATGACTAAGTTAAAAAGATGTAGGGAACCAAAGCACCATAATACAAAAATAAGAGAACTATGTGGCAACAAAGAACATGGCAGAGGTAGAGGACTATCAAGTTTAGCCCCTGAATTGTGTTGTCATGTTAAATGTCTAGCACGCAAAATTGAAAATTTTGGCCATGACAACCAAGCCCCCACTTGAAAATTCCTCTCTCGGTCACTATAAACCCTTCCTCTAGCCAACCTACCCACAATGTCATCCTCATTACGCTAAGAGGAACGTGCTAACAAGATTTTCAAGTGTGTTTCATGTGCAAGGATGTATGCCTAAGATGATTGAAGAAGTTTATGAGATTTGAAAGCAGAACAACTATCCTCAGAGGCCTAGAAAGGACCATTTTATGCGATTTTGCAACTAGTATATACCCTCTAGAAGTTGACAAGGAAGACTCAATCAATGGGAGCTCGTGCAAAGTAGTTCTAAATACATTCAAGTCAATTTGGTGGAATTCTGCAAGGCCAAGTGATGTCGGGAATCAAACAAGCTAAACAAGGTCATTTTAGGTGCAGGGAATGTTATACTCCAACGGTGAAAGTTGACTTGTTCGGATGATTCTAGAATTTCTAGGAAGATTTGGGAGGAAAAAAATAGTCATTAGAAAGCTCTTGGAATCCTCTACATGATGGACTCATCACTTTTGTTCCAAGACTTAAAAATCTTTTGTGATAACCCAAGACTTTACAACTGCCCCTTTGAGTCAAAAGTGAAACAAAACATGGAAATCAATTTATAGGAAGGTTTGGCTCTAAAAGTTATTGGAATGATCTCAACACGTGTGTTTTGGAGTCCAAATCATATAGGGTTTGACCCCAAAACAACCTTCCATGCTCCCGGGCCAAAAAACACTCCCGATATTCAAAAATGGAGTTAGCAGATGAAATCAATAGTTCAAAATAGCCTTAGAGGAATTTTGAGCATGTCATGTCCCCTTGGATTGTCCCTTTGGTGCAAGAGGGACATGGGGGACACCAAAGTGCGCTCCCCAACCATTCAGGTGGTTTTGTCACTTAAAACACAACTTGAGGTGTTAGGTGGAGCATGTGAAGACTTTAAGTTCCCAAGTCCCTTCCCATGATGAGCAAACCCCTTGGCACATTTTCAAGCACATGATTTCCCCTCACATTGTGTCTAAGGTGCAAAGGGGAAAATGGGACACCAAAGTGCACTCCCTCATGTTGGCTCACTCCTCGCAACTTGAGACTTGCAACGTTTGCACCTAGGGAGGCTCTAACTTGTATTTCACTTGTCCCCTTCTCATGAGATGAGACCCATGGCACATTTCCTCACCCATGTTGCCCCTAACATTATCCTCAACGTGCAAAGGGACATGTGAGACACAAAAGTGCGCTCCCCATGAGGTTTCATTTTTCACAACTTGCCCATCACATCTTTTGCACCTAGGAACATCAAAACTTGTATGCTAACCGAACTTCGTGGCCCCTCTTCATAATTAGACACCCCATGATGCATTATCAAGCTGATGGTGTCCCCTTAGATTGCAATAAAAAAAAAACATGGGGACATGAAAGTGCACTCCTCATCCTTCTACTCGGCTCCCAGTCAAGTCACCTCAAAAACCATCCTACATGCCCCTGAAGCCATTTTCAGCTCCCTGCATCTCATTCACACTACACTAGAAACTGCCACTTGTCACCATCTGGTACAAATAGCACTTCTCTACCCCTATTTTCCACTTGCACTTTTGCACCTTACTTTTAGGGTGGAACCACACTTAAACCCATCTCCCATCCTCGGTTTAGATCCATGGTTAAAGATGAGTTCAAATTTATAAGATTGAATGAATTAACTCCTCTTCACAAACACTTAGTCATTTTCAAACATCCAAGGTGTTGTGCTTCTCCCCCTCCCAAAACTCATTTTTACTAGTTATACTGCTAAAGTTTTTACTCCAAAACTCAAAACTACTCATAACTCACTATTTGTGCACCCAATTTCCATCAAATTTTACTAGTGCACTCCTCCCAAAAACATTTAGTTTGATTATAAGAGAATTTCCATTGATGCTCTGTGTAATTTTTAGCAACTAGTTGAAATTTACAGCCTTGGGAGTTGCCTTTTCAGATCTACGGAGTTTTGACAAATAAAAATTCTTGAAAATTGAAGCAAAACATCCCGAGAAAAACATTATCTTTTGATACTTGGTTTCGTTCCAATCCAACACCGGAAGACCTCCATCCAAAAATAACAGTTTTGACAGGTCCCATATGTCTAAAAATAGTAAGTTTCCAAAACAATGAACCTTCAATGTCAATGTTACTCCCAATAAGCAAAAGTCATCAAAAAGTGACAAAACATAAAACTTACTAAAAATAGCATTCTCGAACAAGACCTACCAAAAATAGTAAGTCTTGTAATTGAACTCAAGTCACTCCCATAAGTTCACATTCCACCTATCTCATTGCTTTTTCCACCATGAAGGTCAAGTATTCTGGTCTCGAACCCTATTCAACACTAATAATTGAATATCCCAATGTGGGAGACAATGATATCACCCACATGGACCTAGAAGACTTGGAGGCCAGAATGATGAATGAGCCACAACAAGTAAGTGGAGGAAAAGATACTCTCAAGTGAGTTATTTAGGGTAGGAGGACATCCATTATCAATTTAGAGCACCAAACTTGTCTTGGCATGTGCACAACATTATGATCTGAATACTAGAGCAATCTTAGCGGATGACAATTAAATCCTCGCAGTCCTCACTCCAAAGGGAATTTCTCAGTGCCTACAAATTCCCACTAACAAAAACATGGCCATCATAATCAAGGAATTTTCTTTAGTAGAGTGGGATGAGGACTGACTCCTATTTGCAAGGCCTAGCAGTGGGTTCCTAGTTCAATCAAGGCAAGAAGCCCTCTTGGATCCCAAAGAACATGTCACGGAGTGAATTCTTTTAAGCCTATTTAGATACCATTTTCCTTATGAGTAGAGTAATGGGTGAGGAGACAACAAATGTTTTTAGGATTAGATGGCTAAGTTCATCCTAGTGACAACAAAAGGAAACCAGATGGTGATTTGGGGGTAGATCATTAATGACAACATCCATCGGTAACTAATGCAGTTTCCCACCACTAAGAAGTTCACCATGACTTCTTACTTGATGTGATCCTTGCCTTCATAAGACCCTTCAAAGGATTGTTTAGCTCTCCCCATGTGCCTCAAAAATCACTTGCATATGAGAAGTATCTGCAGCTGACTCATAAGGAGAGCTATTCCCACTATGCCGATTGAATGATGTATTCACCATGATCATTATCAGCCTCTTGATAGAAATATGGAATGAAGGATATCTTCCCAAGAAGTTGCATTGATTGAAAAGTATGGGAGCCACTTCATCCAATTCCCTATCTCCACATACATAAGATTCATAAGTTCACAGGCTATGATCTTACTTCTCGCAGAGATACCCAGTGTACCCAGTGAAAAAATCATAATGTTCAAGTTAGTGCAAAGAGTTGGCTCATGTTCATGTTAAGTGTAAGAATAACAAAAAAAAGGTATGTCATTTCCCATCTCCTTGGGAATATATTCATGAAAAATAACACATATGTGAAAAACATCAAAGCATCCTTCGCTACCCTCAGTCTCTACTCCTACACATCTAGATCTGACTTCGATATCAAGAGAAATCCAGAGACCTTCACCTTTCCAGGTTTGTACCATACTCCCTAGATTGAAGACTGTTGGGCCACTTGTATAGATGATTTCAAGGTATGGAAAAAGGGACTATATGCGATGATGGTAGACCAAATGAGGGATTTCAATTTTGATTGGTTCATAAAGGGAATAAAAGATGATGGGTTAGACTTGTTTGATCATGTATACCAAGCGGTGCAATCTCCCCATCTTCCTCCCACTCCATGGAACATCAGGGAATCAAGGTGATATGAAGGAGAGGACCACAATAATGATCAAAGTTCAAGAGAATGGTTCAAATGGAAGAAAGATGCTTTCATCAAGTTCGGTGGTGGTTTTGACTCTATCTAGGCAAGTGTCTCACACTTCTTCCCTAAAAGCATCAAAAAAAACCCACAGTTCCACTCATTCAAAAAAAATATTCCAAGAGGAAAATTGTGGAGGTAGAATGCACTGAAAGCTTCTCCTCCTAGGAAGCTTCACAAGAGGGCGAAGATCATTGAAGACCCCATTGAACCTCTTGAGTTAGGTGAAATTAATCCATCACAGTCTCTTGTTCTTCACCGACATCCAAGTGTGTCCTTCTCAACAAAAAATCATCCCATCACGAGCAGATGTGGCCTCTTACCAAGCCCCTAAAAGTTCCCCTATGCCTGATTTCATGCCTATTCTAGAGGAAACATTCCCATGGATACAAGAGTTGCTTGGAAGTGAGTCAAGAATGGTGCAGAAGTCACAACACCTAATTTTGAAGCCATCTCAAAATTCATGAAAACCAAATGAAACAAGAAAGCACAAGTAACCTCCTCTTTCTTCACTAGGCCTTTGGATCCTAATATGTGGAGGTTTCCTGGACAAAAAGTTGTAAAACCTATGTGGAAGAGATGACTCAAGATGACTATGAGTTGACCCAAATATCCTTGGGAAAGCCACACACGAAGGAGATGCACACCTGTTCAAGGAGTCTACGACCCACTTTCTTGTTAGGAATAAAGAGTACAAACCATCTATGGAGCAATTGGAGGAGCATGTGAGAACTCTTAGTGCCTACGCACAATCCTTCCCTGAGCCTAATGCGGCACCCCTTCCTCCCACATGGAATTCATCCCTCCCATCAACAACTTTGATCCTCAATTGATCAAGAGAGCCCAAGGTTACACCATGCAAGGGAAAGCCAATGATAAGTGGGTTGAAAGGATTCTCAAGAAAGGGAAGGAATTGTTACTAGAGGTTCTCTCCTTGTTCAAGTATGTTCTTGCCACTATTTCAAAAGTAAATATGAAAAGGAAGAGATTGAGAGGGAGAAGACTCATTGGGATAGTGTGTTCCCACTTGTGTCTAAAATGAGTTGCCTCGATTCCCACACTCTCATGAGTAGGAATGTGTTCGCATCTGCTGTTGAGAACTTGTCTCCAGTTTGGACCCACACAATGAATTCCAGATGTGACATGATAAATGATGTTATCTCCAAACTTGAATCTTGTGGGCAATATGCCTTCGAGATTTTAGATGATGTCAACAACTATGTACAAAAGCTTGATCACATCCACTCACTAAAAATTTCATCTTCGGAAGGACTCATTAGTTCCTTCCAAGAGTTGGTCAAGAAAGAGGCAAGTGATCCTTTCTCCTTCAATGAGGATACTTTGGAGTCCTTGCAGACATCAAAGGCTCAATCTCTAACACTATGGGAGATCATAAGGTGTGGTTTAATCAATGTAAGACTATTAGTGATGTTCTTGAGACATGGATCAAAGTGTTGAGATATTTTTGTGTTCCAGAGGCATAAAATATGTTACCTGTGGTGACAACTTGTTTTAGTAAAGAGTTCAAAGGAGAAGATCTTATTTCAAGAGTATTTCCTCAAAGTTCACCAAGATCAAGTTCTTCATCAACAGAGAGGATTTATCTTCATTAGATTGATACATCTCTTCTTCTCTCCCTCATTTCTTCTCTCTCCATATTCTAATTCTTCATTAAGAATGTACTTTTTCACTATTTTGTCTTATTCACTTAAGTGACCTTTAATTTTACATTGTAAGAGTTCTTTTTCATTAATAAGAAAAAGGCTCACTTTTATTCCCTAGGAATATAAAAGGTCACAAGTGATGGGAAATGTGAAAAGTCATGTGGGGGAGATGAAAGGAAATTTTTGTAAGCTATAAATTGGAATGGCTTCTCCATTCCAAAGGGTTGGAAATTGTTGATTGTTGTTAGTTGTTGGGATTTGTATCACTACTACTGCAAGTAATAAAACTACATTTCTTTTATCTCCTTGTCTATGTTCCTCCATCCTCTCTATTTTCCAACTTTGTAAGCATTGTAATCTTGTACAACCAAGAAAGAACTTTGTGTCTTTGATTGATGAATTTATAGAACTTTATGTCTCTAATTTATTAGTCTTGCTATTGCTTACATGGTTTATTTCTTCCTATTGAATATGGACCTACTCTATCTAATGTATGTGAAATCTATCAATATACTCACAACATTAGCCTCCCTCTCTATTTCTCCATCTCCTCTTTACCTATCTTCAAAGTAAATTCCTCCCTTGTACATTGTACAAACACTTTTCCACATGTTTAGTGTAGTATTCTATGTTATCCTCGACCTAACAACTACCACATAGTTTTAGTTGGTTTACATTCAATAAATGGGGGCTTAGCCCAATGACCATTGGTGAAAACCAATAATTTGCACTTAATAAATTATTTCTCCAACAAGTTGTTGGTGCTAGAGATGTGGGTGTATCCGAGATGGGATCCCATCCGTCATTTTTCTAATGCTTTTATTCTTCATTTTGGTGAGGAGAAATGGCTAACACCAAACACGGAATTTCCCCATAGGAGCATCCCAACCATTTCCACCACCACCATTTAGGCAATCAAAAACATTGTTGTTGCGGGCATGTGAAGGTGGGAAAGATATGGGAAAAGAGTGATAATGGTGGGGGAATAACTTCCTTATTGGAGTGGCGTTTGTGGAACCCTCATCCATGAATATGAGAAGGAGAGTGATGACATAGAGAATTCATAGGCATGCGGCTAATAATATAAGGAGAATTCCCTTAATGAGAGAGTAAAGATTGCAAATGCTCTAATTTAAAGTGGAATTTCTTTTCTTGGACCTAGATATTAAGAAACACACTAGAGATCATATTAAGTTTATTATTCATAGAATCCATGCTTTGTATTGACACTTTCTGTCAAGTCTCGAGCTTCAACCTTCAATGGTCCAAAACATTGGGCTACAAAATTCCGTGGCCCATGCCAAAATTGGTTAAATAAATTCCCATGGAAGTGGATTTCCAGAGATAAATTCAAATTATCGGAGATTTCATTTGTCTTTGATAGAAATTCATTAGATAATTTAGAGGCACGCGACTGATGGTATAAGGAGCATCCCCTTAATGAGATAGTAGATACTACAAATGCTTCCACTTTAAAGTGGACTTTCTTTGCTTGGACATGGATCTAAAGAAACACACTAGAGATCATATTAAATTTATTATTCATAGAATCCATGCTATGTATTGAAACTTTCTGTCAATCCTCGAGCTTCAATCTTCAATGGTCCAAAACTTTGGGTTACAGATAATCAGTGGCCCATGCCAAAATCGTTAAAGAAATTCCCATGGAAGTGGATTTCAGAGGAGATAAATTCAAATTATCGGGATTCCATTTGTCTTTGATAACATTTCATAAAATTTATGAAAATATGCAATTGACAAAGTTGAGAAAATATATCTTTTGGATTTCTAAGAAAACGTTTACGTCCTTCAAAGACTTCTTTTAACAAATTGTCCAAACTACTTAGAGACTTTCTTTGGGCCAAATCTAGACAACTATGAGGCTTCCATAGAGTTGCATGGGATGTTTGTTTTTTCCTTTGGAAAAAGGTGGAATGTGCATCATTGATGTGTATAAAAATAATAATTTCTTTATGTGTGAAGTGGGTGGTGAAAGATATTGATGGAAGCGAGGTTTGGAAAATTTTTCTTAGAAAATGCATTTCTTCCGTGGTTTGAATGAAAATATTTTTAGGAAGAATATTGGGTTACATACCTTAATTATCACCTTGGATCCTATCATTATTGAAAGCTCATTTGTTGTTAAGAGTATCTAGAAAAGTGTTTGAGCTTGTCAATCCTTTTCTCAAATGGGCTAGTGATGGTTTCAAATCATGGTTATCTTTTAAAGACCACAAAATTTGGTGGTCTTCCTTTATGAATGAGAATGAAATTCTCCTTATTGAAACATTGGGCATAAAATCTCACAAAATGTTTGGGAAAGAAATTTCCACAATTTGAGACTCGGTCTCATGCAAAAGTAGACTTCTTGGATAGATCTCAAAAGGAAATTAGATTTAGCCAATTGTGTTCTCTCCACAGTTCTCAAAATTTAGGAGCTTATGAAAAATTTCATGCTTCGAAAGTTGCACTTACAACCCTCCATTGTGTGGTGGTGTGACTAGAGATGGAATGCATATATTGTCTTTAATCATTACAACCCAAGTATGCTCTACCAATTGATGATCCCATTATTTCCTTCTCTTGGAAAACTTAATTCACACTAGGGTTTGAATTATTCTTCCAAAATGTAGCTTTACTACCTCAATAGGGTTTGGAAGTCTAAACTCAAGCCAAAAACTTCCATTTTGTGGTGTTTTATATACCAAGCCTTGAATTTAGGGGAGAGAATCAAACACATCGGTGTCTCAAACCCGTATTACACATTTTTCCCATCTCAAGACCTTCAAACGTATTTTTGGTTTTTCCATCATGCATGATATTCCTAGTATTGGATACAATAAATAATATTTAAGCCTTATCATCCCGACCTTTTCATGAAAGTTGGATTTTTTGGCTACCACTCCAATTGGTTTGCCTATATAGCTTTAATATGGAATTTTTGTAGGGCTATAATGTTATTTCAATTGTGGAAAGCTCTAAACGTTTATATATTAAATAATATAGATATCTCATGACATGTTTCCACTAATGATAAAGTACCATGATTTATTGTGTATTTTCAAATCAGGATTAAGTGCAAAAATTTGCACTTGAATTTCATATCTCAGAAGAACCGCTCAACCACTAGGGTAGCACACCATGCACTGCAACATGATATGGGTTCGGGCAGATAATATACATTTGAGCCCCGCACTTGCTGAACTAGGCATAAATGAAGTTGCTTATATAGTCGCTCACTCCTCCTTGGTGTGTGGCTAAGTCTTTGCTCCACCACCTCAATGGGTTGGTTGGAGTCCTCCACCTCCATTAGGGGAAGGCGGTGGATGGTTTTTCACGACGTAAACCTCGACTTAGGTAAAGGTCATTGTTCTTGGATCTCCTCCTTTAGGTTAGGGCATTATGAAACCTCTTACTATTAAAAATAATTCTCAAAATCCCGATGGGTGGACCTCTATTGATCCGCTTGTGAGCCTTTTGGTTGGGGTCTTTTCCTCCCAAGGATGATCCACCACCACCCCTAGTGATTTTATTTCTAGTTTTTAACACTTTTTTTTTTTGTTCTTGTTATGTAACTTGGGATACATTAGTTTCCTTTTTGGTGTTTCTTTAGTGTCGTGTGTTCCTTTTCCTTGGTATTTTTGGGACTTGCCACTTTTGACATCTTTTGGTTGTCGTGTGTTTTTTTAGCGTGTTATTTAGGTCTTGATTTATTCGGACAACTTGTTATTACAACCATCTTGTATTGATTTGTTAATATATTTATGTGTTCCAATTAAAAATAATAGTTTTGTTAGAATAAATTTTTTCTATCTTTTCAAATATTAAAAAGAATATCAACACAAATATTTATCAATAATCATTTTATTTTAAAAAAAAAACATTTTGAGTTCCCTAGAACCACCATTTTCCAAGTAAAGGATTATATGATGAAGGGTTTGAAAAGGGTATGTATCCATTTCCATGTAGACTTAGCATGAGGGTGAAACTAGAAAAGGTGTTTGAAAGACTTAGGGTGTTCATGCGAGTCAAACATGTGGGGTTCAAAACCCCCATGTGCTTAAGTTGATCCTAATATGAAGGCCCTAATAAATGATACACTTAAGAAAGTGCACTTTTTAGGTTCAACACGAGTTTTTCAAATATTAGCAAAACTTTTGGTCTAGATAGTATATTAGGATCTAAGATTCCAATGATGATTAAGAGATTTTCCCAAAACATGGTGCAAAGCAAGGAGTTGATAACCAATCCGGGTTTGTCTTGATAAAGGGGTAATCCATGTGATTTTAGTTATATATGTTTAAATAATGTTCTAGGCTACCGTAACCTCAATTATATAGTTGATCCATATGAAAATATTATATTTCACAACCTTATAACAATGTGTGTAAAATAATATTTTCAAATGCAAGACATTCAAATACAATATTTGTAGTCAATTTAGTGTAAAGGAATGCATCATTAAAAATTTGCATCATATGTTTAAAAGACTATTTACATTCAAATGCAATACATTCAAACATGATATTTTAAGGCATTTTTGTGTATTGCTTGGTGCAAAAGTATCATTCATGTATCATTCAAATTAGGGAGATACAAAGCATATATTATGTTTGTTCATTATTTGCAAAAATATAAACATATTGAATTTATTCATTAATTGTAACAATATTTTTGAGGATTACAAAGGGGTTAGTAGCCAATATTAGAGTACATAATGGGAGGTCTTAAGTATCATTCATCAATTCTAGTTCATGAAAAATAACATGGTATTATAGAGTGATGTTAAATTTCCATGGACTATATAGGATTTCAAAACCAGGACTCCCTATACATTGTTGGGACACATCACTTCGAGCTAACAAGGCTCTATGTGATTTGGTATGTGGATTTTTTTCAACATCCCCTCAAACCACAATGATAAGTTTGGGACTCCTATAATGGATTTGATACAATGTAATTTTTTGTGGACCATTTAAGACTCGAACTTAGGACCTTCCACTTTTTCTAGTTATCTTTAATATTGATAAAAAAACATTGAGCTACTCTTCCTTCGTGGTTGGTAATGTGGATTATTTTTGACATCCCCATAATTACTAGAGCATTTATAGTCACCCCACAAGTTTACCTTCATTCCCTCCCATAAAATAAATGATGGATGGGAATCTACAAAGATAACACATCGAAAGAAGATTAATGACATGGTTGATATTGAACTCAAAGATGTCTAAATGAACAATTCTACAAATGGTCTACATGAAATATGCTAGAAATATTTACAAGTGCTACAAATACAATGAAAAACCGATGCCATACAAAAGTAGTAGGAGAGACAAGTGGAAAATATATTTAGGTAGAGTGTGTGGAAAAAAATTCAAAAATATTGAAGCGTTAATGCCTCTAGTCCTTACAAGGACATGATTTAACCCTATATTCCTTCCAAAACTTCTGCACAAATATCTAATTGAAACACTCACCAAAATCCACTCATTAGACTATTTCTACTTGAGTTTTTTTTTGAATTCCTTTCTCAAATGCGGGGTGTGTTTAATTAGACACATGTAACACCTACTTACAATACTATTCTCAACAACTTCCTACCCATACAAATATTAAATACATTTTAAACATTAAATGTAGGATAAGGCCCAAATGACCCATAATATATCATGATCACAACACAACTTGAACTACTCATCAAAACAACCAAGATAATAAGTTAGGTAGATCATCTTCGATTCTTTTTGGTGATTATTCCAATGCATTCAAACAAGTTATCAAAACCATCCATGCTTCCTAAAACCATGTACAAGGCTTCAAGTTGATTTCTTATGCATAATCTCTAATAACCTCGTGGCTTCTCGGATAAGTATGTGTCATCAAGCTAGGCATACTTCCATAATGCAAGCCTTTTCCATGAAGTATGTGATATCACACATGTTTTAAAAGACTTCGAGATTTTTGAAGTTTGCAATTTGTTTGCCAAATGTTTCATGTGTTATGCCAAGCACATAAGTATTGTGCTAAGTGTTGTGCCATCTCATAAAGGAATCCTAAAGGTCTATGCATAACACATCATTGTCACAATGAAATTTGAGTATTTTTAGTTGTGCATGGGGTTTCATTGCCTCGTTACATTTCTTGTGTTAAATTAGTAAATACATGTTTGCACCAAATTTTGAGAGATGATTTGGAACTAGGAAAATACCACAAGCATTTATGAAGTAATCTACCAATGTGACACACAAACCAAGCACAAAAACACACAAACTACTTATACATACTCTAATTTTTTTAATGAAAGACTACACATGAACCTTGATGTTTGTACATCATAAATATCACCTAAGAATAATGTGTGATAAAAGTGCTCACATACCCAGGATAAGTGGTTGAACCACCCTTCTAACCTTTTAAAGCCTTGGCATGCCTCGTGCGCCAAAGAGTAATCCTCATCTTATAACTAATAAGATCAATTGGTTCAAAAATGACCTACTCCAAATCCATCTTTACACACTCACACACATTCCTATTCTCTCCTCGATCAACTTCTTCTTGTGTGGGGTATCTCTTTCCACCTCTTCTCTTGTGTAACATCTATGTACACTTTTTTCATAATGGAATATCCTTTATCATCACATCTAACACTTGTTTATGTGATGCATTCCCTTTCATTATTTTTCACACTTCTCTCTCTATAGAAAAATATCCTCCACATAAACAGATGACCAAATGAATGTGGTGTGTAATATCCTCTTCCTTCTCCCGTAGTGGATTCGAATGTAACTACGTCCATCCTTTTCACATGCACTATATCTATTCTCTCATCATACATCATATTTTTCAAACTTCCATAACCTCACTAGAAAAATATGGCATGCATCCATTGGAAAGACCTTGCACGTAACTCTATACATGAATTGAACAAAATTCACCTCCACATTGTATAGATTTTGCACAACATCATCATGCCAACCTTATACCAACCAAGTCACTCAATAAGGATCTGGATGTGGCATGTGATCAAATACCAAATTCCTCGCCATATTTGTATACATAAATTATTTGTTCTCCCACTATCAACCATGAATATGCAACATTTATCTACGGTATTGAACTTTGTCCATAAAATTTGTTGCCTCTTCTAAAAATCCTTTCTCTTTCAATGACATTAAATATTCTTATCACTTTGAGAAACCTCCATATTATTCAAGATCCTCTTCATGTACATTGAACTCCATAAATTTTGTGTCCACATAAAGGAATTATGTGTAACCACCACTCCCTCTTTTCTTACCATCACCATCCACGTGAGGGAACCCACATATGTGGTATCAAAATTCTCCATATCTAAAGCATGTTCATTTGAATCTTACTTCTCTTCCTTTTCCAAAGCTACATCTCCATGTTGAAAAAGTGGCTCCTCCTTTATATTGTTGTGGTTGCGCATTGCTCACACCACCTTCACTCTCTTTCTCATGTACTATTGGTTATTTAACACCAAAAACTTCCCTTTGGTTCTCATAACAATCAGATAAAACTATTTTTCCTATGATATTAGAGAAAATTGGCATGCCTCCTCCACTGCCTTTAACTTAGTTACATTGATCTCATCTTGGATCAACCACTATAGTCAATAGATAGATTTCTCTAATTTATCTTGATCCATCTAATTATAATATATTGGATAGTGATGTTATAGAATTCCTCAGAAATATTTCAAACTCAACTTATTTTGGTGTATATTTTTCAACCTCTTTAATAGATCCAATTGGTAATCACCAGTAGAAAATTTCCCTTAAATTTTGCAACCATCATCTCCCACTAAGTAATTTTATCTTTACCCTTCAAATTACGCTCCAACTAAACTTCCTTCCAACACAAAGTTGTATATACCTTCAAATTTGTTAACATGATCTTCACTTTACACATATCTACAACCTCATTGAACTCAAAATACCCCCGCATCTCCATAATTCAATCTATTATCTCATCTACATTTAGCATTCTTGAAAAACATGGAATATCTATTTGTTCCCCTCTTCCAATATTGAAAATGGATTTGATAAGCATTCCTTCACCTCCATCCAAAATTTCTTACACTATTCCTACTTTTCTTCATCCTACTCTTATATTTCATCCTCATACTTTCTTACATCATCACTTGTGATGAATCATACTCTCCTAACTTAGTCTATGACAATCAATTTATATGCCTATATTTGGATCACTTGCAAGATGGATTAGTTGATATGAAATATCCAAATCAATGTTACTTAAAACAAAATGGGCTTATGCTACCATTGTGAAGAGAAGGACAATTATGGGTTCTTTCATTGAATAAAGTGGGTAAAACTCTTCCATATCTGAATCTAAACATGCACACAAGCACACTTGGAAAATGTTAGTTGTTTTTGGTGGTTAGGGACCTACCTTGGTTATATCCCTAATATTTTTAAGGAGATAAAAGACATTTTATTGATTAAAATGACAAAACAATAAATGAAAATGAAAAATATACCTAACTTAGATCGTAAGACAATCAAAGTTGCGATTCATCGAAATTGCATTGAGATCACAAGAAAATCACAGTTGTGATTCCCACATGTGTTGGAATTTTGCTAAAATAGTGTTTTATCTATCCTTTATGTGTAACTTTCATTTATTTAAGACATACAAAACTCTGAGATATGTGAACAAGAGAGAGAAAAATCAAGTATAACCTTAGTGCAAAAAGAGTTAGAGGTCCATGTTTTCAAGAGGGATGAAATGACGTGGGAGGGGATGATTTTATAGTTTTATAGTGCATAGGGGAGTGGGAAACACATGGGTGAAACATGCATTGGGCATGCAAATGGGTAGGTGTGATGGGACAATTAAATTTGAGTGGGTGAGGGTTAGTAAATGAGTGGTGAGGTGTCTTTTATCCCCATTTTGTGGGGTTATTTGATTTTTTGGGTTTTTGTGTTTTATAATGTTTTTGGTGTTTTTGAATAAGAGACCTTATGCACAAGGTGCATTTTCTCGTATCTAAAGTTTTCCCCTTTTAAGGTTGTCATGTTCGCAACCCGAAAGTCATGCAACGATAAAAATTAAAGATGAGATGGGGGTCATCTAACCCTATGATGGTAATTATCAAGTCACAGTTTATATGGTTGATTAGATAAATAGGAACCTAGAAATGTAATCGATGGGCCACTTTAATTAGATTCTATGAAGGGATCAATAAGTTGATTTCATGAGGAGGATACTATAGAGTCAATTGATTAACGAATGTTGGTTGGGTGTCATAGAATTGATGAGAAGGGTGTTGTTTAGTACTCCCCTCAAGTGACAGCTTTTGAGCCACAGTTCCCCTAGCGTAACATGGGATGAAAAGTGGTGATTGAAGATGAGAGAAAAAAACTTGGGAAGGTATGATAAGTGGAAGAGATGATAAGGTTTCCTCACTCATGTGCGAGAAAAAATACATGATAAGTATGTGTTGGGTTTCAGATTTGCACTTGGGATGAAACCACAATCGTGGACAAGCAAGTCCCTCCTCTTTAATGGGAGAGGTTACCTTATTGAAAGAAGGGGAAAACCTATGTACAAATGTATGTCATTCATTCAATGGTGGTGGTTTCCGACATCCCGTAATGTGCTTTATGCCCGAAAGTTATCAATACATGAGGATAGAGGATTTGAAGAGGGGAGAGAGTTAGAAGAAGACAATACTTTTAGGGAAAAGAGATGGCAGAGAAGACCCTTATATGTATTGAGAAAATGAGATATAGAATATAACCATTCACGTTCATAATGGGAACAATCCACAAAATCAAAGTTCTCGAGATTGTATAAAATAAAACACAAAGTTTCTAAGCATGCAAGGATTAAATGATTCACAGACACGAGCAAGAAGGAAAGAGAAACAAAGGAAAAAAGGGGAAAGCCTTTGTATTGATTTCTTCTAATGAGAAATTACAAGATTTGAATCTCAAAATTCCAACCTATAATGGCTTTGAAATCCCATGATATAGCCTGAGAAATTGTTACAAATTCCTCGAGCAAGCAAGAAACAATTATAACCTATCCTAACTGTTCGCGCCCCTTCAGATTCTTGATTCGTAAAGAAACGTTAATGGCGGAAAGAAACAATTTTTTTAAATACACGACCATTACATTATTTTACCGCTTAAAACATCGTCCGTTCGATTTTCTTTTACAACTTCAAATTTGGGCCACCCATGGGAGAAATTGATTGAGCGGGCTCAAGTTCCTTTTGCATTTGGTACCTTCAGATTGTGGTAGGGATGACACGTGGAGAGAGCTCCGCTAGTCCCTTTATACTTAGCTTGTTTGGGCTTGTTCTGCGCTTGACTTATGTTGACCCAGCACACGTGGTGTTGGGGTTAGCACACCGGTTTTATAGATAATATATCATATCTAAGTATACATGTAAATAAAAGTGAATATTCTACCAGAAGAAATATACAAAATAAGAGACATAAATCAACACCAGATTTAATGTGATTCACCCAGTGTGGGCTACGTCCACCAAGAAACAAGCCAATATATTATCCAAAGCTTTGACAATATATACAATGAAGATTTACAATCTTCCACACCTCTCAGATGTTCAATACTTTCTTTCCTCAAGCTTTTGCTTCATCACCAAGAATTCTCTCTCTCACCAAATTTTTCAAGTTCTTTTTAATTCTTGTTAATATCTTACTTCTAAACCCTAGCTTTATGCTTATATAGTCATTTATAGACTTAGAGAACTTAGCCATGCAATTACAAATAATAGAAATACTTTAATGCTAAAAATAGATCTAATTCCCGAGAGTTAATTAAAACATCCTCACATAGGTAACCGATGCCGATTATCCCTAACCATCGCTCGGTTCCTAATTGACCGACCGATTCTAGTCTACCGGGGTGACCGATCGGTCTACCCTTAACCGATGTCGACACCGTGTTTTCCAAAGAAGTTTCCATTGTATGCTAAACTAAAGTAATTGAGCTCCACAACTCAACAATCTCCCACTTGGAGATTAATTATTGCACCATACCTATATAACATCATTCTTGGATCCTTCCTTAGCTTTGTTTCTTCCTCTTCAAGTCTCAAACTCAAAGACCAATAGAAGTGGAGTGTAGCTCCAACTTCTCCTTTGCTAATGGCTTCATTAGCATATCCATGGTTTCTTTCTCATATGAATATTTTCCATATTCAACTATCCATCCTCTAATACTTTCCATATGAAGTGATACCTCAATTGAATGTGTTTCATTCTCAATGAAACACTGAGTTCTTTTCCAAATGAATTACACTATGACTATCACTAAACAATTTACAATCACTTTACTCCTTTCCCAACTCTTCCATGAACCTACTCATCCATATCATCTCCTTGCTAGCCTCTGTAGCTGCAACATACTCTACCTCTATAGTAGACAAAGCCACAACCTTCTGCAATCTCAAAATCCAGCTAACTACCATTCCACCTACTGTGAAAATATATCCAGTAGTGCTCCTCCTACCATCCATATCTCCAACCATATCTAAATCAACATAGCCACGTAATGAAATATCCAAACCTCCATAACATAACTACATGCTAGATGTCCCTTTCAAATACCTGAGTATCCATTGGACTACTTTCCAATGCTCTTTACTTGGATTAGCCATATATCTACTCACAACTCCCACTACCTGTGTAATGTCTAGTCTAGTACAAACCATAACATACATGAGACTTCCAACTGCTAAAGCATATGGCACTCGTGTCATGTATTTGACCTCCTCATGTGATGAAGGACACTGATATTTTCTCAATTTGAAGTGTCCAACCATAGGTGTACTAACATGTTTTGCATTCTACATGTTGAACCTTTCTAACACCTTGTAGATATAATCCTCCTGAGACAAATACAATTTCTTGTTTTTCCTGTCTCTGTGTATTTGCATGCCAATGATTCTTTTTACAGCTCCTAAATCCTTCATAGAAAATGTGTGAGCTAGCTTTCTCTTAAGCTCACCAATGTCCTGCATACTAGATCCTACAATAAGCATATCATCCACATACAATAACAAAATAATATAGCTCCCATTTTCAAGCTTCTTGAAATAAACACAATGGTCATATTCACATCTCAAGTAACCATGCTCATGCATAAAACTATCAAACCTCATGTACCATTGTCTTGAGCTTGCTTGAGCCCATATAGGCTCTTTTTCAACCTACACACTAATTTCTCCTTACCCTTGACTTCATACCCAAGCGGCTCTTTGCATATAAATTTCTTCATCCAAATCACCATGAAGGAAAGCCATCTTCACATCTAGTTGCTCTAAATGCAAATCTTCTACTGCAACTAAACTCAATATAGTACGAATAGAAGTCATTTTAACAATAGGAGAAAATATTTCACCAAAGTCAATACCTACTTTTGTGTAAATCCCTTTACTACAAGCCTTTCCTTGTACCTTTTCTATCCACCCTCTTCTTCCTTGATTCCTGTAAACCCACTTGTTCTAATGTTCTCTTACCTACTGGAACTTAACCAAATCCCAAGTCTGGTTCTATTCCAAGGAGTCCATCTCCTCATCCATGCCATGCTCCCACTGAATGTGAGTCTTATCTTGCATTGCTTCTTCAAATTTCTCTGGTTCACCACTATCAATCAATAATAAATAAAATAGAGAAGGTGTAAATCTTTCTGGAAGTTTACTTACCCTTTTCAGACCTTCTCACAGAGTTTGGGGTACCAGGCTCAATATGGGCCTCCTAAACATTAGTATCAACTTTTGACAGTGACGACGTCCGGTCACCTCTAACCGATGTCGATCCGCTAATCGATACCGGTTTGATCCTCTAGAATCGCCGGTGGTTCATCCGACCAATGCCGGTCAGGGGTAACCGACACACATTCTTCGTATTTCGTAGGTGTTTCTTTAAAACCCTAGAGTTCATTTTCATCAATAAAATTCTCAATTTTCTCATCCTTGGGTACCAAAATTTGATCCATGTACATTCTCTTTTCATTCCATTCAACATCACGACTCCTAATAATTTTAGAATTCTCTAAATCCCAAAAATGGAAACCGAAATCACCATATCATAACCAATGAAAGTGCACTCTTGGATTTTGCATCCAACTTTTTCTATTTTCCTATCAACATGCACAAAAGCTTCTCAACCAAAAATTTAAGAAAAGAAAGATATACCTCTTTTCCACCCAAGCTTCCTCTTGTATTCCTCCATCTAGTGAACTTGAAGGCCCACGGTTAATCAAATAAACCATTATATCAACTGCTTCTACCAAAATTACAAGGGCAATCCAGAATGTATCCTCATACTTCTAGCACATTCCATGATTATCTTGTTCATTCTTTTCTGCAACACCATTCTCTTGTGGTGTTCTTGGAACCATTCTTTCTCTACGTATCCCATTCACTAAACAATAATAATTGAAATCCTCATACAATATTCACCACCATTGTCAGATCTAAGGCACTTTAACTTAGAATTTGATTCATTCTCAATAAGGGCTTTCCATATTTTAAAAGTCTCAAAAACATCAGATTTACATTTAATACAATAAACCCATACCTTTCTTGTAGCATCATCAATGAAAGTAACATAATACTGGGATCCTCCATGAGAAGCTACCTGAGCTGGTCCCCACACATCTGAGTGTACAAGCTCCAATTTCTACTCCTTCTTAGTTACCCCAACTTTGAGAAATCTCACTCTCTTTTTCTTTCCAAAGATACAATGCTCACAAAAATCAAGATCTAAATCTTTCAAATCTGATAACTTACCCTTAGCCTTTAAGATCTACATTCCTTTTGACTCATATGACCTAATGATTATGCCACATGCATGCATCTGAATCTGAAGTAGATAATGCAGAAAAATAATCAGTAATATAGGTAGATAAATATAACGTTCCTACCTTCTTACCTCTTGCCACAACAAAAGAACCCTTGGTGACTTTCCAAGAGTCTCCTATAAAAGTAACCATGCAACTAGATTCACCTAGTTGCCCTATAGAAATAAGATTCCTCCTGAGGCTTGGCACATGCCTCACATCTTTCAATACCCATGTATTTCCATTTTATAATTTTAGATGAACTTCCCCTTTACCAATAATACTGCAAGGTTCATCATCACCCAAATAAACATGCCCAAAATTTCCTAGACATAATTTCTGAAATAACCCTTATTAGGGGTTGCATGGAAAGAATCTCCTGAATCTAAAACCCATGATTCAATTCTATTATCTAAAGAAAGAATAAGAGCATCTTGCATTACCTCTGATGAAGCAAGATTCACCTCTTTACCTTTGTCTGGTTGTTGATTCTCTTTATCCTTTGACCAACAATCTTTCTTTGCATGTCCTTTCTTTCCACATTTCCAACAAGTAATTCCCTTACTTCTAGATTTAGATCTGCTATCCCTTGACTTTGATTTCCCATTACTCTTACTCTTGGATCTCTCCTTCTGCCTGCCCCTGCTTTCTACATTCAAAGCATTTCTAGATGATGTTTCCTCTGTACTCTTCCTGCGAATTTCTTCATTCAAGATTATACTAACCACATCATCAAACTTCAAAATATTATTAGCATATGATGTGTATTACTAACATCCATTACCAAGTCATCCCAACTATCGTGCAAAGAACATAAGAATAAAAGTGCTTTTACTTCATCATCAAATGGTATAACAACCGATTTTAACTAATTTACTATAGATCAAAATAATTCAAATGACTAGAGGCAGATTCACCTTCATGCATCTTATAACTAAATAGTTTCTTCATCAAATAAAATTTATTTGAAGCACTAGGTTTTTCATATAAATTAGCAAGAGATTTCATTAACTCTACCGTAGAAGCCACTTCTGTAATATTGGAAGCCACGATGCTACTAGCTCAATCTTATAGATCCCAAAGCCTTTTTGTCAAGAATCTTCCATTCTTCATCAATCATCTTTGTAGGTCTAGACTTCTCATCCAACGGTAAATACAAATCTCTTTGATATAGATAATCCTCAATCTTACATCTTCCATAATTGATAATTTCGGTCAAATTTCTCTACCTTGTATTTATTATCTTCTTCCATTACTGTAGCTCCCACTCAATTAGAAAACTCTCTGTGAGTAAATATGTCAACACACAAAACCCTCAAACAAAGATTTGATACCATTTTTTGGGGTTAGCACACCGGTTGTATAGACAATATATCGATCTAAGCATACATGAAAATAAAAGTGGATATTCTACTAGAAATATACAAAACAAGAGACTTAAACCAACACCAAATTTAATGTGGTTCACCCAATGTGGGGTACGTCCATCCAAGAAACAAGATAATCTATTATCCAAAGCTTTGACAAGATATACAATGAAGATTTACAATCTTCCACACCTCTCGATGTTCAATACTTTCTTTCCTCAATCTTTTCCTTCATCACCAAGAATTTTCTCTCACCAAAATTTTCAAGTTCTTTTCTAATTCTTGTTAATATCTTACTTCTAAACCCTAGATTTATGCTTATATAGTCGTTTATAGACTTAGAGCACTTATCCTCGCAATTACAAATAATAGAAATACTTTAATGCTAAAAATAGATATAATTCCCGAGTTAATTAAAACATCCTCGCACAGCAATTATCAAATAATAGAAAATACTTTTAATGCTAAAAATAGATATAATTCTTGAGAGTTAATTAAAACATCCTCGCCTTGCAAGGTAACCACGTTGGTTATCCTAACCATCACCGGTTCTCTACTTGACCTTGACCGATGCCGATCTTCCCGACCGATGCCAATCCGCCTTAACTGAATGCTGGTTATTGTGTTTTCCAACATTCCAATTACATGCTAAACTAAAGTAATTGAGCTCCACAACTCAAAACATGGAGGATCAAGCGCAAGTTTGAGGACTTCCCATATTTGTCTTTGAATCTCGAAGCTACACCGATGAGGCATGTGGAGCCGTCCACCGAGCCTTCCATCCTCGGCTAATTTTATCTTGTTCTACCCTTCATTTTTACCTCCGGGACACGTGGAAAGCCTTGTGCTTATTTGAGAATTGTCCCTTGTCTCCCCCCCTAGAGTTGCACCATTTGGACACGTGAGGCCTCCACTATCACTTGAAATATGACCAAGTTGCATCCAATCAGAGATGCCCACGCACTACCCGTGGATGCTGAGGAAAAAAATTGACGGGGAAGATACATCCGTCATTCTCGACCGCGGGAAGAAAAATAAAAAGAAGGGGAAAGACTCCATTGTTACGCTTGAATTTTAAACTATTCTCCACGAATGGGAAAATTGCAAACAATGCTAGGCCCAACGTGATCCAATACTCCAAGGTATAGACTCAATTTTTTTGAAACTTGACTCCAAAAGGGGGAATTTTGGGGCCGACAATAGCTGGCTCTTTCTGGGGATGACTTGGCTTGGAACAAAGACACAAGGAAAGATCAAGAACTATAGATAACTCTTAGGAAAAGAGGACCAATGCTTTATCCATTGGGAAAATGAGTTCTAAAGAAAAACTAATACAAGGTAACACACACAAGACGGGAAAAAGAAACAAAACAAACCAAAAGGGAAGAACAGAAATGAAACACAAAGGAATAACCCAAAACCAAAACACTTTGTACATAATATACATAAGGACCACCTAGTCACCTAGGACTTGAACAACTTCAAATATTTCCCACTATAAGGAAGTGGGAGAGGAGAACCATCCATGTAATCCAGATAAAAAGAGTTCTCTCCAGAAAAATGTCTGATTCTAAAAGGACCAAGCCAAAGAGAATCAAACTTACCATGGCTTCCTCGTGGCTCATGTCTTTTGTCCCAAGGTAGCATAATCTCTCCCACTTGGAAAACTCGTGTTTGGCTTTCTTGTCAAACAAAGCCTTCACTTTCAATTGATGAGTGCTATCTTGTCAACCACTTGCAATCTGTCCTCATCAAGCTTCTGAAGGTACAAAATTCTCTTATCCAAAGAGTCCTCAAACTTGAATCTTCAATGGTTTTCATCGATGCAAGGCACGGCAATTCCATAAAGGATCTTGGAAGTTGAGCTTCCACAACATACACCACTTGGAAAGGGGACATTTCAATTTCTCCCTTGGGTGTAATTCTATTAGCCTAGAGTTCACCATATAGCTTCTTATGCCAATTCCTCCGAGAATCATTTACAAGCTTTCTGACTATGTTTACCAAGTTCTTGTTTGTTGATTTTGCCTATCCATTCCCTTAGGAGTAGTAGTATGAAGAATGAGCAAGGGAGATCCCATACCCATAACAAAAGTCCATCATCTCAGCAGAAGAAAATTTGGAAGCATTATCAGTCACAATTTTGTTTGGTATCCCAAACCTGATCAATATGTTCTCCTTAATAAAGTTACAAACTACCTTGGAGGTAGTGCTCTTGACTGGGATGGATTCCACCCACTTGGTGAAGTAATCTATGGCAGTCAACACATGTGTATGCCCAACACTGGAAGATGGATTGAGTGCTCCAATGAATTCTAAACCCCATTGTTGAAATGGCTCTTCAATCACCACATGCTTGAGAGGTAAAGCAGCCAACTTAGGTCTTCCAACAAACATTTGACATGCTTCACATTTACAAACCCATTTTGATGCATATCTGAATAGAGTGGGACAATAATAACTAGCTCAAGTATTTTATGAGCTGTTACGGCAGAGGAGAAATGACCTCCACAAGCCTCGGTCATGAAAAGTAGAGAAAACTTCTTTTATTGCTCATTATCTACACACTTCAAAAACCTTCCATCTATGCCTTGTTTGAACAAAACATTCTCCCATAGAACATATTGTGCATACCTCATTTTGATGGCTCTCTTCCCTTGGCACTCAAGTGAGATGGACACTCTCCATAGGTCGAAAGTGAGCAATGTCAAAGATACCACACATCTGTCGAGCTGAGGAATAGAACAACAAGGACATCAAATCCTTCATGGACAACTCCTTGGAAGATCCCTCAACAATGAGTTCACACAATACCTTACCCCAAACTAGCTTTGTTGGCCTGATATCAAGATCATACTCTTGCACCTTAGCTACCCAATTACCTCTCTTGGTTCCAAATTCTTGCTGAGTAAGAATGGATTTGATTGTTGTATTAGGCACCAACACCATAGAATGAGAATTAAGAATGTAAAACTGAATCGCTTGACAAGCTTTGGCAATCCTGAAAAGCATGTTTCTCCATCATGGTGTACTTCACTCATGATTTTTCAAGACATAACTCATGAATGTAATTAGGAGCTAATGATCTTTAGCATTCTTCTGGGCTAACACCGTAACTAAGGTATTTTCGAGCATAACAATAGATAATGAAATTTTTACTAAAGTCGTGGCACACCAAGATTGGAGTCTTTATAATAGCCTGTTTAATGTCCTCAAATTATTTCTTCCCTTCAAAGGACCAACCAAAAGTTTGCTTCCCTTGCATCATGTGAGCAATGCTCATAGTAAGTTCTACAAAATTAGGGATGAATCTCCTTAGGAAATTGATCTTACTAAAGAAAGAATGCACACCTTTCTTACTTGATAGAAGAGGAATTTGCTTTGATGGCCTAAACTCTTTCCGGATCAATCTTGATCCCTTACTTTGAAACAACGTGTCCCAACAGCTTTCCTTATGTGACACAAAACATAGACTTCTTAGGTTTTAAAGAAATTACATGTTCTCTACACCTCTGCAATATTGTTTCAAGGTGTTGGAAGTGATCTTTTCTTGCTTTAGAAGACACTCACAAGTCATCCAAATACACAACAATGCATTTCCCTTTCAAACCGCCAAAAGCCAAGTCCACGGCCCTCCAAAAGTAGCACCAACATTGATGAGACCAAATGGCATCCTCTTGTATGCAAATGTGCCCTAAGGATTAGTAAAGGAAGTCTTATGTTGATATGCAATATTCACCTCTACTTGATTGTACCCCAAGAATCCATCTAACATAGATAGCATCTCGAGCTTGTGAAAGATAACAATACTTGATCCATCATGGGGAGAGGGTAGTTGTCCTTCAAAGAACCCCGATTTAGAATTCAAGTCCACATAGATCCGGATCTCACTATTCATCTTCCCGATAGGCACTATATTAGCAATCCACGTGGAATGGTGGTGGGAAGATGATCCTAGCCTTCTGAGAAGCTTTTGTATTTCTTGGAAAATCATATCAACTATCTTTAGATTATATTTCTTTTGCTTCTATTTGAAGGGTTTGATCCTAGGCTTAAAAGGAATGAAATATTGCATTTCTTTAGACCGAAAAGCCTTATGATCATCATAAGAGTAGGCCGTAACATCAACATACCTCTTCAAAGATTCACCACCTTATTTTTCTCTTCACGAGTGAAATATTTTCAAATGTTGACCATTTTGGGATCATCGGAGTCCCAATATTCACTTTCTCAATCTTAGTAGATTGTCGGGCTCCTTGGAAAACTTTAGACTTCATATATCTATCATGCTTATAAAAATATCCTCCAAACTCACTAGCCCTTTAGGGATTTTTTTCCTTTCGAGTTTGATGCATCCATCTTGATCCATCTCTTCTTTGATATCCTCTTCATTTGATGACACACACTCTCTAGGCAGATTGTCACTTCCTTCAAATATAGTTGATCAAAGTTGTCTCGAGCTCTAAGAAAGAAAGCAAATGCTGGTCATCATTGAAAACTTGCCAATTGTTTGCATTGTCGTGACATTGGGTCTATGGATCAACTCAATGGTGAATTTATCTTGAGGAAAACGTGAATGAGGAATCAACAAGGACCCGTAAATAGCTAGAGAGTTAGCCATAGTGTTCCTTTCCTTGTCACAACTTGAATGGAAAAAGCATCAAGGAATTCGATGGAATCCTCGCACTGATTCCTATAGTGTTTCAACCTTCTTCTTTACCTAATAAGGGTCTCTAACTTGTTTTACGATTAGCTCGGCATCTACACAAGCAAGAAGGTTCTTCACTCCGGTCATTTTCGTTCGAATGACGCTGATTGCCGAAATACGGGCTGCCACTTTTACTTTGGGCGATTTCGCTGCAGGAAATGCTTTGTTGGAGTGGTTCATTTCCTTTGCCATGCTCAACCCAAGAATGAGGGCCTCATACTCAGCGGTATTGTGGGTATTTTCAAACTGAAATTTGAAGGAGAAAGGATGAACCTTACCCTCGTGGAGAAACGAGCAATATGCCAGCTCCAGTAACCACCCGAGGAACAACTCCCATCAAACTCCAAAGTCCACACATCATTAGGATCAAGCAACAATCCCTTTGGCATACTTGTCTCCTCCTTTGACATGATCATGTAGTTCCCATGCCCAATATTTGCATACAATATTTGTGCTTTAGGATCATTTGTATTTTATATGATATACTTTTCTTGTTTCTTAGGAAACAACTTCTTCATCTTCCCATTAACAAGGATTAAGGCAAGTGACCAATCCATTTAAATTTCCCCTCCTACCTCCTTGCAGAAATTTCTACTCAAAGAACATCCCATATGAAGGAGGAATATCAGCTACCAAAATGGTGGCTCGCACTTTTCTCTGGGAAAGCAACAAAGGCTACTTGTGCATCTTTAATCCTGCCAACCAAAGGTACTTTCTTACTCTCCATGGAATAACAAGAACCAAAGGTACGTGTTAGGGTCAGACCCAAAGCATGGGCTACCTTCGCAGACATTATGTTATCCTATGCTCCCGAGTCTATGACGCAATTATCGAATTTGTGGCCATCTATGAGAAGGGTTACATAGAATGGTTCAATTTTCTCATTAGGGGAAGTGACTATGGCCACAATGTTTGATTGAGGTGAGGAAGAGGGAGTGGGAAAAATGCCTTTAGAAGAATGGGTTAGGGTTTTAGATTTAGAATTTACAAAGTTAACCATTTTGGCAAAGGCTTTAGGATGGGTTTGATAGAACTCTACCTCAGAAATTTGAATCTTGGTATTTTTAAGATGGTCTATAATGTCGAAAGATCCAGATGTGGATGGGGAATCACTACAAGGAGTAGGAGGAGCTTTTGATTTAAGCTTTATCATTTGTTAGACAAGAATTCTCGAACATAAGTAGAGGGAGAAGGACTAGCAAAGCTAACCTTTTGAGTGGAAGTAGTAGGAATAAGATCTCCTCTTCTTGCAATCACCGAGATGGTGGTGGAGGACTCCTTGGATATTTTTGCGGGTTGCACCACTTTTCCTTTTGTTGGTCTACTCTCGGGTCATAATAGCATATGAATCACTGCTCATCTCACCACTACATCATCGTAGTCATCTTCATCATCCATACCCTCGGTGATGAGGAGATGAACTCGAGAACCACTAGGCTCCTCCGCTTCTTCATTAGCCTCTTCTTCTTGTTCATCATAGAGCCCAATTTCCTCCTCATCATCGTGCTCAAGAACCTCACAAGTAACATCGACAGAGACTTGAGGGGACCTTCAATGGCCAACCCGGTTTGAGTAGAAGGCAAGTGATTCCTAGGCTAAAAGTTATTCCTTGGAACATCTTGATATGGAGCATGCCGAGCCAATTGTTTCTTGATGGCAATGAGGTCATTAGCCGCCTTTTGCACCAACCGATCTCGCATTACCTCTGTGGAGGAGAGGAAGAAGAAGATGTTTTGGATTTGAAAGAATCCCTTTTAGTTTTCCGTACATGATCAAGTCATCTTCCACACCGACATCCAATCTCCGATCAAGCATCCAAAGTTGCAAGATTATCTCTCCTCAGTGGCATATCTTACTTCCGTAAATTGAGCATTCAAGAAGAAACACTTCAATCTGATCAACATGTCTAGTATTTACTGGAATCTTGTTAACCAACTTGTTGAACTTGGCCACAAATTATCTCATAGGATCATGTGAATCCTTTTGATTTGGGAAATCAGGCTAACAAAGCATGCACATCTTCAAGGCTTGAAACACTACTCAAATTCAATCTTCATAGTAGTCAAATTGATGATGGTCCCAAAGAGGTAGATGATAAAACCAATCTACAACATTGTCTTGCAAGGTCTCCAAAAACAACCTAACAGAGATATCTTCATGTTCAACCCCAAGGACCCCACATGCAACAAATGTGTTCATCAGGGTGTACTTTGCCATCACCTCTAAATTTGGGGAAATTCTTCCTCGTTACTCCCTATGTAACTCATGCAATGGTTGAGGAAGAGCTAGAGGCCCAAGTATTTGTCCCCAAGGCCAAGGTGCTACCATCCTTGGAAAGATTGCTTGAAGTGGAACCGAGACACCAACAAGGACCAGGGCACGAAGATTAGGACTAAGTTGGGCTTGAGGAATGCTACTACTAAAAATTTGTCTTCGACAGGAGGTGTGCTTGTGGAATGAGCTCTTATATTTATTCTTTCTAGAAGGAGTTGAAAATCTTGTTGATCCAAGAGTTGAAATTGGGGATCTTCAATTCCAAGAGCCCTTCTACCATGATTATATCGTAGATTCGCTAGATCAAAGAAATGATCAAATTAGTTGTTCTTTTAGAAAGGAAATTTGTTGAGCAAATTCCCAAAGCAGAGTTGCCAAAAATGTTGGGTTTGAGATTTTCACTTGGGATGAAACAACAGTTAGGGGACAAGCAAATCCCTCCTCTTTAATGGGAGAGGTTCCCTTATTGAAAGTAGGGGTAAAACCTATGTATAAATGTACAATATTTCATTCAATGGTGGTTTCCCAACATCCTGAAATGTGCTTTATGCCCAAAAAGTTATCAATACATGAGGATAGAGGATTTGAAGAGGGGAGAGAGTCAGAAGAAGACAATACTTTCAGGGAAAATAGATGGCAGAGAAGACCCTTATATGTATTGAGCAAATGAGATATATAATATAACCATTCACGTTCATAACGGAACAATCCTTAGACTCAAAGTTCCTGAGAATGTATAAAATAGAACATAAATTTTCTAAGCATGCAAGGATTAAATGATTCACAAACAAGAGCAAGAAGGAAAGAGAAATAGAGGAAAAAGGGGAAAGCCTTTGTATTTATTTCTTCCAATGTGAAATTATATTTTCAGAATCTCAAAATTCTAACCCATACAATGGCTTTGAAAGCCCATGATATAGCCCGCAAGAAACGGTTACAACTTCCTCGAGCAAGCAAGAAATAGTTACAACCTATTCTAACTGTTCGCGCCCTTCGATTCTTGATTCACAGAGAAACGTTAATGGCGGAAAGAAACAATTTTTTAAATACATGGCCGTTACATTATTTTACTAGTTAAAACATGGGCCATTCGATTTGCTTTTACAACTTCAAATTTGGGCCACCCACGTGGGAGAAATTGACTTGAGCAGCACTGCAGACGCCTTTTACATTTGGTGCCTTCAAAGTTGTGCTAGGGTGACATGTGGAGAGTTATGCACCCCTTTATACTTAGCCTATTCGAGGTTGTTCTCGCACTTGACTTATGTTGACCAAAAACACGTGGAGGACTAGCGCAAGTTTGAGGACCGCCCCCATCTTTGACTCTCGAAGCTTTGCCGATGAGGCACCTAGAGCCGTCCACCGAGCCTTCTATCCTAAGCTGATTTTAGCTTGTTCTGCCTTCATTTTGTACCTAGGACACATGGAAAGCTCCGTGCTTATTTGAGAACCTGCCCCTTGTCTCCCGCCTCCGGAGTCGCACCATTTAGATGCATGGAGGCCTCCATTGTCGCTTGAAACATGACCAAACCACATCCAATCAGAGATGCCCACATACTACCCGTGGATGTTGAGGAAAAAATTAATGGGGAAGATAAGCCTGTCATTCTCGATCAAGGGAAGAAAAATAAAAAGAAGGGGGAAAGACTCCATTGCTACGCTTGAATTTTAAATTGTTCTCCAAGAATGGGAAAACTACAAACAATGCTAGGCCCGACGTGATCCAATACTCCAAGGCATGCACTCAAAATTTTCAAACTTGACTCTAAAAGAGAGGAATTTTAGGGCCGACAATAGTATGTACAAGAGTGGATGCAAGTGTTGATAGTTATGGTGTAATTATGTTGATAATGAGTTGACGATGAGGCATCAAGCGAGTGAGGCGAGTTGGGCGTAGGGGAGCACAACTCTTACAAGTGAGTTGTAGATGGTGTGGTGATGGATCAAAAAGATGGGAAGAGTAAAGTGCGTTGGGGTCGGGTAGGTATTTAGGTTGGGAGTGACGAATGAACTTGGGAGGAGATGGGATAATAGAGTAGGGACTTGCGGTGAGGGAGGGAGGAGTTGGAGAGTTACCAAAGGAGGTGTCACACACACTAATTAGGGTGGGAGGAAGCAAGCTACGGGTGGCGGGGCTGAGTTGCATGGGTGATTTGGTCGTGGTGAGATGGGAGAGAAAGTTTGTAGGATACCTTAGATGAGGCAAGGGGTGAATACAGAGAGAGGGGCTCACCGAGGGAGGGTAGAGAGAAGATAGGGTTTACACATGTGATGGTGAGCGAGATTATATTTGGATCACATGCAAGATGGATTAGTTGATATGAAATCTACAAATTGATGCCGCTTAAAACATAATGGGCTTATACCGCCATTGTGAAGAGGAGAATTATGTATATTATATTAATTCAATACGATACAAGATAAATTTCAACAAAAAAGTGGGTGGTATGAGAGCACGCCCCAAAACCACAAACAAAGCAAGAAGGATGACAAACTAGGCCGAGCCTAGGAGATTACAAAAAGTAGGCATCGCCTAAAAACAAACAAACAACCAAATCACGCAGAGAACAACAAACATGCCCGAAGTGGGCGGATCATGATCATCCGGCCAACCCAAGCCAGGTAAGTCTTTTCCAGCATCTGGGATCTCCCACCAACAACAACTTCTTCCTCCTGGTCCGCCTCCTCACGAGTAGGAATGGCGAGGCTAAGGCGAGGGAACTTGTCAGATGATGGCGGTGGTGGGGGCGGATTCCAACCATCAATAGTATGAGGTGCGGCGGCAAGAGGAGAGCCCCATCCATGGTGGTGAGGTGGTGATCCCCACCCCTTGCTTGAGCTGGTGAAGACTCTGCGATGATGAGGTGGCAGCCTTGCCCACATGACGAGAGCTGAGTGAGTAGCTTCATTGGTGCAGAGGGCTCGGGGAGCGGCGAGCACGGTTGAATGCATGCCATTGTGAGTGAATGCATCGCCCACCACGGGCCGGAGGCGGGAGCAGGAGTGCTAGTAGGAGATGGAGGCACACAAAGCAACATTGCATGGGGCTTCCCCCCAGTGTCGCAATAGGGTCTGGAGGTGGTCCACCTCTAGCGCCACCTTGTTGGCCTGGACTTGAATCTGTAGAAGCACATTGGAGATCACCATAGACTTGTTATAAACTAAGAAAGATTGATCAACTACAGAATTAGCAAAGAAAAAAACATTTCTTTCTTTCCAAATCCAAAACAAAATCTCCCCTCTAAAAACATGCCAAATCTGGGTGAACATAGGCAGAAGCTTGGGATTATCTCCCAAAAGGATATGCTGCCAAGTAAAGCAATGTGGCCTTGAAGGAAAGAAAAATGAATGAATCCAATTCTAGGCAATTTGAGCTTTGGGACAAAACCAGAAGATATGCAAGATAGTTTCCAGTGACCATAAAATGGGCACTTGGGAGCTGGATCCCAATTTGAACAAGACGAGCCCCGATAGGAAGTCCTTGGTGCAAAATACACCAGAGGAAGTGGGCAATTTTGGGCTCCACACAAAGAGTCCACACAGTGGCAAATCACCTACTCCAGGTAGACGGAGTTGAGTGAAGCCCCCATCGCATGTTGAGTTTATCCACCATGGGAAAATGAGGTGAAAGCCAATGGTAGCCTTTACTTGGCTTTGTAATTGTGAAATGGGTGTCCATATACCATTTCTAGTCCATCCACCACAGTGAGAGGAATGCACAACAATCTTGTGTAACATGTGGTCAGGAACCGAGCCGATCACTTGTAGTATAAGTATCTTGGTCTTGGTTAGAGAGCTGAAAATGGGTTTTAAATGTCAGCCAAGAGAACCAAGATTGCACATTTTTGTAGAATAAGTCCTCGATGGTGTGAATTCCGCATTTTGAAGAATTTGAGCGTGGAGATTCCTAGGACTTCTGCTAAGCACTTATCTTGCGCTTGAAAAATTGTGACCACTAGAGAGATTGATGATTAACAGAGAGCCCATTCAAAATCCATCCCCTTTCCATAAAATCCAGGCTTAATGCATTCCCAAGCTTTCCAAATGCTCTTAAGCACAAAAGTGCCAACAATTTTGATAGGAGCATGGGGGTGATGAGTAGATTGACAAACCCCAATCCTTTCCACACAGGGTGGCCATAAGGAGAACCTTCAACAATACCATGTCATATGAGAACTTTCCAAGCTTCTTGGCCAGTAATGCTTCTTATTATCCATCCATTTTGCGCAAAGTGCCTGCCCTTGACGTTGAATGTCAATAAGGCCGAGTCCTCCAGAGCTACGGGGAAGGCAACATATCTCCCAAGCCACCCGATGAAATCCTTTTCCTATAGAAGCATTAGCCCATAAAAAGGCTTTGAGTAGCTTTTCCAACTTCTGAATGGAAGCTTTGGAAGGAACCCAACATGACGAATAATAAATGTGTGTGGCCGCAAGAACTTTGGAACAAATTTGGAATTTTCCAACCAAAGATAAGGGTCTAGTGAGCCAATACTCCAATTTTTTCCACCCTTTGAATAACATATTGCCAGAGCTCAGCAGGGGAGGCTTGAAAGGCAAAAGGAATACCCAAAAACTTAAATATCTCGCCATGTGCTAATATCTTCCATTCGAAAGTGGCTAGCCAATCGGAGCACAGGAAGGAAGGATTATCGATAACACTGTGTTTTTTCACCATTGAATGGATGAGCCAGAAGCTAAGCAAAAAGTATCCAAGCATTGCATGGCATTGCAAATGTTGGCTTCATCTTCAATGAGCGTAAGAAAAGAGTCATCCACAAAATTCCCATTGAGAATTTGAGAGTTGGGCACAACAGAAGTGAGATTCCCTAACAAGACCCTGGGATTTAGCGTGGGCTAATAAATACCCAAATCCTTTGGCGTGAGCACATACAATGCAGGGGCTAGAGGGCAGCCTTGCCGAATAGAATGAAAAATCCAAATGGTTCCGAGCTAATTCCATTGATAGAAATATGAGCAGAGGCATCCACAAAAAGCATATTGACGGACTGAATAAAAATGGGGCCAAAGCCAAGGGCTTGAAGCATGGCAAGAATAAAAGGCCATTCAATTCGATCGTAGGCTTTCTCAAATCAATTTTTATGAACATGGTGGCTTGATTAGATCTGGGGCCCATTCCATGCCTTCCCACACAACAATGATGTTATCCAGGATATATCTACCTGTATAAATCTGTTTGTTTTGGCTGAATAACATCCGGAAGGATAGTGTGTAGCCACATAGCCAAAGCTTTGGTGATGATTTTATATGAGACATTCAATAGAGTGATCGATCCACCAACAAGTGATTTGTTTAGGGTCTCCTTGTTTAGGGATGAATTTGATGTTTCCCTTATTGATTCGAGGCCCTAAGGATTGATTCTGAAACCCTTCGAGGTAAACTTGGAACAGGTCATTCCCGACCGAATCCCAAAGGGCTTTATAGAATTCACAGGGGAAACCATCACATCCCGATGCTTTATCATTGGCCATCTACATGGTGGCTTCATGGAGGTCCTCGATGGTGAGCATTCTTTCATGCAGATCACCTTCTGAGCCTCGGACAATTTGCACGACACAACACCCAGACATTGATCAAGAGAAATTTGGCGAGCTATAAAGGTTGTTGAGCTTGGAACATGAGCTTGTAGTGGCACACAAAATCTTACAACATAAGTTGTGGGTCTGTAATCCAAGCACCACCCTCCATGATAGCCCAAATTTGTTGGGAAGGTTTCTTGGCTCTGAGAGAAAGAAAAAATTCTTTCGAGACCCGATCTCCAATTTTGAGCCAGTGCATACGGGCTCGGATCTGTGCTCCCCTGGCATTGTAGTTGTCATAATTTGAATTTGTTGGTGAAGCATTGCAACATGAAGTTGTAGGGTTTCAGAAAGGATCACTTTGAAGCACCACCACCACTCGGCTAAGGGCCATGTGTTAGCGAGAGTATGAGCGGTGCTAAATTTTGGCTAGTTGTCGCCATAGATTCTTGAGGAATCTAGTTGTCCGAGTCAGCACATCCTCCACCATTGGAATCCAGTTGGCTTGCATAGGTGGATGATACCACGCGAATAGTGACTAGGATGGAATTAAATTCCAAACACACTTGATATGATTGATGGTGGGGCCATGTTGCATCAAGGCAGTATTAAGAAAGAATTGGCCTTTATGGCGTAAAGGGCGTGAATCCTACCAAGTGATACAAAATCATATTGGAGAATGATCCAAAGGACAAAAGTCGGCATGACCTCCACTGGTAGGGAATAAATGCTATCAAACTCAAAATAATCTTGAGCTGATAACATGGCTCTGTCGAGCCATTTAAGTACGTGATCTGTCCCTCCACGTAGATTGGTCCACGTAAACCAAAGCTAGAGGTGGGAAAGTGAGATGCGTTAGGATCAAAGAATCCAAACTTATTACGCATAAAGTACCACACTTCCCTTTCGCCAGGTGTCCACCTCATCGATAGGTGGCCACATTTATCATTAGGTGACTCCACCATATTAAAGTCTCCACTTATGACCCAAAAGGCATCGGGAATGGAGTTGGCGATCCACCACCACAGATTGGCCCTTTTGGCCGCATCGTTAGAAGGCGTAAATATTAATGAGGCCAAAAGGACAACCATCAACATTAAATAAGACCCATATGGCATGATTGGTGGGGTCGATGCCATGGTCAATTAATAGAGGCCACCATTTGGGAGAAAAAGTGAAAAATTAATCCCCCACGCCCTGCTTCATGATTACTATAGAAAGCCAAGTTGTCAGGCCAGATGGACTTGCAAACCATCTGCAACTGAAAACCTATAATTTTCACTTCCTATAAAAACAAAATGTCCAAATTTGCACAATGTTTCCAAGTTTCACGCACAACATATTTGCGACAGGATTCTATAAGACCCAAACATTCCAAGATAAAAATTCATGGGAAATGATGGTCAAGAGCCATATCCCCATCCTCCAAGCCATCAAGGGCATCATATTGATTTTGCAGGAATCGAGTAGTATTGTGCTGTAAAAAATCCTGCAAATCAACTTTTTTTTCCATTCGACATACTCAATGTTGTACTCCACTTTGGTTGAGTCCATGCTATGAGTCGGGCTATGGTCCCGAGAGATGCGAGATGGGCTTCGGGCCTTTTGGAGGGCCCTTGTGAATTGCTTGGTAGGAGTAACAACACTTGAATGTTGGATGGGAACATTATAAACAGAATTTTTTGGTCCATGAGAACCGAAGCCATGAGGGGTGTGCTAGAATACTTTGGCAATGGGGTAACCAAGTTGGTAGCGATAATTGGTTCTTTAGTAGCAAGTCGTTGGCTCTTTAGCATGCACAATATGCGGTTGTTCCTTAACAACTGGCTCACGATGGCCATTAGAGCCAAGGCCTTGGAATGTTGGGCTTTGTTCTTGTTTCACGGCCCCCGAAAACTTGCCTTCCTTCCTCTCTTGGGGGTTTGACTGGTTTGGGAGTGCTTTGGCCATAGGGTGGTTGGGGTACATAAAGAGGACAATATTTGATCTTGTGATCAGAAGCCTGAAATGAAAAGCATGTGTTAGGAAAATTGATATACATGACCCACTTAGAGTAGTAGTTTTGTCTCCCATCTGAATATCCACAAACTCTTTTAGATCTTGAGAGAGATCAATCTCAACGCATACTCGTTTCTATGGTGAGCATGGTAAAACCTCTCGGCTTCAAGGCAAACTACCCGACCAAGAGAAGCGGAAATTTGTGACAAAAAGGCACACATGGCAAAGGAGGCTAGGAATTCAACCCAGATAGGAACTTTAAGGGTGGTATATTCAGATACCATGAAGTCCTTGTGCCATGGGGTTAACACAAGTAGTGAGTTGCGAACATACCAAGTGGCTTGCTTAGCTAAAATATTGGGCACATTAGCAGGATCAGAAAGCGAAAGAGGAAAAAACCCTTGGTCATGTTTTGAACACTTTCCAGTCTAACTCCATGAGGAGTCCATAGTGTTCACCCAAGATTTGAGCATGCTTTCAGAGGGGATGACCCACAAAATACCCAATGAGACAAAAATTCTCTAACCATTGACAAACAACATTAAATCAGGAATGGGAAAACCACATCAGAGGAGAAATATTACCTCATGGAATACTTTTGGGATGAACTTCTTGGGTCGCTTCGCCGGGTGCCATTGCTCAAAGCTCCACTATCTCCAGCCACAGTTGAAACAACCGGGTTTGAAGATGGCGAGGTCATTATATAGGGGACACCCAGAGGGCAAGAAACCCTAGGAGAAACTATAAGTGGGTAAGGGTTAATGTTATCGGTCCAAGTGCACAATTTTTTGAAGGAAAGATATATAACTTTGACTTCGTCCAAGATAATAGGATTTCCTCCGAGTTATTGGTGGCTCGGGTTGAGGAGAACCTCCAGAGCGAGTTGGTTCCCTTCGTAAATCACCTAAACTACTTCTTTGGCGGGGTTTAGGGAGAGAAGATAACACAAACTTGAGGAAAGCGTGAAAATAAGGTGGTACACCGACATTTTAGGACTCATGCTTGCACACACAAGCATACTTAATGATTGTTAATAGAACTAATAAGTTTCACTACAAATTCTATTTGACATGTTTTGCACTTACAAAGGTATTGACATGCACTTACGTGACATGAAAAACTTACAAAACAACTTAATAGAGGTACTTGTGATGTTATGAGCATGTACAAGAAAGCAATAATTCACTAAACCATACCGCACAACCATTGTAACACACTACACAAGCTACAAATCGAGGAGGAAAAACAATCTTTTCGATTGACCAATGAGGTGCACAAGTACAACGGTTCTACATACAAGTATGCAAAATGACAATAAGCCCCCATACCCTTGCACAAACAAGGTATAAGTAGAAAACATTCACCCCCAAGCTCCAAAAATAGCCTTTAAATTTTCCCAAGTTGGCTAATTCAAGACAAATCCAATTTTAGCCTTTACATGTAAATAAAATAGACCCTTTTGAATTTAATAAAATTTTATGACTCCAAGGGCTAAAAATACGCCTTTATAACCAATTTTAAACTTGGTCAAATCTGGTGTTTGCCTCGGTCAACATGCTTTTTAACCCTCCTTGGCAAGTGTACGGTCTCTTGGAAGGATTAAGATATTTTTGGAATTTTAAGGTTGCAAGCCCTCCTTGTCTTATCTCGAAAAGTTATTTTGGGCTCCTAGTGCATGTATAAGGTGATTACATGGTATGCTTTTTGTGATCATGCAAAAGTGTAATTATTGACTTTTGAATTTTGCCTCTTTGCAAATAATTACAAGATTATAAATTTTTTCAAAACCCATCCTAGGTGGAAAAAAGAAAAGCTTTATTTTAAAATAAATAAATAAATTAGCTATAGTATTACTTGACCATAGTTAATCATCACCCGTGGCTTGGTTTTGCACGGATTAGGGAAAAAAACGCTGAAGTGATTATTTGGGCATTTGTGGCTTAGTCTAAAAGATTCCTTTTGGTAAAGGACCTCTAATTTTTTTAGTTTCCATGGTTATTCGGTTTCTCTGCTTGCAAATTTGTGTTTTTCTATATGCATGAGCTGCTTTATTGGAGGACGAGTCATTGATTACATTTATGACCTCTGGTTTGTTTTTATGTGGATTTCCAACCTAAGTTGAGGTTTCATTCGAGCTATTACTGACTCACCACTGTAATTGTTTTCTCTATGGCCGCCTGAGATGTTTTTGCTTCTATCCATTTAGGCCCTGACCGCTTTCATTCTGTATGGTTTCAAGGGCCGGGTCATCACTTTTCACGCCATGGGATCTATTTTCAGTGGTTGGGTTTCACCGTCATGTGTCTTGTAAGGATGTATTCGAGCTTGCATTGAGATTACTTCATGTGGGCTCGTATTGGATCTGTTCATTGGTATAACTCAACCCTTGTTTCCATGTGTATTCACCTCGCCCAAATCTTAGCGTGTGCATTTTTCTTTCATGTTTGGAGCTCGGAAGCTTTGCTTTGAAGGATTTTATATCGATTTTCCTTGTTGTGACTTGGATAAATGGGTGTTGAGGTGAACGAGATCAACGCGTTGGGAAGCAACCATGTTTGATCTGTCACTCTGCCTAACAAACATCTCGTTGGGATCAACCTCTAGCTCAGTTTCTCAACTCAGTCCACCACTCTCAAGACTCATCTTGCTAAAAGGTAAGCAATGTTTAAATTGAATCATAACATTTTTGACTTTGATTTGTTTCATCAAATCCCCGAGGCAAGCTATAATTGCTTCCACCTATGATCTAGAGAGCTATTTTTCATAACTCTGCATTTGGTATTTGGACCTATGAATTCGAGCTCATGAATTGTGATTTGGTTGATGAAATATATTTTTTCTTATAAGCTGAAACACTACATTCCCCTTTTAAAAAATTCAAAATATATTTTAGAAGCTTTGCTTCAAATCTGAAACTATTTTCCCTTTGCGAATACATAAAATTTGTCTGGTTTGATTCCATGGCTGCAATAGCACTTAAAAATTCATCACTGTTGGGAACTCTATTCTTCCCGAAGCTTTCTCGACTTATAACATTGATCTAGAAATTTTGAATGGACTAGAACTGCCATTGTAACTCTTCCCTTGGTAATGCAAGATATGAAGATGATGAAACCGTATTGGTCTTCCTCTTCCGAAATTTGTATAAATCCAACCCATTACGCTTAAAATTTGATGAATGTTTGTAACATAACTCCAAATTTATTATTTAACTTTCTACACTTTGAAGTCCGTGTTTTTGTTTCTAAACCTCTCAATTTGGATGGCTATAGTAACATTATGATCCTTATGCTTGAAATACATAGTGAGTCGGTAGAGCGACTCACTAGGTAAAGTTGGAGTCGGGAGGGACCGAATTGGGTGAAATGGGGCATGAAACAAGATGAGTTGTAGGGCGAAGGCGATGGTGTAGGGGTGAGATGAGAGGAGTGTTGGGAACACATGTGTGAGATAATGACAACATGAAGAGTAGTGAAATAGGGAGGGGTGGTGATATGGGTAAGTAGATGCATCATATGAGCGAGTTGTCATGCGAGATGCAAATGACATGAAATAGAAAAGTTATTCCAATGCAAACGATATGAAAAAGTTGTCATAATGTAAATGAAATGAAATGGAATATGAGAACTTAGGTGTGTAGAAGGCGGTAGATGCCCAAGTATGCTCCTTCCAAACTTCTGATGGAGTGTAAGCATAAAGTGACATGGTTGCAAAAATGGAGCGCAATAGGTGTGTAGGTGTATGAACATGGTTTGAAACAAGAGCATCGATCAACACGTGATGAAATGGTATCCATAATACATGAGACGAAGAGGTGAGATAAAATGGGAGCTTGAACAAGGTATGAATTGTACAAAAGCGACATACTAGCCCCCGTCTCATTGATATCCCGTGTGTACACATGAAAGTTAATTGCGCTTGAAGTGAAGACCCGTAAGATAATGAGTGAAAAAATGAGCCAATGTGTAGGTGTGATTGAAACAGGTGATTAGTGAGAGATGAAATGAAAGATAATTGTAAGCCGTGCATTTCTCCACTTCTAGTCAGGTATCCATAGCCCCAATGGAGATACATTTGATTCTAGTCACATCATTGCTTTATTACCATTCAGTCATCCATAACCCCGTTAGAGATACTAGAAAGAACCTTGAGAGAGAGTGTGTGATATTTCTTCTTTTTTTTTTTTGCTATTGAATTTTGACTTTTTCATTTGATTGTTTTTATTTGTTTTTCACATGATATTCATCTCTTTTGGTTTTCCAAGGGGTTTAGAACAACTAGTGTCTTGATGGATGGAGTGGAAGTGATTACAGAGATGACATTGGCAAGAGTCAAAAATAATGTCTTGGGGTCTTCAAGACAAGTTGTTAAGTGTGTAAGTGTGTGTGGATATCAAAGAGGACATTCATTCTTAATTCACTAAGTAAGGAGAGACCAAGTTCAAGCAACTGTAGTAGATACTATTGAATCATAAAATGTGACATGACCAGATAGTCACAAGAGTTTCACCAAAAGCTATGAAACAAACCAAGACGTGGAATGTGAATGAACTATAAATAAAATATTTAGGATTGAATTGAGAATTAGAATTAAATATGAATGTATGGAGCAAATACGGAAGATCATATGTGAGCAAGTGATGTTTATTGTGTTTTTTTGGAATATATAGATGTTTTTAATTTTTGAAAGATGTTTAGTTGTGTGAAGGTGTATGTTTGTGTCAATGATGATAGTGTATGTTGTGTGGAAAACTAGCTTATGTTTTAATCCAGTCGGATGAAGAGAAGAATAATGTAAAGAACATGCAAAATGTGGTAGTGAAGACAAATGAAAGTCCCCCTAGTCCATATAGGGACTAGGTGGCTAAGAAGACATTATGTATAAAATCAAGTGATATATGAGATAAATAATGGGAGTGGATGTGATGAAATTGATGATAAGTGAAGAAAGATTGACAAATAGGAGCCATAAAATGGTATTGAATGGAGGATGTGAGTGTGGGGATGAATTATGTAAGAACAATGTTGAGTAGGGTGGATGTGTGAGAATGTCAGTGTGGATGAGGACATAAAAGTAGGTCAATGGTAGAAGGTAAAGTGTTATGGAGCATTGTGTGAGTGATGATTTAAGGTGGATGAGGAGTGAATAACACAATGATGGCTGGAAAAATCATAGAGCACTAAGGGTGTGGTAATGAATAGTTGTGATGATAGGATGATGACATGAAATGGGAAGAGGCATGTAAGAGGTAATGTCAAACAAATGAGAATGTGGAAAAAAATTGAAATAATGTGAAAGCGTAATTGGATGTGGAGGAGGATTGTGAGATACATACATAAGAACAAAGGGTTATGTGGGTATGAGTGATGATGTGAATGTAAAAGGAGGAGAATATAATAAAAATGGTGCTTAAATGAGTGGGTGATGGATGCAAAAAGTGGATATGGAAGAAGACTTAAAAGAGGTGATGCCCTTAGAGAAATTTTAGGTGACTTGTGAGAGACATATGGAAGAGAAAGTGAATATAAATGATGGGGAATAGATGTAATAGGAGTGTGAATTAATAGAATAGATAGTATAAGATGCAATGGAGGTTTTGGAAGCAAGAATTGTACTTGAATGAGTGATGGTGAAGGGAATGAGATACATGTGGAAGAGGGTGCTGAAATAGATGGAGTGATGAGTATAGTGAGATGTGATGAATAATGCAATGTAGGTGTGTGAATGAGATGTGTGAGAAGGGTAATGTACGGGATCAAAGGGAGTAATAAGTGGAGATTGTGGTGGGCATGATAGAATCACATGATGATATAGATGGTGACATGGTGAAGAACTATGGAGAGAGGTATGATGAGACCACGTCCAAGGTGGAAGAACAAAATGATGGAGATTGAGAAGGAGATGATATTGATGATGAGACACGAGGAAGGTATGATGATTCATAATATGAAGTCACAATGCATGGAGAAGAAGTGAGAATAGTGTGGTGTGAAGTGAGTGGATGTGTGTTAGAAAGTGAAAGTGGCGAGAGATGGAGGCTCAACCACAATGCCTCCCTTGTCGAGAAGGTCTTGAATGATATTATAGAGTTTAGGACACACGTCATAGAATGATCATCAATACGATGATAGACACATGTTTCATGGGAGGAATGTCAAAATGGAAGGGTGACATGGGAGGTATGGTGATAAGGCTGACATCAAACAACTTGTGAAGAATAGAATAAATTCACTAGTCAAAGGAGTGATCTTACGAGGGTTGGGTGAAGCTATGAGCTCCTAGGAAAACGTGAAGAATGTTAATATTTGGGTGTAAGAGTTGATGGGATGTGAGGAGGATCCATGCGAATGACATTGTGAACATGAAAGGGTGATGACGTAGTAGGTGAGGGAATAGTATTGTGCGATAATGAAGGAGGATGACCAAGATGGACCTCCTCGAGGTGTTGTGCCATGCGGGCATGGAATCATTAAATGTGCATAATGGATGGATTTGTAAGTGGTGTGAGATGTGGGGGACACAACTTTTGGAGAAAGAGGTCAATGAGTTTGAATTTTGGAATGGGAAATGAAAAGTGGTGAATGAGGGCACACCAACATGCAAAAAGTCAATGATGGGACTCACTATAGGATTGAGAAAGCATGTGAAGGTCAACTAATGTTTCTTTGGGTGTGATATGGATGAATAATTGAGATAAGAAGATATTTGTAATCTATGTGAAAGTGTAAATTTTATGTCGTGGGAGGTGTGAACACCAATCAAATGCTTGTCCAATAAGTGAAAGTGGAAAGTGCATAGGAGGAGAGTGTCATCATGTTGAATGACGTGACATGCGCAACAAAATAGATGTAAGTGATGTTGTGGGTCCTTGTTACCATAAAATTTGTCAATGTGGAAAATTTGAAGTGTAGTGGATATTGATGATGTAATACCATGGGATGGATAGGCTCAAGCAAATTGTGTGATAAGTTGATGTGGGTAGAAGTCCCCCCAAGTGTTGGGACTCAAGCTTAACAATGCGGTAAATAAGGTGTTGATGAAGAAAATTAGGGTGTGAATGAATGTGGAAATGACTAGAATCCATAGGGAATGATAGTTAGAATTTTTTTAAACATGAGTGGAAAAAGTCAGCAAGATGGTATGACCAAAAAACTCTTAGGTCATCACGGTTGAAAACTAGCTCTGGATAAATAATGAATCAAGAAAACGAAGAATGGGAGAGTTAAAAGGTTATATGTCAATCACATTGAGAACTCGACTCTAGGAAGAATGTGAGATGAGAAAATCATAGTACAAGTAGTTTATGAATTCGACTAAGATTGATAAATCATAACTTAGAATGGATGATAGAAACAAATATGGTAGTGTGAGAAGGGTCTGTGAAGAATAGAAACAATCATAGGTGTGACTCGAGATAGTGTAATTTGAATGAAATGTTTTTGATGAATATGGTGATCTTTTTTTGTATTAAGGTGGAATAATGGGTTAGTATTTTTGGATTCCTATAAAAGGTTCTCTCTAAATGTTAAGGGTTACTTGAATGAGTGCATAGACTAGAAAATTTCCAATCATCGTATTTACTTTACCCCCTTGATTAACCAAGCTGGATTTTACTCGCTCGATCAATCAAATCTTAGACATCACTAAGGATAACCTAGTTCTAATCTCACGGGTGTTCTAGTCAAGTAGAAGGGGTAACCATTTCGTTGGCGAGTCCTCTCAATGTGCCAACTACTTTGGGGTTCTTGTGGTTATCCTCACAATGATGCGTTTAGGCTTATTCCCATGCACTTCCCACAATTATGCGAGATGTGTATTACCCTTACCAACCTGAAATAAAATGTGTAATTAATTCCCTTAAGAAAAAGAAATAATTTTTTAAGGTTTTACGAAACAAAGTTACAACATAGTCACGAGTTACAGCGACTTCCCTACAACTAGATTGTTATTTTTTTTGTGTCGAAATAACAATCCAATCAGTAGTTCTAAAATGACTTTGCAACATTTATTTTGGATTTTATGTGAACTGTAAGAACCCAATGTTATATCTACAATAGATGTTAGAAAAGGGTAAAAAAATTAAAATAAACCCTACAAAAATAAAAAGAGTTACCCACAAAAAAAATGGTCCCACCGTGGTATCCAAAATGTATTCCTAGATTTGGATCACCTGCAAGATGGATTATTTGATATGAAAACTCCAAATCAATGCTATTTGAAAAAAAAAGCTTTTGTTTCCATTGTGAAGAGAAGGATAATTGTGGGTTATTTCATTAAATAAACTAGGTAAAACTCTTAAGGATCTAATCTAAACCTACACACAAGAACACTTGGATAATGTTAGTTATTTTTTGTTGTTAGTGGACCTACCTCAGTCAGATTCCTAACCCTTTTAAGGAGATAAAAGACATTTTATTGATTAAAATGAAAAATAAATAAATGAAAATGAAAAATCTACCTAAATCAGATTGCGTGACAATCGTAGTTGCGATTCACTTGAAAAATCACAAGACAATCACAGTTGTGACTTCACATCTATGATGGAATTTTGCTAAAAGAGTCTTTAACAAGTTACATCTATCATTTTTCTTCGCTTTCACTTCTTTAAGACTTGTAAAACCGATATATGCAAACAAGAGAATAAGAAAACTCAAGTATAGCCTTAGCGCACAAATATTCGAGGGTTGAAGTTGGCAAAAGAGGATGAAATGACGTGGGAGAGGGTGATTTTATAGATTTGGAGTTTATAGGGTAGTCGGAAACACATGAGTGCAATGTACATTGGGCATGCAAATGGGTAGGTGTGATGGGATAAAATTAAATGTGAGTGGGTGAGGGTTAGTAAATTAGTGGTGAGGTGTCTTTTATCCCCATTTTTGTGGGGTTATTTGATTTTTGGGCCTTTTTGTTTTATAATGTTTTTGGTGTTTTTGATTAGAGACCTTATACACAAGGTGCATTTTATGGTGTCTACACAATCTAATCTACATTATTTGTAACATATCCATATGATCTCATTGAGCCTTCTGATACATTGGTAACTCTTTTGCATGCTCTTATCACTCCTCATAGAGATATATTGACGTCTCTCAATTTTTCTCTTATTGCTACACTTTTTTGTAAACCTACAAATATTGTTCCATTTTCTCACTTATATTCATTCTCTACACACCCTCACACGAATGCAAAATCTAAAAATCTCTCTAAAGTTCTTATTTTTCCTTTCTTTGATACCAAATGATTCACTCGAACTTAGGGGTCTCAATGATGATATGTCTTATACCATGTAACCTATGTAAACATAATATTTATCAATTAGAATAACACAAAAAAATAACTCTTTATTTATCAATTAAGAAATTACACACTTAATCTCTCTCTCTCTCTCTCTCTCTCTCGAAACTCACACAAATACCACAAATATTACAATGCTCCAAATCCTTACAAGGACATGATTAATATCTATAACCCTTGCCCCAACTTGCACACATATATATATATAATTGTAGAGCTCACTAAAACCTACACAATATTAGAATATAACATCTCGGGTTTTGAATGCCCTTCTCAAATGTAGGGTGTGCTTATATAAACACATGCGACACATACTTACAATATTATTATCAAAAATTTCTTACACATACAAATATAAAATGCATCATAAACAATAAATGTAGGATAATTTCTAAATGATCCATACCATATCATGATCATAACACAACTCAATGAAACACTAGTCGAGTCAACAAACACAATAGTAAGTTATTTAGATCATTATTGATCCTTGTTTTTGATTATTCCAACCTAGTTGAAAAAGTGATCAAAACCACCTATGTTTCCTAATATTATGCACAAATATTCAAGATGATTCTTGTGTGGAAGCTCCAATGACCTTGTGAATGTGTCTTCATCAAGCCGAGCATATTGTTATAAGGTGAGTTTCTACTTATGAAGTATATGTTATCACATATGCATTAGAAAATGTTTGGGCCAACACCAAGTTTCCATCTATTGGAACAATGTTTTAGTTTTGTAATACTGAGTTGCACCATCTCATAAATCCATCTTAAAGGTATGTGATTAACGCGGATGTGTTGTGATATATTTTGAGTGTTCTTTAGCTATATGCATATGATTTCAACTTCCAAATCACATTTCCTATGTTTCCCTAATAAACAGCTTCTTGTGCCAAATTTTAGAATTGGTTTGGAACTGGAAAGATACCACAAGCCTTTATGAAGCGATATTGCAATGCCACACATAAAAAAGTACACAAACAAATAAACTACTTATTCCTACTCTAATATTTTGGTGGATGTAAGATTAAATGTGACCTTGGGTGATCTTGTATCATAAGCCCTTGCCACAAATGTTATAAAGCTTTAAGTAATGGTCATTAATGAAACCCAAAATATATCTACATGATTAAGGATATGTATCCATTTGTGTTTGAGTCAGGCTACATATATTGAAGTGACAATCGAGCCACCTTAGGTTAGACAATAACGAAACCAAGCCCCACCTAAAGTAGAGATAGGATAACCTTCAATACTATTGGCAGTAATGGTTGTACTAGAATACATCGATACATTCACATTTGTTTCCCATATTAAAATACTCAAGTCTTTCTTATAGTATATATTATAAGTAACCTTAGTATTTTGGACAAGAAATGAATCCACCGGCTTAGCCTTCATGTAAGCACCTCTAAGAAATTTTCCATGAGATCCTTTAGTAAACAAAAATCAATTCCTTGGCGTGATAAATAACCTAAAGAAAAACACAGTAATTATTTTATGAAATACAAATTTTGTATTGCGTAGATGTTACTTTATGTATATAATAAAAGTACTCACCTCTAAAGAACTTTGGGTAAAGCATATCACATTTATGAAAGCCTCCCGCTTTTCTTATATAATTTTTTTCTCCTCAACCTTATAATCAACTCATAACATAGATACTAACTTTTGGTATCTTTTAGAAATAAAAATCCTTATAGCATAATTTGTAGCTTCATAATGTCTCGATCTCCCAACACTTTATGTCACACAAAATTTCTCATAGTAAATTTGTGCATTTCTCCTCGCAGATCCCATGTATGTTGCACACTCACTTTGAAGTTTTCATAGCTTTTGAAATCCTACATAACATATTATAGCTATTATATCTCCTTTAGTCCTATGCAAATCATATTGCACCATTCAAATATACTCATGATTCTTTGAAATGCCTCATAACACTATGCAACACATACAACCTCATGAAACTCTGATAATTTTTTTGACTTGCTTGACACATAACACGACACAACTTGTCATCACCAAGGTTACAACTAACTCTGGGAACCACTTATTAAGAGGATGACCACAAGGTCAACACGGAAATGTTCACACCCAAAAGGATAATACACTTTTCTTTTTGACAGAACAACATAGAAGTCCAACCACATGACACTCTCACAGCTAGGGCAAACCACAGTAAGAATTGATTGAAGGTTATTTATTTTGATAAAACACCCTTTTACTCATGACTTATGTTTTCAGAGAGATTCAATATATGATTCGCACAAATTCATCTTACCAACTGAGTTATTTTCTTATACACAGTAGAGTAGTTCACTTAAAGTCTTCTCCTTTATGACAATTAATTGTTTAATTCCATTATTTAATAAAGGAGATAATTTAATTCCACAAGGCCATCTATCCATACTTACGTCACTAAAATTCGCTCAAAACCTTGTTACCACATGGATTCGTGTTCAACATAATTAAGAGGAAATTACAAAGCACCTTGGGAAAAAGTTAAGAGAAGGAGGTCAAGTTGAATTCCTCCTTAAGACGTCATTAGTTATTACCAAGATTTAATTAGAGCTTGAGGTTTTATCCATAATTATTAACGATTTTACTTAGGCTTCCCTGAAAGAGCTTTACAAAAGGAGATTATTTACTTTCCAAAAGGCTGAGAGATAAATTGAGTGGTTTCTAAATTTTCTTCTCCTACTTGCTAAATCTTATTATCTTCTAAAACTAACCATTGTTTTCCCTTAAGCTTGTTTAAGAGTTCACCCAAAAGGGGTAGTGTTCACTAGTTTAGCTAGGGATATCAAATTATAAAATTTTACTTTACAAGGATAGTTTCACCTTTGATTACTTCAGGAATCTCTTGTTCTCAAGTAAGTCATCTCTACATTAATTTATCTGAATATATATATTTTAGTTAACTTCTATAAGGGTCAACCACTCCATTTAATTTTACTTATATCACATCATTACAAGGTGTCAGAGAGTTTTGACTTAACACTTTATTCTCAAAATCAAGGTTTTACAATACTTATGCCAATGTAATGATTGAATATCATTTCTCACCAAGGTAAGTTACTAGTCTAACAACAAGAAGGACAAGACAACTTCATCACGTAGTTTCCCAACATTCCAAGGCAAGAGATCTTTTAAACTCTTTTGCAAGCAATGTTACAAAATTTACAACACATTGAACATTTTTACAAGGAACTTCATAAATTGAACTGATGAAACTTTTACACTCTTTTCTTTAATCTACTCACATAATCCATCTGCACAAATATTAACTAGAGTCAGTTCACTAGAACTGAGCATGATAAGATATAAACCTCACCTAATAATTTATGCCATCTAGCATTTAAATAAATGAAAGTTTGCAATACTCCCTATCAAATAATTTCTAACATACATTCAAAACTTAACTGCACATCTCATGATAATACATTTCATACTCATTAATGTTCACTTCCTTAAGATCTGCTTACATAAGAACACAATTCCAAGTGACTAGATATACAACCTTAACCATGCAATTAATCATACTTAAATTACAGTAATAATAATATCGCTCACTTTATACCTTCAATCTACTTCTCCCACATATGTATCCAATAATATTATCTTTTAATTAAATAACAGCACCAACGACGTTAAGTTCTATAATAAATACAAGTATCAATCTTATATTATTCATCGATATTACTCAAGCATCAAACCTTCATAGATAATCAATGATTATATGTAAGTATAATTTTGATATTTACCTCACAATTTTAAGAATATACTTATGTTAACAAATATTCCGCCAATCCATGAGTTCATATATTATTTAGATATCCTTTTGGTTGCTTATTACCATGTCTTTATATGTTTCTATTAGTATAAGAGTCCAACTCATTGGAATGAGTTACGATCAACAATATTGTCATATTTTGCTAATATGTCAAAGATACATTTGACTAACTAAGATATGTAAGCGTGGTCCAAGCCACTATAAATACAAGTATCAACATTATCTCAACTCCCAATTGAGATGCAAGTATCAATTTTTTAGCTAACATAATAATCATCGTAAATGCCAGAAAATATTCCACTCGTTAACCAAGTATTGAGATAACATATTTATCCTTACTGGTTACCTGATAACATAATATATCATGTTATATAATTCAACCTCCACTTGCATACCCCAATATATGGGTATTAATTATTGTTCTATATAATGAAGTTAAATAATTTCAGGTCAACTTCTATCCTTACTGTCATACATGGTATGTACAGTCCCATTATGGTAGTTGTCACCTTTACTTAAGGTTGTGCATGAATCCATTTTAGGGTAGTTCTCATAACTTCCCTATTCATCTGTTTTCCTACCAAAAAGCATTTCAACAAGCTTATAAGTCAAAGTATAGGATAAATTTATAATTTCATATTTCAAGCATTGCCTGAATTCATATGCCTGAGGGCCATCACATGTCAATCAAACTTGAAGAATGTACACATTCATGAGAGTTCGATGTATCCAATATTACTTCAACTGATTCAAAATCCAAGTAGTGCCTCAACTTAAGCCATATAATTATCCACACAAGCTAACGTCTTGAGTGCTTACCGTATTCAAAAAGATCACAAAAACAACCCCATCAACACATGCTTCAGGAGCGTTCCCATCTAAAAAAAAAAGCTCATAGTACTAATAATAATAACAGAGGGCCTGGTGAGGGGTTTACAATAATCCCCAAGGTAAACGGTAATCAAAAGAGTCAGATGGTATCTAGAAAGACCAGTAAAACTAGTACGACTCTCCCCAAATAGAAGCCCCCAATTCTAAAGGGGTTTATATCATTATCAAACCACATTAAAAGACAAACATAGTCTTCCAAGAAAATTCCCGTTTTCAAGCCATGTTCTACAAATAAAAACAATACAAGGAATATTCTAAATCTCATTCACACACCACAATATTTTCTACAGAAACCACTGTTCACAGGAATAATCATGGCAAAAAGATAAACCAACTCTATAAGATCGATAAGCGAGAATCACTGGAGAGATTTCTTCTTGTCAAATAGTAATTAAGATAAACTGGAAAGGGGAGAGAGATCAGCTCATGCAATTATGATTAAAAGTCATTTGAAACCCATCTCTTTCTGGGCATCTCTTTCAAGAAAGAGTCAATATATGTAAATACATGTTATATAATATCCAGAGTCCAAACGCTATTTACTTAGTAAAACAAAAACACATCAACATTCCAAAAGAAACCCACATCTACAGCATTCGAACAAAATTGCAAAGATTGATTTACCCAAATACTAAAGGGGATAAATCATTAAGAGAGAGGGTTAGTCTTATCATGCCTGTTTTAAATGCATCCACCAGCAACACATCCAGCAGGGACTGCATAAGCCACACGTCCCACTGATCCACTTCTTTTAGCTTTGAAAAACACCACTCCAGGCTCCCCTTAAGATGGCACAGCCAGGAGGAAAGCAAAGGAGAAAATGTCGTTGTCTAACCCCTGCTAACTGCACTGGGTGCTGAGCTCCAACGGTTTCAAAATCCCCAACAACATCCTCCCAAACTCACGTGGCCAGAGGCAAGGAAGGGACATATTAGAACAAAAACAAGGCAGATTCCACAATTCACCTGTTTGAGAGTGGTCAGCCAGCAAAAGAAAATAGCGGTTTCATTCCCAAAATCCTCGCACCAAGAAAACGTGCCAGCAAGACTACCTAAACGCATCAGGAAACAACATAAAACCATGTCCATATTTTGTGTTATCAGGCCCTCATCTACGGGGCAGAGTAGAAGTAAATGGCACGCATGGAAGGAAAGATTGGATTCACGTTTGAGTACGGAAAGAAAGAGGGGGTAGGAATACGCAGCAAGGCAATTTGTGCTTCATGAATATTCTGATATGAAACAGATCCACCTCTATGAGATTCTCTTCCATGAGTTACATCGTAAAACAAGTAAGGTCTCAATAGAGAATCTTTGCAATAAATTTCATCAGGTCTCCTGGTAACACTCTTACTTGTCATCACTTAATCGATTTTGATAAAAATATCTTGAAGGAGAATCCCGAATTTGAGGATGCATTCGATACTGAATAGATAACAACATAGTTGGACATCCTACTTGTTGGAAGCACTCAAAAAGGCTTCTACTATACTGCAACATGCCTGCCGCCTGGCTAATTCCTGTTGCAGGTCGTTCTTTGTGGATCCCCGTCAAGAACACACCTCGCAGCACCCAATGAAAGTGGAGGTAACACGCCTACTTCACTAGCTTGTAGCTTCATCTATAACCACCATATCAAACCCATGGAAGAAGGAGGATAAAGTAAACCATGGAAGAGCAGGTCATAAAACTGTAGAACAACATCCACCACACAACACGCGGCCAGAGGGTAAATAACATAACAGTAGACCACAAAAAGGCGGAAAAAACCATCAAAAAAGAGACCTCCATCTGCAATCCCACGCGGCCAACAACAAAGCAAGAGCAGGTAAAAGACAAACACAAGGAAGATCAATAATAAAATCTGATTTTGAAAGATAAGCGGCCTGCAGGGAGGAAGACATACGGTGGGTGGGTAATAAAATTAGTTTCATTAATTCTCACCAACCATATGCCAAACAAGGCACCAAAAGAAATAAAAAAGAATATGGCAGGAGGCCATACACTCTACCACGCACCCCTCTTGCCAGAAAACAAGGAAACCCTCCACCCCACGCCAAACAGAAGGAATATGAACCATAAAGGCAGGTCGGTGGTTGAAGGCACACTTCCATAATTATGAAATAAGTATGCGTGGATGCCTGAAAAGGCTTAGTTTATTCGACATAAAATTTTATTAATTATTCACACAATTAAAGTATAATTGATACCGATTCATTTATTATCTATTCTTATTACGCTTTAAAAAGTCATGACACCTAAACGGGGTTCGAATAATCGCTTAGGACCTAACACGATAGTGACAAAAATAAAATAATTTGATCGAGGGGTCGAGCACAAGAGCGATCAACACTACGGTTAAATATCTTGCAATTAATTAATACAATATTGCTAAAAGAAATGACACTAACATAAATAATCACAAATTGACAAAATAATTTAAAATGTTATTTTTATCATTATTTTTATGATAGATTTTTTTTTTTTGCACGACTTTTATTAAAAACATAAAATTATTAATCATATTACTTAAAGAAGAAAACACACCCTATGGTTTAAAATTTTAGTCGATTAAAGCACGGCCACGGGGTAGCCTTAGGAACATTTGGTGGAAATTTTAACTTTCAAGGTTCTGTGAAGATTGGCAGTTCCCTCTTATTTATTATTTCATTAGTTCCTTTCCATTAGCATTATTCTTAGTTTAATTTCTTTTAAAATTTCATCATTGAAGAGTTTTGGTTTATTCCTTATTGTGGGTGCCCAACATGAACTGCTAACACAACACCCTATCAGGTTCAAAAAGACACTACAGATTCACAAGCACACAAGTATATACTTCATGATTGTATTACACCACAAAAGGTTACTCAAATACGGAATAGAATAGGCACAGTCCACATAACATAGTACTCGTCACACATCTATGACTGACATATTAAATACTCGAACAAAAGAGTACTACAATCCACCAGACATTTCCTCAATTTGCATCGATGAAAAATTCACATAACACCAAACAAATGCTATAGGTACATAGTGTCCACAAGGGAATCAATGACATATCCACAACATCACAACACATATCCATTTGACATGAGTAACCCGTACATCAAAAGACCACTACCAAACATCACAATAACTCAACATATATCCCGAACATCAACCATACACACAAATATCATATGCCTCCCTCAAACTCTTATGCCTCCCTCAAGTCTCTTATGCCTCCCTCAAACTCTTATGCCTCCCTCAAGTCTCTTATGCCTCCCTCAAACTCTTATGCCTCCCTCAAGTCTCTTATGCCTCCCTCAAATCTCTTATGCCTCCCTCAAGGAGGCCGGTTGTCCCTATGGCCTAAGACACATAGAGTTCGAACACTCCTAACCCAAGTGACATAATAACGCGTGGTTCAACAACCCGCTAGTTATCTGTAACTCCTTGGGGCGTACCCCCATACAACGAAGCGGGTCCATAGGTCCAACCATTCCATGGTGCATCCCATGACCCTATTCCACACATCACGACGATAGAACCAACACAACAATCCAATCTAAGTGCCAAGTGGCAAAGTACAAGCCTTGGGCAAGGCGGTAAAAATTTAAAATTTAAAAATAAGGTCCAAACCAAGAGAAAAATAAATGGCCAAATAGCCATAGTTAGTGTCAAAATCCACATGTTAGTGCCATAAACCAAGGAAATGCCCAAAATTGTAAAGCATGGCAATCAAGAAAAGCTCTTTGGTCCTTACAAAATAAATTAAAAAGCTCAATTTACTGAATAAAATCAACTTATAATAATGTCACATTACGATAAGCGTGTGGCCTTATCTCGCCTCCAAGGGGTACTCAACGAGTTGCTAAGCACTTTCGGAACATCGAGCCTCACTCGTAAAATACATATCAATAATACAACCGTCATCACCTCTATCCGAATCATCCCACCACCACTTCGACAAGGCTAAACATAGTCATAGTTGCACTTAGGTTGCATACATACAACCACATAGGAGAGAGGAAAGAATCACAAAGTTGTTATCTACACTAAACCAATTTTGGGTCGAGTTATTGACCCATGGTACACCATTCCTCACTCTCAACATACACTTCTACCGATTTCCCCGTGGTCGGTTAGCGTAAGGTTCACAACATAACATGTAACTACATCACTAACACAATGGTGGTACATATACAAGGCAAATCACAATCATATATTCACCGGGTGTAACACATCACTTTACCACATTCTGCACCCAAAGTGCAATCACCATACGATAGGGTTCATACACTCACCGTATGACCCTAAATCACAACATGAAGCATTACATATTTGCACAAATCATACATACGATGAATATAATAACATCACAACATAACATTCCTTTGCTACATACAAGGTGATACACACATTTCTTCAAAACATGGTAAAACATCATGATACAACTCAATTCACTTTACATCAATCCAGTCATACAACATATCGACACACCCACATATCACAATATGCCACAATGCTCTAACCCCTTGTCAACCACATTAGAATTCTTTTCACACATCACAAGCAGTAATTCACACGTGAACTCTTCATAGAATCCACAAGAAGGAGAGAGAATACTCCCATCCCCAGCACATCAATATGATAACAAATATGCACTAGAAAATACAAATTTTTGGAAAAATTAATGTCGAAAATGATGCTCAATGGTGTAGGCTATGTGAAATCTTGTACACATGGGGCTAAAAGTGACAACTATAGGTCATATGAGTGCTACAATAAGTAATTGTGGGCTAATTAGGGCACAAGGATCTGATTGAAATACTTGGGAGGATCATATCGATGACCAATGACTTAAAGAAGACTCTTAAGGCTAAGCATGTAGCCTAAGGGATTTGACCTCCAAACCTCTTGGTAGCCAATGCCTTACAAAATAATACATGCTCTATCATACCGCTTATCATGCTCAATACTACAATATCCAAAATTTATCTTTTTAAAGATCAAATGTGGACCTATGAATTTTAAGGTTTTACCAAGCAATTAGAAACTTGAAGTGGATGCTCCGGTGCACCGTAAATCAAAATTGCAATAACTTTGACTTTTGTGGAAATCTCATGAGATAAAGAATTGTAAAATATTTTGTTGTACACCCTACATGTTGTGGATTTTCCTCCTAAGTGAAACTTAAAACTCCACATAAAATAATACATGCTTTGAAAAACCTCCTTTTTTAATGTGTATTTTTAATGTAGAATTCCTTAAAATTATTGGTTGAACTAAAAATTCTAGTTATATCCTAAAATTCAAAAACACTTTAAAATTTGAAAATAGGTTTTTTTTGCAAGAATAAAAAAACAAAAAATGTTTTTTGATTATCAACAAACCGATATACCTAAACTATTACAAAAACCTAGAGAAATATATGGAACAAAAGAAAAAGTGAAAAAAGCTTCAACACCATAATTACCAATTGAAAGAGTTCAACTCTAAAACCAGGAAAGAATAGGTGGAACCCAATAACTTCCTCAATTTTGAATCACTCTAGAATTTTTTGTGATAAAAATCAAACAATACTTTATTACATTTGCACAAGATCACCATTAAAAACCCTTTAATTAAATAATACATATGAAATATGGTGTGTTCATCTTCTTATAGTATGGAATCTTTGAGTTTTTGGATCCACTCATCACACATTGATTCCTAAGGAGAAAATAAATATTTTGGACCACAAGAGTCACAAATGCATCCTATTTGGATATTTTTAATCCTCCAAAGTATACATGATGTATGATGATATAAATAATAAGTTTATTATTACAAGAGATGTTATCTGTTATGAAATATCAAATGAAAAAGATAGCATTGTGTTGGTCCAAAATTCCCCACAACATTTTTGGGCCTTAGAGTGAAATTTTAGGTTAGATTATCCAAGCCTTTTAAAGTGTTTTGGGTGGATTTGTATGCTCCATGACATGTGAAGAGTAATATACATAATAGGTTGTTTTGTGTAACTCTATTGGAAATATTACATGGGTTTACAAACACTTCACAAATTGGATTAGTGTCCTACGGTTGGAGACAAGTCATGTGGGTATTAGAGAAACTCTATATTTTTCCGTGGCTCATGAAGAAGTGTATAAGGTATAGTTAAATGTTTTTTTAGTGTGTGGGTTGTTAGATTGAAGGTCATGGAACATTGAGCAATAATAGTGCATGCATAATAAATATGGAGTTTCCCACATGTTTGAAGTTGCATTTTACTAGGTATAGTGTATAGTAATGAGGGGACCATATGATACTAATGGATTCATAGAATCCTACTGGTAATTCATAGACTCATGTTGAAGCTTTGGAAAATTGAGTTAGTACTTTATGAATTGATTTGGTGATTCACAAACCAAACTACGATAAGACCAACTTAAAATTCATGGTTACACATTACTTTAGATAAGTATTTTTATTCCACATTCACTAGAAAAGGATTTTATAAGGTGTTCATATAATAAGGAACTTAGTAAATTTGATCAAATTAGAGGGATCCACATGCTAAATATTCCTTTTAAAAGAATTGATTTATTACACTTGAGGCATTTTACTATTGAATTATAACCTCCTAGACACAATTAGAATGCGAGAGGGTTAGGATGTAAAGTGTCATTGAAATACCATCACAATTGTTAAAATTTTTGGTTCATGGTAATTCTACCACATGACTAATACATGATCTGCGCTAGTTGCATTTTCTTTAGAGGCATCTTTTTGACAACCGGTATGGTGGTTAGAGCATTCGATCTATTGGACAACCCTTCCGCCCATTTGGAGATCTTTAGGTTTGATTTCAATTCGATAGATAAGGAGCTCTAGGTAATTTGTGAGTGCGTGAGTAAGCGAGTAGATTTACCAACTATCGTGGAGGTAACTATGGGATTGGTACTAAGGATTACCCTTACGAGTAATTGCCAATGGATTGTGCGGCGACAACATTAATGTTTGGAATCTAGCTAAAATTATGAGGTTGGCATATTTTTGTAGGGTTTTTTTGGGTTTTGGTCCATCTTTGTTATTGTTGATATACCCGATCTCGTGTTTCTAGTCACATAATAATGAAACATGTGTGCTTTAAAACAAATGTTTTTGTTTTATAATTTTTTTGTTTCGATCTCTTTTACTGTCATTTAATTTTCTTGATTCACTGTGTCATGTGGAAAATTGAAAAAATCCTATTAGTTTCTCTTTTTTGGCCTTTGTTCTTCATTTTAGCTTCAATTCCATTTACTTGTGTCCCAAGAAAACCTTCGATATGGTTTACCTTCTCACTAATTTGGAGAAAGTAAGTAGGCTGTCCACCATTTGTTGTAAACTTGCAATGATAATCATTGCTAGTAGGTTGGCCCATTATTGATCTCTCCCGACATCTTGATGTTTTGGTCACTTGTAGAAATGTATAATTTTCTGCCCTTGCGATTTGGTGTAATCCATAGGTCGGTAACATCACCTGGTCTTTGAAATGGATGCATACTACATGCCCATTGTGATAGAATGTTCTCGTAGTCCGTCTTGGAAATCGATTTCACTAAAAATTAGTGGTTTGTAATGCCCACATTTTTCCACACAAAACCCAAGATAAAACCAAATAATTAGTTAGGAAATTTACGGAATAAATTTATTTTTTGATTTTAAGGGTGTTAACCCTAGAGTGCATTTATTTAACTTTTATCTATAATTTTCTTTATTACTTTAAGTTGATCCAACTTAGAGTGATAATTAAATATTATTAATTGGCTCCCAAAGATATTTTCGGTTGTAATCATCTAGTGATGTATCCATTAATTAATTTGTTTGGTTTAAATTTATTTCTCTTATTCAATTAATAACCATATTCCACATTTATTAAACAATGGCCCTTAATTAAATTAATCCCCTTAAGTCATTAACTTTAATATCTATTCACAAAGTCATTATTTAAATTCTATAGTTTAATGCCATTTGATCATTTACTAAACCATACCAAGAGGGTTACATTTTAACTTGAAACACTAAAGTACTAAGTGGCCCCCTTTACAAATTACACATACATTTAATTTAAAAACATATTCCCACAAAAATATACTCACCTAACAAATGTAGGATTTATTCCAAACCCTTATATTGATCCATTTAGAGCCATTTAAAGTATTCAATCTAACCTAAAACATCCTTATGAGGTGTTCTTATTAATTTATTTTACCCTATTTTCTCATTTTAGTTTTGCAGTTTGGGAGGAAGAGGAGGATGGAGGCCATAAAAGGTTTCTCAAAGCACAATGGTGGATATACACATTTTTAGTTACTTATTTTCATTCATAACCCTCTTAGGTTTTCTCATATTATTATTTGTTATTTGTGTATTTTATTTGAATTTACACTATTTGGGTATGGACATTTTTGCCCCATTTTTAGTTCTCAAGTTTAAATGGTGTATATAAGATGAGGGTTTTGAATATATATATATATATTCAAAACCCTCATCTTTTATATACACCATTTAAACCAGAACTAAAATGTATATATTAATGGTAAATAGTTTTGAAGGGACTATACCCTGTTTACATAGAGGGCCTAAAAGCCAGATAAAACATTAATAGGTTCCACAAAAAATGGATCAACATCCAGAATAGGCGTTAAAGCCAACCGTAACCAAAAAGTTACTACAAAAGCAAAAAAAGCAGTGTGCGCTGCAACAATGCAGCCAAAAAATAAACAAAAAAAAAACAAAAAAAGAATGATGAAGATCAACATCTGCAATGAAGACCTCCTTTACTTCTTGGCAGCTCTGTAATTCTAGATTTAATAGTTTGTAGTGAGGTAAAGAGAGCCACCATTGTCATGTGTGTGGGGTCCTTAGCATCCAAATTTTCTATGGTTTGACTACTCTCCTTGTCCATTCCCCACAGAGTGTCTGGATCCCACTAAGCACAAAATGCTACGAACATGTTGTTCAAGAAATCACTGATTGCATTAAAAATTGCCATGTTGTGATCATGGCGATCCTTTTCTCTCCCCAGATGATTGTCCAAGGAGTTAAGATTTTTGTAGATGTCCTCAACTTGCTTATTGCAAGATCAATATCATCTTCCATCTTCCTTTTTCCTTTTTTGCTTGGCCAAATGCTGCACTTCTTCTTCAGTTTCATCATTTCATTCTCCAAGGCTTCCAGCCTTTGGGAAGTATTGTTTCCTTCTTTTTGTAAGGCCTCTTCATGGCCTGCACTACTGATGTGCAATAGGTTTTGGACAACTTCCAAATCCTTATTGCTTTGCGAAGGACTCTGCCCAAACAGGGGTGTCCAATTTGGGCTTCTTATGGTTCCTTGTTTTAGGCTTGGACGTGGTGGAAGGGATGGGGGTGGGGGTAGTGGTGGTGGGAAAGAGTGGAACAGTGTTGGGGGAGGATGGGAGACTAGGGTATTTAGTAACACAGAGCTTGTGCAACAAGAAAATAAGACCTTGATGTAGGGGGTAGCATGGGTATGCTTCTGAAACTCCAAGATGGAGCATTCGAGGGAGTTCAAAAGATAATGTGGGAAGCAGACATATGATTTTCCTATGAAATGGTTAAGGAACACCAGGTGTTTAATAGGAACTGTAACATATCTCCCTTCCAAAGATATGTACTGAGACCATCATACGGGTGATTTCATCAAAGGGTGATGGGATAGAACTTACCCTCAAACCCATAGTAACAAAAACCAGCTCCTCGTTATCAAGCAAAAACTTCTTCTCCTCAGCCTTTTTGTCGATCCTCTTGTTGAAGAAATGGAAGCCTTCCATCTCTAGGCCTGTAGCTTTGCAATTAGTTCTTCATTAATGGGTATTTTATGTCCTCCATACTCCACTTTTTGATCCTTCCAATCCATAGCGAATTGGATCAAATGCTCTGATCATGCCCCTGAATTCGATCAATGAAGTTTGTGATTCCACCCTACTTGAGGAGGTTCCACAACTCCTTGTTGCTCTTCCATTCCGGATCACTGCTTGGGTTCAACCTGGCACGGGGCTCCTCCCATTTTTTCCTCTCTGAAATGCTTGCAACTCTTGTCCTCAAAACCCTTGTTTAAACTATTGTATGAAATGCAGTTGTCTTTCTACCTATCCCAGATATTAAGAATCCCACACACATGTTGGGAGTGATGAAAGTTAATGTGGCCGTAGCTTACTTGATATTTCCCACATGGGTGATCTTTTATCTCCTCTAAAGCCCACTCCAAATAATCATTATCCTTACTCCATACTTGAGTGCCCATAAATTTCCACTTGAATGTTGCTTTGTACCTTCTCAGGGATGTGATTAACATTATCCCAAATAATTAGATTATTATTTATGCCATAATTGGCCAATTCATCAGCAACCTTATTTCCTTCTCGGTATGTGTGCTTGATTCAGATATTTTTGAAGGTTTGACAAATGCTTATAGATTCCATGATGAAATCCTTGATATTCCAGCTTGGAGGTGAAGACTGATTTAGATGATTAATGATATTTAGTGAGTCTCCTTCCAAAATAATATTCTTGAATGTTATGTGTCTGAGCAATTCTAAGCCCCCATAGAGCAGCCAAGGCTTCAACATAATGGTTAGTTTGTATCCCCATTTTACCATAGGTAAGCAGCAATCAGACTACCTCTATGATCTCAATCACTCCTCCCCCTGCAACAATCCTAGGATTACCCTTGGAAGCCCCATCAAAGTTCAACTTGTGCCAGTTGAGATCAGGAGGGTTCCAATGTATCAAAGACCTGTCAATGTTGGAATGGATGCTATTCTGAATATTATCAACTCCAATCTTCCAGTTGGACAAAATATGCTCTTCATTTTTAGGATAATTCTTGTTCTTGGGAGGTTTGAATCTTTCGATGTTCTCTTTGACAACATTAGTAATCTTAACAAAGCTGAACTTGCACTAGTTTTAATGTTTCTAAAAATGACATCATTTCTATCTTTCCATATCCTCCAAATAATATGGGGCATTACCAGTTTCCAGAGTCTTCTCACAACACAATGTTTAAAAGGAGGATTCCATTGGGTCCAAAACTAGATGAAGTCCTTTGGCACAACCCAGAAACTTTGAAATTAGAAAAGGCAACACTCCAGATTTTAGTGGCATACTCACAATGGACTAACAGGTGTCTGATATCCTCAGATTATTTTTTTACAGAGATGGCATCTATTTGGCATTATGAAACCTTTTCTTATCAGGTTGTCATTGGTGAGAATTCTTCCCCTAGAGAGCAAGCCAAAAGAAAAAATTGATTTTAGGTGTGAGCTCAGCCATCCAAATCCTGCTCCAGTTGAACTCGCTCTGAATAGTTTCAAAGAAAGAATTATATCCAGATTTAACAGAGTAATCTCCATCAATAGAGTTGTTCCAGACCAATTCATCCTAACATCCAGTTGACTTAAGGGGATAAGGTCCAAATGCTCTTGCAAAGAGGACATCATGTGGTTCGATCATCATCCCTGTCCACAGAGAGTTTTTTCCATTTCTTCTTGTTGCCATCCCTGTCAATGTAATCCATGATTCTAGTACCATACTTACATTCAAGGTTGTCTTTGACTACTCCAAATCTATCAATAAGACTAAGTTAGTTAGACCAGTTATCCCCCAAAAATTTATATCTCTACCATTCCCCACTTTCCATTTGCTTCCATGTTTGATGAAATTCCTGATCTGAACTAAATTATTCCAAAAATGGATCCATAAGGAAGGTTCTCTTCTTGAAGAAAAGAAATGGTTGCTTGTTGATTAAGGTATTTGGCCTTAATTAGTTCAATCCAGGGTTGTTTCTCTGAGAGCATTCTCCAGCCCATTTTTGCAATTAGAGCCTCATTCATTTTTTTGATGTCTTTTATACCCAGGCCCCCAATTTTTTTGGGAGTGCATACTTGGTCCCAAGCTACCAAGTGATATTTGAATTTATCCTCCATTCCCTACCATAGAAAGTGCTTCTGAATCCTCTCAATTTTTTCTCTAAAGTAGAAGGGATATTATATAGTGACATGATATATATAGGGAGATTCTGAAGAGTGCTTTTTATGAGCAGACACTTACCAACACTTGATAGAATGGCTCCTTTCCAACCAGCCATTTTCTTTTGAAATCTTTCCAACAGGTCATTTCAGACTTTGGTTGATACTTTTTTCGTACCAAGGGGGAGCCCCAAATAAGTAGTGGGGAGTGAATTGATTTTACATCCCAAAATTTTAGCAATTTTAAGTTGTCTTTCCTCCAGGGGTGTTAAAAAAGAAAATTGAGCTTTTATCAAAATTAATCTCTTGCCCAGAAGTAGATTCATATAATTTCATAATAGACTTTGTTGCCTTAGCTTCAAGGATTGAAGCCATTAATAAAAGGATTGTATCATCCATGTGAATTGCTGATGAGAAGCTACTTGGTTAGTGGAAGTGGGCTTAGATCCTTTCAAAAGACCATCTATGACTGCTTTATCAATTGTTCTGCTAAGACTATCTACCATAAGAATGAATAGCAGAGGGGATATGGGATCCCCTTGCCTTAGCCCTCTACTACTAGTAAAAATCCCACCGGCTCTCCATTTACCACCACTGAGAATCTAGCCGTAGTGATGCATGCCTTGATAATTTTTTTGAATTTAGTTAGAAAACCAAATTTTGTCAGAACCTTGTCCAAAAGGCCCAGAGACTTTATCAAGGCTTTATTCATATCAAGTTTAAGGACCATGTTTTCTTTTTTGTTATTATCCATAGAGTGAATAGTCTCATGGACCATAATCACTCCATCCTGAATAATCCTTCCTTTAATGAAACCACTCTGTTGTTTTGATATTAAATCATTCATAATGAACTGGAGTCTGGTAGCAATGATCTTGGTAAAAATTCTATAAATAACATTCACTAGACTAATGGGTCTGAAGTCTTTGAAATCCTTAGCATCCATTTTTTTGGAGCAAGCACAATGTGGGTGTTGTTCAGCTCTTTCAAAAGATCCCCAGTTCTATAGAATTCATTCACCACCCTGAGAAGATCATCCAACATATTTCCCAAAACTTCTAAAAAAGTTGACAGAGAAACCATCCGGCCCGGTGCCTTATCCCCTTCAAGAGTAAACACAACTTTTTGAAGTTCTTCTAATGTGACAACTTTAGTGATGTCTTTAAATCTCTGCTCTTCAATTTTGTCTTGGGGGATAGCCTCCAACATGAAAGAGACTTGCCTCATCATTAATGATATTTTTCTCATTAAGCAATTTTTCATAAAATTTGAGAGCTTCCTCTTTGATGCTCCTTGGGTCTTTTATAACAGTGCCATTTCCTTTAGCAACTTCCATTATCCTATTGTAGGCTCTATGCTTCAGGGTGGTCATATGGAAGAATTTTGTATTTCTATCTCCTTCTTTCAGCCAAATAGCCCTGGATTTGAGTCTCCATAGGGATTCTTCTCACTACATACCGTATGTAGCTCTGAAAGAATATTCTTTTCCACTGATTGATCTTCAAGAGATCTCCCCTTTGAATTCATCTTGATTTCCAAATCTTGGAGCTTTTGCTTTAATTCCTTTTTTTTCAAACACATTCCCAAAAACCTTTTTGTTCCAGATTTTAACCTATTTTTTGACATTTTTAAGTTTCTGAATAAGCCTAAATTGAGCAGTGCCCTCACCATCCCAAATCCACCATTCCTTAATCCTTGTCATGGATATCATCATGTTCCATCCACATCTTTTCAAATTTGAAGGAACTCCTGGTGGGCTTAGTCCAATTGAAGAGTTTTAAAGCAATCGGATTGTGGTCCGACCCAATTCTGGGTAGAGAAGTAAGATGGAAGTCCTGACTAAGAATCCAGCTAGCAGAGAAAAGAGCTCTATCCAGTCTTACTTGAATTAAGTCTTTCCCCAACCTTCTATTAGTCTAGGTGAACTGATTTCCATGAAGATCCACATCCATGAGATTAAGGTCAGCAACAAAATCAGCAAATTCATCCATACCTATGGAAAAACTTAAGTTTCCTCCTTGTTTTTCTCCTGGGTTTAGGGGAGAATTGAAGTCTCCCATAATAAGCCAGTTGGCAGTATTATGTTGACTTCTGAAAGTCTTAAGATCAGTCCAAAGTTTTCACCTCCCAATAACCATATTAGGGGCATAGATATTAGAAAGGATCCAGTCACAATTATTCTCAATAGCGTGAAAATTAATAGCAAGATGGTTATTGGTTTCAGTAAGAATCATACCAGTATATATTTTTATCCCAAAATGTAGCCAGGCCTCCTAAAGCACCCTGAGAATCCACCAGCCACGTCGGAGTTTTCCCAGAAATTCTTTTTACTAATTTCAAGAACCTTAGCGTTCATCTTAGTTTCCTGCAGAAGCAAAATGCTAGGTCTACTAGACTCCCGTAACTCCTTGATTATTCTTTGTTTGGAGTTTCCATTCAGCCCTCTGATGTTCCATGAGATGATCTTCATTTATAAGATATAGGTGTTGGGATTTCCTGATGGTTCAATTGCCATTGAGTGCCATCTGCAATGTCTTCCTCTGTTCTCTTGGATCTGAGAGCCTTTTTTGAGGGTCTTCCTCTTTTAGAGCTGCTTCCAAAGTCTACTATTCTTCTAGTAGATGATCTAGTGGTTCTGGATGTTGAAGTTTCCCAGTTGTCAATTTTCTTTTTTTTTTCATGATAGAGTGAATCTGGGATCTTTTCAAATCCTTTCATTCTCTTCTTTTTCTTAGAAATGACCTCTGTAAATCCAGTATTTAGCTCTGAGTCTTCCTCATAGAGATGTTTTCTCTGAGTGGCATTACTTCCCCCTCCTCTTTCTCTCCCTGTTTATTGACAGGTTGTAAATTTGCTGATTTGATGCTAGATATGGGGTTCTCACTTTTAGGTGAAAATTTACTATTTTCCCACGGAGAACTTTTCTGTAATGAATCTTCTGGTTCCATGTTTTCTTTTTCCTCATCCAAAATTTCCTTAATGATGAACAGAGGATTCGGTTGATCTATCTCAGCTACTTTAGTTTCATTCTGAGTTTCCACAAACTGAGCTAGCTCTTTAGAAAGAATATTTACTTTCACTGTTCCCTTTTGCTCATCAACCTCCAAAACCACCTTTACTGGGTTTTGCATATCTAAATCTTCTTTGGTGATTGTGGGTACTCCTAGTGAAGCTGCCGCTGGAGTTTTCGGGCTGCCAGCTTCCTACAGACCAGAGGTTTTCTGATTGGAGTTCTGAACCCCTTTTTTCCTTTCTTCTTATAGTTCCACTCAGGTTGGTTAAGGGATTTTTCTTCCCTCTGGCTATGATCAAGTTCCATTTCTATCATCCTAGCTTCCTGTGCTGAGAGCTGAATCTCCTTCAAGTTTTTCATTCTTGCTTTTTGTATCCTCTTGGGAGATCTCCTTATTAGGGCATTTTCTGGTGAAATTCCCTATACGATGGCATTTATTACATCTCAAATGAAAGGTTTCATATTCGATCTTTTGATGCCAAATGCCATACTTAGATTGCAAAATAATATGTTCCAGTAACTCCTGCTCCATTTCAAAAGAAATACAAAATCTAGCAAAAGCTAGTCTGGATCTGTTTCTCGTAGGTCCATCAAGCCCAATCGAGCACCGAGGGATTTAGCAATATTTAACAGATCTCATCATCCCAAAATTGGAGAGGTAGTCCTGGAGTCTACACCAGATTGGAATGGTGTTTATATTCTCGATGTTCGGATCAAACCCAGGATACCATCTTTTTAAAAAAAGGCCCATATTACCCGGACACCTCCCGGAATTCAAATCTCGTTGATTAAATTTTTCCTCCCGAATTCTCAGCCACTTTCTAAATTCCCATTTTCTAATGATTGTTAAATCCAACTAGGGAAAGATTCATTTGTTTGATGTTGATAAAATTTTTCCAGAGAAAAAAAAACCCTTGACATAATGGTAATGCTCGGATATGTATATTTTTCCTTTCTTTTTGCAATACAATGAAATCCATTTCTAAGAGCTCAAGTATAATTTTCAACATACATTCTCCATTTAATAACACCATTTATTTCAAATTAGAATTACGATATAACCCCTAAGTATAAGCTTAGAATTGAGAAAGCTTCATTTTTATCACCAAAAAACTATTTCAAGGTTCTTACTTCAACTAAAATAATGTAAGTCTTAATAATTTCAATTTTCAAGACTAATTCATTAAAATACAAGGTTACATCCAATACACTCTTGGTAAAATACACAAGTTTACGAAGGTAAAATAATATCAAGATGCAACTCACATACCAACAAGAAATATCCCCCTTCAAAACTCTTATGTCTCCTACACAACTCTTATTCCTCCCTTAATAAAACATACAAGATAAGCACAAATTTCACTTATCTACAAAGGTGGGACAACCTAATCATCCCTTTATACATATCATTACTCTTAACAAAATATCCCATTTCCTTTCTCTCAAGAATAAAGGCCATTATAAGTCCCCAAACCTTCATCCATTTACAATAATTTGTACAACAAAATATCCATATCCCTACTTTAAGCATCAGCAAAGCTCACAAGCATAAGCTCCATTTTTTCAAGTCCCAATCAAGCACCAACCAATTCCCAAGCTTCCAACAAGAACTCCAAAAGCAAGCTCCTCCAAAATGCAAGAGAGAAAATAAAACATCTAACCCCAAAAAACTTCAAAAAAACATACATAAATAGAAAAGTGAGGAGAGAGTGGTGATGTGGCTCCATGTAGGATGCCACATCACTTCTCCTCCACCCACATCACATGGTCAAACACCAAATCCAAAGCTCAATAAATTGGTGGTTGAGGAAATGACAAACCTCTTACACACACAAACTCTTACCCACACCTCTAAAGGACACAATTAAAAACTCATGTAAGAAAGTGAAATAAATATCCTTTTTTCTCCTTTAAAAATCACATAATGGGGTCTATTTTTGACCCCTTAACCCATAGGGGTAGTTGGTAGGTGAAATTAAGAGGTGTGGGACAAGCTTAACTTGTCCCACAAGCCTCCAAAAATGGCCCTTAAGCCCAAATCCGAATTTGACATGCAAGGTTGAGTACACAACACTTAAAATAATAAAATCCTTTCAAATCCAACATAAATCAAGGACAATCTACCAACATTAAATACCCCCCTTTGGTCACATCCCAAATTACAATAATTAATCAAGATTAATCAACTTAAATGGAGCACATTAACTAACAATAATAAAGGTGAATCACATTACTAAAATAATTCAAATACTCACAAAATAATTAAAACAAAAGGAAACTAAAACATTTACCCAAGGTCACATTTGAGGCCACCCCCCAATGGGGACCTCCTAACAATCTATCAACAATAACAAAACAACATACAAATATACACAAAAGTTTCCAAGGTGACCAGTTGCAATACCCAAAATTCCTTCATTGTTGGTCTCCTATCCCCTTTTGTTTGTTGTGTTACAATTTCCTACAAAATCAAAACAATACCTCTTTGGCCTCATGGCCATATTAATGACATCAAAAAATATAATATAAATATATATATACATATATAATTATATCATTTATCAAATAACATAACTAAATCATCACTAAAATCAAACAATTTCACCAATTGTTCACAATTTCAAAATATTTCAATTCTATCATTTCATCAATTAACAATAAGATCACAAGACTAAATAATCATTTAACAAAATCTATATATCAAAATCCAATGTTTAGTATATATATAAAGTAATAACTCTAGATCATCAAATACTATGATATGTCAATCCATGCATGTAATCCATCATATAAGTCACATCATGTCAAAAAGTCTAAAACATCCATATTGTCTATCAAATAGGCTAATCAAATATAATAATGTCCATCTATCAATGTCTAATGATCAAATATGATAATAATGTCTATGGATCTCTAATCCAAAGTAAGTAAAAATCATAGTAAGATCAATGTCAAAGAGGAGTGGGCACTACATCCCCCTCCCCTTAGACTCAAATTCCTCCTAGAAGTCACTGGAACAAGTGTGGGAACTATGCTCTCAAAGGTGTGGTGTCCTCCCATGTAGTCATGTCTCATCATATAGATCCCACTAGGACGTGAACACTGATCAATCTCTCAGGCCTCAAGGCCTGGGTCCTGTACTCTAAAATGTGCACATGGGCTCCACCATCACCTTCCCCTACTCCTACACCTACCTGCAATGTGGTCCAATCCAATACATGAGAAGGATATGGAATGTACCTCCTAAGAATAAAAACATGAAATACATCATGGATGCACGAGACAAGATGGGTGGGTGAAAATGCTAGATGGTAGGCTAAGGGACCGATCCACTCCAAGATCTCAAAGGGACCCACAAATCTAGGAGCTAGCTTAGAGCCTTTTCTATAATGGATAGGGATCTTATGAGGCTTGACATGAAGAAACACCTTCATGCCCACCTCAAAACTATGGTTTTTCCTCCTCTGATATGCATACTTCTTCTTTCTATCCTAAGCCTCCTACAATATTTGTCTAATCATGATAACCTACTACTCCATATCCTGTAATAAAGCTATCCCAAGAGATACCTATCCTCTAACTTATCCCAACTCAACAAGGTGTCCTACACTCCTACCATATAGCGTGCTAAAATGGAGCCATACCAATAGAAATCTGAAAGTTGTTGTTGTAAGAAAACTCTAACCAAGTACAAATACTCCTCCCATCTCAACTGATGGTCCATGACATACATCTGAAGCATGTCCTCTAAAATATGATTCACCCACTTTGTCCATCCATCTATCTCTCAGGGTGATAGGTTATACTGAAGTTGATCTTCATCCCGAGAGCATACTACATGGTAATCCAAAAATGAGAGGTGTATAAGGGATCACGGTCACAAATAATCTTCCATGGAATCCCATGTGCAACTCTGAAAATATCATCCAAGTATACTCATGCCACTACACTAGTTATAGGTGGTATTCACCAGAGAAAAATGAGCCACTTTTGTCAATTTATCCACCATGACCATGATGGCATCATGGTGATATCTCAACGTAGGTAGCCCTACTATAAAATCCATGGAAATGGTGTCCCATTTCCACTCCGGTATGGCATGAGGATATAAAAGGCCAGATGGATGTTGATGCTCGATTTCACCTTCTAACTCTAAAAATAATGAGACAAAAATGAGCTACATCTCTCTCAAATCCCTCTCAATGATACAAATGTCTCAAAGTGGCATGCATCTTCTTCACCCTAGATGGGATGAATAGGTGCACATGTTCCTCAATAAGGATATCCTACCTCAATCCTCCATCTCTGGGTACATAGATCCGACCTTTGTGTCAAGAAGACCATCTACCTCTAATGTAAATCCATCAAAATTTCCCCTCAAGGGTCTCTGAGACTCAATCTCTACTCTAACTGAAAGGTAGAAGTTGTCATGTGGAAGTTGTTACAAGATCTTGGTCCTCAAGTCTTGTACTAAAACTATTGTAGCCATAACCAAATGTCTCTCGATGACTCAAGGCATCTACAACCACATTCTCCTTCCCCTTCACATGCTCTATCTCCATATCATACTCACAAAGAAGCTCCATCCAATGCCGTTGATGGGTGTTTAGATTGGGTTGTGTGAAGAGATGTCAAGACTCAAGTGATCTATCTTGAGAATGAACCTCCTGCCTAAAAGGAAATGTCTCCATCAAACCAAAGCATGCACAACTAGCTGTAAGCTCAAGGTCATGAGTTGGATAATTGAGCTCATAATCCTTGAGTTTGTGAGACTCAAAGCTACTACATGGCCATCCTACATCAATACACCTCCTAATCCTACCAAAGAAGCATTGTGCATATGAAGAAATCTCTCTGAGGATTTGACACTACTAGAATAGGTGTTTTCATAAGGCATTCCTTTAGTGTCCTAAAGGCCTACTCACATCTATCTGACCAAACAAACTTCTTCCCTTTCCACTAAAGGGAAGTGATGGGATGCATAATATAAGAGAAATCCTAAACAAACCTCCTAAATAACCTTGCCAATCCCATGAAACACACACCTCGGTCACATTGGTAGGTGTGGCTAATCCATGATAGCTCTAATCTTGGAAGGATCAACTATGATACCTTCCCCATAAATAATGTGACCTAAATACTGAACCTCTGACTGGAAAAATGCACACTTCTCTAGGTTCTCGTATAGTTTCTGCTCTCAAAGACACTATAGAACCTGAAAGGTGCTCCTCATGCTCCTCACATGTGTGTGAGTATATCAAAATATCATCTAGGAACATGAGCAAAAAATGGTCTAGAAAATTCCTAAATACCCCATTCATCAAACTCATGAACACTTTGTAGGGGGCATTCATTAGAACCGAATGACACAACTATGAACTCATAGTGGCCATATCTCATGCGGAAAGATGTCTTGTGGATATCCACCTCTGTAATCCTCAGTTGATGATAACTAGACTTAAGATCTATCTTGGAAAACACTATATCCCCTTCATCTGATCAAAAAAATCATCGATGCATGGAAGGGGGTAACGATTCTTGATCGTTACTTTGTTCAGTTATCTATAGTCCACACACAAAACATGCAAGGATCCATCCTTCTTCTTCACAAAAATCACTAGTGCACCCCAAGGAGATACACTAGGATGGATTAGGCCTTTCTCAAGAAGGCCCTCTAACTACAACTTGAGCTCACATAGCTCAGGGGTGGTCATCCTATATGGTGCACGTGAGATAGGCTCTACTCCAGAACCAAATCAATATGAAAGTCTATCTCACGTGGGGGAGGTAAACTAGGTAACTCACCTAGAAAAACATCTGCAAACTCCTCAAAATATGATGATCATCAAGTGAAGGTCCACTGTCTCATCCTCTGACCTATCACTAACTATGATAGCATACAAATGACATCCATGTCATGCACACCGCTTAAGCTACATAACGAAATAGTGCAAATAGAGATGGGTCTCCTAACTCCAACTATCACCGACTCAACTCCCAAATTGTCTACACAAGATATAACCTTGTTGTAATAATCAACTCTAGCTCTATGTGTAGATAACCAATCCATGCCCAAGATAACTCCATATGAACCCAAAGGAAGGATACAAAGATCCAAGGTAGTGGTGAAGGGTCCTAGGTCCACTACACACTCCTTAACTAAGGAGTCTACTTGAGAGCTTGGCTCCATAGAAGCCATCTCAACATCCCAACTAAGGCCTTACCTAACTACCACTAACCTGCATCACTCTACTAATGATGGTGCAATAAATGAATCAAAGATCCAAATCAAACAATATAGAGGTAGGGATACCACCAATGCTACCTATAGTCTCTATCACCATACCTTGATGCTCTACCTGGTGGTTCTCACCACTGCATAAATCTGATGGCTATGTCCCATATCACTGACTATAGGCTTTGAAATAGGTGTCCTTACCCTTGTTATTAGGGTTTTGTGGGAACTCTCTCCAATGGTGTCCAAGTACACCACATCCATAACAACTACTGGTCCCCTCCAATGAGATGCGGCTCCAAATAGGTACTCTAGTGGTCTCGTGCCATTATGGATCCTAATGATCCTACCATGGACTGCTATGGTCACTGCTGATGAGCTCCTACTGACTGAGCTCTAGGTGCTCCCTTTGTCTTGATGGGTCCTCTAGGAGGAGGCCCCATACTCCTCATCCTCTCTGAGTATCAAATCTTTATGGGGGTCTAAATGGTGGATGAGTCTATTGCTGCTTGTACTGCTGAGGTGGCTATTGTGGTGGCCTAAAAGAAGACTATGTTGAACCATGTCCACCACGAGGAGGAGGAGGATGACCCCCTCGACCTACTATCCTACATCTATCTAATAATATGGCTCCTCACTCTATCTCTATCCTGTTGTGTCTTCCCCCCTAGTCTCCTCTATAATGTAGGCCTTCTCAATGGCCTCAACTAAGGTCTATGGACAATGAATGCATACTACACCTCCCAAATCCAAGTTCAGGCCCCTGATGAACCTATGTGAATCCTAACCTTCTCATCCTACATGTAGTCGACATACTAAAGCAAGTCTATAAACTGACTCTCATACTCCGCTACTATCATGGATGCCTAACATAGGTCATGAAACTCATCTATCCTCTACTTGAATAAACCTCTTGATATGTATCTACTCTTGAAACAACTCCTCAAGAGCTCCCAAGTAACCTTCTCGAGTCCACATGGAGCTTCTTCTCCTCTAGTCCTCCACCAAACACCTACTCCATCCCTTAGAAGATGAATCACAACACGAGCCTTCGTGTTGCTAGTACATGGGAAAAGCTTGAAGCATCCGCTCAAGCTCACTAACCAAGCCTCTACCTAAAAACCTCATGTATCACCAACATAATGAGATGGGTGTAGCTTTAGGATCTCCCTGATATGATCTGTAGCTGATGTTTGTCGACCCCTAGGTCTCTCTACATGCTCATCCCTCATCTTAGGGCTCCTAGATCTATCTCGTGTCCTATAACCCTATCTCCATGCCCCCTCTGAGGTGAATCTGATCTAGTTGACTCCACATGGGAGTTCTCTCCTATGCTCCTCACTTGTTGAAAAGGGTCTTGAAGCCTCATGTGATGGATCCTATCATGTTGGCTAGGTCATTCCCCTACTTCTCCACCTCGTATATAGCTACATTGACCTCCTATGTAAGGTCTTGTAGAAATCTGTGGTAATATAGTGATAAACTTCCTTACTCTTGGGGGTGGTATATCTAACTCCACATGTAAAAACTCATCCTTATCTAATTTGCACCTCTTACATACAAATCCAAGATGGGAGTTAGTTTATCATCATCTAGGTTTTGTTTCAGTTTTCTAGGTTTTCTACATTTTAAAAATATCATGCAATGTTGTGTGATCTAGTTGTAGGTTGTACTAGGTTAACTATTTGTGTTTCCAAGTGTGCCCAAGGGTCCAAGCATTGAACCCATGCTCGATACCAAGTGTAACACCCACATTTTTCCCACACAAAACCCAAGATAAAACCCAATAATTAGTTAGGAAATTTATGGAATAATTTTTTTATTATAAGGGTGTTAACCCTAGAGTGCATTTATCTAACTTCTATCTATAATTTTCTATATTACATTAGGTTGATCCAACTTAGATTAATAATTAAATATTATTAATCGGCTCCCAAAGATATTTCCAGTTATAATCATCTAGTGATGTATCCATTAATTAATTTGTTTGGTTTAAATTTATTTCCCTTATTCAATTAATAACCATATTCCACATTTATTAAACAATGGCCCTTAATTAAATTAATCCCCTTAAGTCATTAACTTTAATATCTTATTCACAAATTCATTATTTAAATTCTATAGTTTAATGTCCATTTGATCATTTACTAAACCATACCAAAAGGGTTACATTTTAACTTGAAACACTAAAGTACTAAGTGGCCCCTTTACAAGTTACACATACATTTTAATTTAAAAACATATTCCCACAAAAATATCCTCACCTAACAAATGTAGGATTGATTCCCAACCCTTAGATTGATCCATTTAGAGCCCTTGGATCTTAGGTATTCAATCTAACCCTAAACATCCTTATGAGGTGTTCTTATTCATTTATTTTACCCTATTTTCTCATTTTCATTTTGCAGGTTTGGGAGGAAGGGAGAATGGAGGCCATGAAAGGTTTCTCAAAGATCAAGGGTGGATATACATATTTTTAGCTACTTATTTTTATTTGCAACCCTCTCCTAGGGTTTTCTCATATTATTATTTTTGTTATTCAAGTATTTTATTTGAATTTACCCTTTTTGCGTATGGGCATATTACCCCATTTTAGTTTTGGTTTAAATGGTGTATTTACAAGATGAGGGTTTGGATATATATATACACCCAAATTTAATATTATTTGGATTTGATTATGGCGGCCAAGTATAAGCGGCCTAGTATGGGCACGATTTACGACTTCAAAGATATACACACACACACACACACACACACACACACACACACATACATATACATATACATATACATATACATATACATATACATATACATATACATATACATATACATATACATATACATATACATATATATTATATTTATATTTTTAGTATTAAAGCCTAGACCAAAAATAAAAACAAAAACAATGCATATATCCCATGGTTGTGTCCTGTTATTTAGCGCATGATTTTTAGGGATTGGGGGCGCGCGCTCAAACCCTCATACTATATAGTTTTTTTTAGAGCTAACATGTAGGTCAAAATTTAACATTGCCTTTCCTTCCCACTTATAAATATTAATTAAAAGGTGGGGTGGAGGGGCGGGGGTGGGCGGTTTAATTTATTTTTTAATTCCTTTTAAAAAAAAAAATGAAACTATGGAGCCATGGTCATTCGACCTTTTAATTTTTTTGCAAGTTTGGGAGGAAGAGGAGGATGGAGGCCATGAAAGGTTGCTCAAAGCTCAAGGGTGGATATACACATATTTATTTACTTATTTTCATTTGTAACCCTCTCCTAGGGTTTGCTCATATTATTATTTGTTATTTGTGTATTTTATTTGAATTTACCCTATTTGGGTATGGGCATTTTGCCCCATTTTTAGTTCTGGTTTAAATGGTGTATATACAAGATGAGGGTTTTGAATACATACATACATGCATGCGCATGCATGCATGCATACATACACACATACATACATACATATATGGGTATTTGTTGAAATATACCCAAATTGAATATTATTTGGATTTGATTTTGGCGCATGTATAAAGCGGCTTTGTATGAAAACATATTACTATTTTGAGTCAAATACAATTTAATTTACTGATTCAAATATATATATATATATATATATATATATTCATTGTTTAAAACATTAAATGTATATTTCCCTTTTTCTTATAACTTTGTATGATATTTGGCTATAACTTCAATCTTTCAAAATGCTTGCTTTTACAATATAACAAGAAAATAATTCCTTTCTTTTCACAATACAATGAAATCCATTTCCAAGAGCTCAAGTATAATTTTCAACATACATTCTCCATTAAATAACACCATTTATTTCAAATTAGATTTACAATACAACCCCTAAGTATAAGCTTAGAATTGAGAAAGCTTCATTTTTATTACAAAACCATTTCAAGGTTCTTACTTCAACTAAAATAATGCAAGTCTTAATAATTTCATTTTTCAAGACTAACTCATTAAAATACAAGATTACATCCAATACAATCTTGGTAAAATACACAAGTTAACGAGGTAAAATAATATCAAGATACAAATTCACATAGTAATAAAACTCTTATGCCTCCCTCCAAAACTCTTATGTCTCCCTCAACTCTTATGCCTCCCTCAATAAAACATACAAGATAAGCACAAATTTCACTTATCTACAAAGGTGGGACACCCCAACCCAACTCCCTCCCAAGATACACAACAATACTCTTATGCCTCCCTCCAAAATATCCCCATTTCCTTTTTCTCCTACACAACCTAAAGGCCATTCTATTCCCAAACCAAAAACATACAACAATCATCCATTTACAATCATTTGCACAACAAAATAGCAATAAGAATACATGGGTGAATTCCTACCTTGCCATTGCAAGAGTATCCAATCACAATCACAAGCTCCAAGCTTTTCCAAGTCCCAATCAAGCACCAACCAATTCCCAAGCTTCCAATAAGAATTCCAAAAGCAAGCTCCTCTAAAATGCAAGAAAGAAAATAAAATATCTAACCCAAAAACTTCAAAACAACAATCATAAATAGAAAAGTAGGGAGAGAATGGTGATGTGGCTCCATGTAGGATGCCACATGACTTCTCCTCTACCTAAATCACATGGTCAAACACCAAATCCAAAACTAAATAAATTGGTGGTTAAGGAAATGACAAACCTCTTACACACACAAAATCTTACCGATACCTCTAAATGACACAATTAAATGAGTTGTAAGAAAATTGAGTTTAATTTCCATTTTTCTCCTTTAAAACACACATAAATGCCTAAAATAATCCCCTCACATCATAGGCATAGTGGGTGGGTGTCTTTAAGAGGTGTGGGACAAACGTAACTTGTCTCACAAGCCTAAAAATATAGCCTAAAATCCCAAATCCGAATTTGACATGAAAGGAAGAGTACACAACTCCTAAAACCAATGAAATCATTTCAAGTCCATAATAAATTAAGGACAACTAACAATATTTATCACCCCTTCACACATCCCTAATTACAATAATTAACAAGATTAACTAACCTAGATAAGAGGACATTAACTAATAATAAAGTGAATCACATTACTATAATAAATCACATAGTCACAATTAATTAAAATAAAGAGGAAAATAAACACATTTACCCAAGGTCACATTTAAGGCCATCCCCCAATGGGGAACTTCTAACAATTTATCAAAAATAAACAACATACAAAAGACACAAGTTGCGAAGGTGACTCGTTGCTAATACCTAAAATTCCTTCACTTTTGGTCTCTTATCCCCTTCGTTTTTATGCTACAATTTCATGAAAATAAAAAACATACCCTTCTCGCCTCGTGGCCATATCAATGAAATAAAAAAGAATAAGATGTACATATGCATATCAATTTACATTATCAAATAACATAACTAAATCATTGCTAAAATAAAACAATTTCACCAATTGTTCACAATTTCAATTATCTCAATTCTATCATTTCATCAATTAACAATAAAACTACAAGACTAAATAGATCGTCTAACGAAATCCATGAATCACATCCAATGTGTTAGTACATATATAAATTAGTAACTCTAGATCACTATCAAATACTAAAATGTCAATCCATGTATATAATCCATCATATAGGTCGCATCATATTAAAAATTCTAAAACATCCATACTTGTCTATCAAATAGGCTAATAAAAATAGTAGTGTCCATCTATCAATGTCTACCGATCATATATAATAATAAAGTATATGCCTCTAATCCAAATTAATCAAGAAACACAAGTAAGATCTATGCCAAAGAGGAGTGGGAACTACATGGTTGAAAGCGGTGAAATTCACTAGATTAAAATTATTTAGTTCCTAGTCATTTGTAATGAAAAATTTATTACTAAAGATGGTCCAATTTTAAAAAGAACAGAGAGGAACATGAGGAAATTAGGTGTCTTAATAATTAGAATTTGAGCTGCAAGTCTTAGTCGCTCAAAATTATTTATGCGTTGAGGTTGTTTCCATTCTTAAAGTTTTTACAAAAAAATGTTCCAATTTTGTTACAGCTAGGCTTTGAGCTAGGGCGCTCTAAAAAGTAACATTTGAGTTGTGAGTCTTGCCGTTCAAATTTTTTTACGTACCTAGGCTATTTACACTACACAAGAGTTATAAAAAGTGGTCCAATGTTTTTAAAAAAATAGGCCAACAGAGTTACTTTGTGGAAATAATTGTCTCAATGAGAGTAGGGTCCATGATGGATCTGACTACTATTAGCTGAAATTTTGATCACCACCACTCAAAACTTGAAACAATAATTTAAAAACACAAAGTAACCTGTTTGGAAGCCATTAAATAAGTTTTTAAAGTTGGTTCATAACATTCAAACACAAAAATGCCTCATGTGCTCTAGATGTTAAAATATTATTTTTCTCATAGCTCATGCTCCCGAACTCCGATTGCCATGAGATTTAAACTAATGGATTCTTTATGTGAATGCCTTCAAGAAAAGTGTTTTTATACCATCATTAATGCACTCATATGTTTTTATGGCCACATGATTTTTCCCACAAAATACCACCTTTTCTCGATCTAGACAAGCGAGAATGTCTTGAAAATTAGATTAGAGCTTCAAAAGAATTATGTAAACTTCTGCAGTGGTTTCATTCAAATCCAATATCGTGAAGACAAATTTTAATTTTTAGTAAGTATCTATGAGATCACAAACTCAAAATAGTAAGTTTGAGAAAAATGTGCAAAGGGATATGCGTTTACATTCTCTTTGCACTTCATATTATTACTTGTCGTTTTCCTTGTAATTTATAGTTAGTTAAGTGAATCTTTGTGTTTTTATTTTTGAATTTGTGTTATCTGAAAGAAAAATTCTGATTGGAAGTTTAGTTTATGAGAAAAAGATCATATGTTTAAACTGATGTATTGGTTAGTTTCTAATCTGAAGTTTAGTTTATGGGAAAAGGATTATTTGTCTGGTTTCTATTCAAACTGTGTCTTGGATAGTTTTAGCCTACACAAGGCATATGAACTATTTGACAAAATGCCTCAAATGGTTGTGGTCACACAGATCACTGCAATTATTGCAGCGATATGCACACAATGGATTTGTTGAAAAAACCTTAGAAATTTTCAATCAAATGCAATTGGCAGGTGTAAATCCAGACTCCACAAAATGCCTGAAAGATTTGTTGGGTGTTGTAGTTGTAGGTGCCCTGTTTTATATGTATGTAAAATGTAGAAGCATACACAAAGCTTGTGAACTGTTTGATGACGAAATGCCCCATAATCATCTCATGGAATGTAGTGATATCAATATTTAACCCCTATTATTATGCTTTCAGTCTTTATAAATTTGGAAATCTTCACTATCATGATTGATTAATGCTTTTCATAGAAAATCCCTATTTTGGTAACTAATTCAACACCTTATGGGGTAATAAATTTTGTTATGTTTTTACGGAAAAAATAACTAATTCATTGTGCCTAAGGTTATCAATCATGGTATTGAAATTTGATAGACCACACATTTAAGATTAGGAGAGTTTTATACAAATACACAATTCTTGTGAGATCTTCACCGATATTTTTATGGTGATTACTAATTTTCAAAAGTTGTAGCTCATATGGTCCATTACATTATATATTTTTCAAATGGAAACCTTTATTAGTAGTAACATGAAAATGGAATGTGGTTTATTATTTCTTGATGTAAAATACACATTTAAACCCATAAGATTGTCTTTTGACCTTTACGAGAAGCAAGAAAAATATGTAAAATGTTGAGGCATCAATGATGAGAATGAGTGCATCTCTTTAGCATGCTTCCTCATATGGCTGCTAGACATCCTCAATTTTTATCAGATAATAAGAATAATTTTTATCAGATAATAAGAAGAGAGAACATAGAAATAATTTTTGATGTTTTTTCCCTAAGAAATGATATTCATAGTTGTATATATTTTTGTTAGAGTGAGTGTACATAGTGGGTTACTACTGGTATATATTTTCTACAGTATGGATCAGATGTATACACATGCCTTCATAGTGTCATGTAGTTCTTGATCTGTTTCTTAACATTATAAAAATTCATGTCACTAATTTTATAAGCCTACATGAATAGACTCTATTTATTAATTTTGTAAGCCTGTGTTTACAAAGCATGGCCAATTCGATATTGTCCTCTTTTTTAATTGAAAATGAATTATCTCTTTATGGGTTGTTGGAGAAGTATAGATAATAGATTTCTATATAAGGCTACTTGTTGTTGGGCAAGCCTCCTATCCTCATGGCTTACATCACAGTTTGTTTGTGGTGTAGTGAATGCAGAAGAATACTTTTATGACCTCGATTTGCTTCAGAGTGAATTGAATGGGATTGACTAATGTGTTTGCTTTGATGTGCAAGTGTGATCCACCAGAGTGATGAACCAATTATTAAGCCAAAAATGATTCATGAACATGAGTTGAAGCATTTTAGTATAATGAAAGGATGATTTAGTTATTTCCAACCCTTTTTTGGGTAGTTTGTGATTATTGTTTGGTTGACTTGTTGCGGCTAATTTGTAGGGTTTTTTAAGTATCTAGATTACATGCCTTCCCATAAAGTTTTGTTCTGAGGAATTATTGCCATCGTGATTAGTACGTCATAGTTTGGAAGATTTTCTAACTCGCTCTCTATTGATGTAACATGTTTGTTTTAGAGGAAAATATAGCCAAGCACGTGGGTTTTCTTATTTTCACAATCCCACGTAAAGTTTTTGTGTACTAGGTATGTAAGGTTTTTCATAAAATTAATGAAGTTATTCGCATTGTATACCTTCATATTTTTCCGTGTTTCCTTTGGCTTAGCGTGTCCCAAAACGTAATCTTAATTTATATCAATTTATATTAAGACATATATAGTGAACAAAAATATGTTGTTATTTTAATAGGTTTAACCTCAAATATGGAAACACCTTCTTAAACAAATATAAAGTATTTAATTATGATGAAATATTTGTTATTTCTCTTTATTTTTATTTCCCAGGATGCAAAATGCCCCTTCCGAAAAATAAAATAGGTATACTTGCGATCTACTCAAAATTTGAATGTTGTTATTTTGACACACACCAAAAATAATTTGGTAGATCGGGCTTATGTTCACCTAGAATTTAGGATGTTCAACGGCTGGTTGGAAGGGGTGATACAATGTGTGCTTATGATGATGTTGGGTTGTTTTGTTGCTAGTGCATTCTTTGTTCAGTAATTCTGTTTTAGTCAAATATATATCGACCCTTGTCCACTCTTTTTAGACCTAAAAATGTACCCTTTGCTATCGCTATGCCTTTAGTTCGAGTATGTATGTTCTTGACTTGAAACAAGAAAATAGGGAACATTTAGTATATATTATTTGGGTTGGGACACTTTGACTCATGTAAGAGGTGTGTGACATGCATGTATTTAATCACCACCTTCATCAACATCCATGCATTTAATACATTCCATGAATTCAAATTTGTTGCCTCCTCAATAGATTGTAATCTCTAAACCGACCTTTCAAATTATAATCTTCCAACAGATCCTCCGAATTATAATCTTAAATTCACACATTCCCTTTTTGTAACCTTGCATGGCATAGACAATCGAAGGGGACATGATGCACTTCAAAAAAATCTCTCTTTTACCAATGCCTTAACCATTGATTACGCTACAAAGCATGTTTCCAAATGCAAGTCTCAGTAACTGTTACTATCAAGCTTGAGGGAAATGAGAGGTCAACAAGCATCCATCTTTGCATTGTCAATCCTCTAGCCACCTCAAAATTGTATTGCATTATAAGGATCAAACACGATTTTCATCTCTTCTAAATATCCTCCATTGACATCCATGCATTAGATTCATTCCATGCATTTAGATTTGTTGGCTCATAAATAGATTATAATACTCACACCAACTCGTTCCCTTCTTGTAACCTTGGATGACCTTGATGATCGAAGGAGGACATGGTGTACATAGAAAAAAATCCCTCTCTTTCCAATGCCTCAACCATTGATAAAGCTAAAAAACATTTCCATATCCAAGTATCAGTAAATGTGCCTTTCAAGCATCAAGGAAATTAGATGTCACAGTGTTTTCAGTTCTCCTCCCTCAATCTTCTTCTTTGTCGCCCTCCTCCTCACAAGTTTATTTCCATCAAGTTTAACTCCTTCAACGCATCCCCTTCAGTGTTTCCATCACACATTCCATGTGTGATTTCTAGTTGTAAAAATAAAAAAATCAATGTGGAAATAAATAATTAATGAAGAGTATTGTAAAGGTTATATGATCTTGCCAAGTGGAACAATCTAATGATCCTATAGTATGTAGCCTTGAAGTGGAGTAGGTTATAAGTTTGAAAGCTTTTACAGTCCATAATTATAAGATTGTGCCATGTGGTGTAATCCCATAAATGTGTAGTGAACAAGATTGGTGAAGGCCCACAAATGGTTAAAGGTAGCCCATGCCTCAAAGCTACAAGATTGTGACTTGTGTCACAATCCCGCACACTCAAACCATATAGTGAAAACATTGAAGACTAGAAAGGATAATACTATGTGAGAAGATATGAGATCCAAAATTATGGAAAAATCCCATAAATCCTCAACATTTGTAACTTATGGCATATAAGGTAATGTAGTAAGTGTAATAAAGGTCCAAAAATGCTATATCCAGGCATTTGGTTTGATCTCATAAACCCATAGTTTGGGAGAGCATGGAGAAAATATAAGTTAGAGTACTTGAACAAAGAAGAAAAAAATTCAATTTACGTGACACTTCACATCTAATCGAGCATGCCAAGTGGAACAATTTGATAATTTTAAGGAAACTATAGTTGCAAAAATTTATCTTTTTCCCTTGCTACATTGTCAGAAAATGGTTACAAAAGTCCCCAGTGATGATTCATGTCCTTTTAGAAGGTGTTTGAGTTCCTAAGCTCATTCACAATATATATTTGTAGCCTAGATGCTTGTACTTAACTTTTCCATGCTTTCTTCCAACTTCCCACTCATTTTATGCATGTTTTGGCCTTTAGTGTCAAGACCGGCTGCCTCGTACCACCACCCAAGTAGGGCAGGTAGGGTGGTGGTCCTATGTGATTTTTCCATAACTCTTCATGCATGGTTTTAACACGTGTGATTTCACTTAACTTGACTTCCAAGGTGCGTTTATGAACCAAATTGCCTAAAAATAGTCTTGATTGCATGATATTCCTTCCTCTTCTATTTTTAAATAGATTTAATTAGTTTGAACTACCTCTTCACCCAATGATTTGGCACTCCAAGGATGCCTTGTGCATGAAGGCACATCCCAACCAATTCTTATATATTCAATTCTTGTATTCAAGAAAAGGGCCTAAGAATTTTGTGTATCTTGCATAGTATTATTGCTGCCACAATCCTACTAGCTAGAAATTGCATAGCCAAGCTTTGTTCACTTGTGTTATCCCTCTTCCACTTGCATTACAACCGAATGCCTTCAAGATGCCATTTCTCAAGCGCCTTCTCCTGCTTGCTACCTTTGCATTCCCAATTCCTTGGACTCATATGAACACATAGAGAAAGAAAGGATAAACTAAGGGGAAAAGTCATCACACAAATGGATTTACCTCTGTTATGTGAATTCTAGGTTGGAGTTGTTGTTTTGATTTCCTTCATTCTATGCAATTTATCATTGTTACATCATATCAAATAGAGTAGAAATCAATTTCCTTTCATTTACAAGTAATTAGTTAATTTCCAAGAGGGTTTAAATCATTAATAACAACTCCTCGGTGATGGATCCTCTTCTTCCCATCCCTATGGATCTGAAGGAGAGAATATTTGTAGGAGGTTGTCTACATATCATAGATCATTTGGAAAAGTTCTTGTTTTAAGTTAGTTTAGTTTCAATACACTTAGCACATGTGAATAACCACACCGGGTTATCTCACTTGTTTAGTTTTAGTGTAGAAATATTTTAATTATTTAGAATAAAAGAAAATTGTTGTTTGTGATTGTAATATTTCAGTTTTTGTGATTTGTTTAGATTAGTTTCCTTTCAGCAGTAGCATAGATTGTTAGTTTCATCTTAGTTAATTTGGACACTTCAAACTAGATCAACACTTAGATCCAAGTTAGGCAAACAAACCATAGGGAATTTATGCTACCCATTCATAGCCTCTAAATCTCCCTTTGCCAACTCAACTACTAGAGATCACACTACCAGATCTTAGTCACTGATCCTCCTATAGTTAGCCACACACATTCAACATCGGCTGCCTCTACACATGACCTCGGGGGGTCGAGTGCGGTTGAAGGTTGCATGTCAATTTTCATCTCGTATAAATTGGTGAACCCAACGTGAAGGATTAATTCCTTCTTGTTTCCTTTTCTTTCATTATTATTACCTCACCTCTCCATTTCTTCCCCTATTTTGGTAGGTATTTTATACTTTCTAAAATATGTCTGAAGAGAGTTTGGTGGGCCATTTGGCTCTGATAGATATTACACCAACGTTCAACCACAACAATCCCCTTCTCTTTCGAGGTGGGGTGATAATTACACAAAAGCAACATCCAAACCTCCCCTAGTTACACTTCAAACCCCATTAGCTATGTAAGGATGGAGGAGGTTGATCAACCATTAAACATGCAATATGGTCAACCCAATGCAAACCACGTTGTTATCACAAATGGAATAGGTTCTTACCATAGAGTCTTTTCAAGACCTCACATTGCCATGCAATCAACAAAGATGATATATTTACACGAATAGCTAATCCTCTTCATCAGATAGATGAGTCTTTGATAGAATGAAGGCTACAACCTCTGAGATTTTGAATGCCTATCCTAAGATTCTTACTTCTGAGGAAGACAAGAATTATAACACTTGAAAAATTCATGACAGGTATCATGAGCCTTCTCAATCAAACCCTACGCCACATGCACCCCAACAAGGGACTCAATCCTCTCCCAACAATCTCATTTCTACTTTAGTAGGGAGGATTAGAGAACTAGAAAGTTCCCATACTTCACAACCAACACATGTAGTAGGGAAAACATGGGGTATCCAATTTGACAACAAAGGATACATCCCTTCCAATGAGAAACCAACACAATATCCTATATAACAAGGTTATCCAGGTTCATTCAAATCTAGGTGATCTTCTCACAGGTTAGACACACTAGGGATGGGTCCTCATCCTTCTCAAGCTTATCCTATGCAAGGGATGGTGGAAGTGCATTCTCAAATGCCACCACAACAGGAAATGTGACGTTCCCTGGTTTTATGCCCGCTAGTCCATATCCTAGTACTATCCCACCTTACATGCACATGTATTCAAAAACTCCCTAGATGGACCCATATGCCATTCCCACTCCCTACATGCCATATCAAGGGACCCCATACATTCCCATCAATGCTTATAATGCAGCTTATCCAACTCCTCCTCCTCCACCTCCTCATCAAGGATCTTCAATGGTGGAATCTTACACAATGGGTACATACACTGAGTACTTAAAGGAGCCTCTTGACTTCACCATACGTGGTGTCATGCTTCCACACCCATTTTTTCGATCTTCCAAAATTTAAGGGAGAAGGAGACCCAAATGCTCATATCAAGGCCTACGCTATCTATATCAGGGAATTACTTCCTTGGGATGTTGTAGTGGCTAAGATATTTCCAAAGACTCTCAAAGGAATCACATTGGATTGGTATTACCATATTCTAGAAGCTTCTATACATTCCTTTAAATAACTTGTTTTTGAGTTCATCAAAGCATTTGACATGAACAAGTTGTTGCATATAGGATTAGGGAGTTCCTACATATTAGATAGGAGAAAAATGAATCTACCACCCATTTCATCTAGAGATGGTGCCAAGTTCTCTATTCCTCTACAAGTGTGCCCAACATGGACCAGATGGAAACTTTGCATCTTTTCCTTCACTCACTCAATCGAGAGACTAGGAGGAAGTCCAAAAGTTTCCTTTCCATGTAGTTATGAGGAAGTATTGAAGGTGTGTGCTTTAGATTGACCAAGCCACTATAGATAATGGGTAAGATCTATGGTCCCAATGGGAAATTGGTATCCCCAAATCAAAATAATGAAAATTATCAAAATAATGGTGCCAACAACCAAGGACCTAAGGGTGTGAATCACAATCATGGTGCTACCATGAATAGTGCTACTTGATCAAGCCAAGAACATTGGTTTTCCAAACAACGGTAACACTAACAATAATAAAAACAACACGGGAAATCAAAGAGGCCCTAACACTATGTCCTCGATCAACACAATTGATGTAAACCATCCCTCTCAAAAAAAAAATCAAACCCAAGGCCCAAACCAATATCAAAACTCTGCCAAGGGGCAATGAATCATGGTTATAACAACCAATTTCAAAACTACAACCGAGGTTATAATCAACAACAACAAGATGCTTATCAAAGGCCAAGAGATTATGACCCTAACCTATATTGTGGTTTCCATAAGGTTCGAGGTCATGATGATAGGAATTTCCATGATTGCAACAAGTTTCTACAAAGACTTCCCAAAACCAAAGGCAACTCTTTGTAGACATGTTCCTAGAAAATCCTAAAAAACCCACAACCTAGTCATACCGGACTGTCACACCTCAAAATGTGAACCCTAAACATCCTAGGGATTCCCAAGTGAATCCTCAAAATATAAACAAGGGTATTCCTATAGGAACAATGACCATGAAGCCTCAACTTCTGACAACTCTCGGGTTGCTCCTAACCTTGGTTCAAATGATAATACAAAAATCTTGGGGTTAGTCGAGCTAGAGGTCGAGCCAAAAATTAATGCAACAACTCGATGAAAGGAGTATGTTTCACAACCCCTACCCACTCTTTCCTTCCCACAGATGATGTTCCTACAATCTCAAAACCAATAGGAGCCTATGATTTAATATCGATTTGAACAAGACCTTTTCTCACATTTCATTTCTAGATTTGTTGAAGAATTCACCTACACATCATTCTACATGCGTTGCTCAATGCACTAGGTCTTGGTCATCTAATCCATGTTACACCACCTCCTAGTGCTCAAATAAATCATATTGACTTTGACATACATCCTCTAGGGATAGAATGATAGGGATATTGGGTTTGTTTTCGATATAGACAAGATGCCATCTGATGCTGAAATTTCCCAAGAGGTGATCCTACCTTATTTTTACAAGTCTGGGTTTATAAAATTACATTAAGAGAGCCATGATTGATGATGGGGCTTCTGTAAATGTGGTTCCCTTCTCTTTCTTATAGAAGTTGGGATATGGAGAGACAAATTGTTCCTCTACAAGAAACATGTTACGGGGGTATGATAATCTTAAAGTGACCTCGATTGGAACCATAGTTCTTCCAATCACGCTTGGTCCAAAAACCATCTTGATGGAGTTTTACATTATCGATAGGGAAAAAAGTTATAACATGATCCTTGGGAGACCTGGATTCATCGAATGAAGGCTATCCCTTCTACCCTGTTCCAGAGATTAGATTCCTCCATTTGGGGAAGGTCTTCATCACTCAAGGGGATCCTAAGCCCTTCGATATACACTTAGAAAACCTCAAGAAGAAGAAAGGAGTCCATACGGAGTATGAACTTCCTACGAATCAATTGAACAAACCACCTCCATCAAAAGAGTTAGTCCCGATCACCCCGGCATGCCAAAGGCTAAATTCATTGACCCAAAAACATTTGAGGTGGAAAAAATAGATAAGGGTAAATCAATATCTGTGGAAATAGTGTCCACTAAAACCACAACAAATTATGAAACTCTTAGAGAGTGATGATCCGATCTTCCTCCCATTTGAACCATAGGGATGGGTAGTCTTCTTGGTTTAGCATCTCTTCCCTCCGATGACCTAGGTCTAGGTGTAAACATGATAGAATTAACAAATGAAGAAGGGAAATTTGAGATTGAAATGATGCCCATCAAAACCATCTCTAAGGGTTTTCTATTCTAAACCCCGTTTCAACCCATGTGCATCTGAAACTAAGCTTTCCATATCCATGGGGAAAGGCCTCATCATTCAACAAGGGTCACAAGTAAACACAATGCTCTACATAGAAACAAGGCTGAGAAACATAGTCATGCTCACCCACACACCATGTCTCAAGAACATGACAAAGAGGTTCACGAACACTCTTTCAAACAAAATGATTTTAATGATTGACATATACACTTCTGGGAAAGGGTTGTAAGTTTAAACCTAAAATGGTAGGCCCTTGTCAAGAGAACAAAAATTTGAGGATCATGGTTCTCCATTGTGTACTTTTAGGGGTGAAGAATTTGATATTCATCAAATTTCTTCACCTTAGCCATCATGACATGTAGTTTCACCTGCATTTCCATATGTACATTACTACATCCACATTACATTTTCATCTTCCAATTCATTTCATAAATTTGTGATCAAGGGACTTATTCTTATAGAATTCCTAAAAACTTCTGAAAACATTGGCAAAACATTCAAATCATATCTCTTCAAATCCTCATGGTATCATCAATTGTTTCCAATCATTTCATCAATTCAAATAAGATAAGACAAAGCTTTGATAGTAACCATACCAAGGCCTGCATACTTGGTTCTATTTTATAGTTTCTTCTAGATTAGGTGTCTTTTCCTATAGTCTATTCTAGAAGCTTCATGGTGTCACATCTATCCCATATACATCTCTTTTAGAAATAAGAACATTCTAGACATTTTTCCTAGATAAATAAGTCAAATGCAAATCCATAGAAAATTTTATTTTACACATTTCTTTTCCCTACCAACCTTCGGTGTTGAGCCTGTGTCTCTTACTAGTGATGTAGGGTTGGGAAAGGAGAGAAGTGCCCTTACTCGCCTATGCCTTGTCCATGGTGATGAGCCCATACTTCCTACTAGTAGCATGGGGCAAGGTGTAGGGGGTCTCTTTGACAAATTTGAAAGTTAGAAATAGTTCATTCAAATGTTGTGAAATCATAAATCAAAACAAAGTGAGTTAGATGTTCAAATTCCAAAAGAGTTTAAAACCTCAAAACCAGATTTTGTCAACCAAGTGGCCATCTATGGATCTAAGTCTAGATAAATTGGAAAGAAATTCACATTTTAAACTATGAAGAAAACTTGAGTAGAATGAGGTTATAGGGTCTCAATTTGGTTTTTCCAAATCCTTGTCTTTCTCTCATCATTACCATTCAACAAATTTCTATAACTTGTGCCCTTTCTAGATCTTGGTGTTGAGCCCTCACATCTTACTCGGTTGCATGGAGTTAGGAGTGGGGAAATTTCATTCACTTATCATATCACTCTTTCATCACGTTTTTCCAAAATAATACGAAGTACCAAAATTTTCTTAGAGAAACTAAAGTTCAACATTACAATGTGATTTGCATTATCATATATCAGCATTACAAAAACAAAAAAAAATCATTCTATTAGCATTCATATCCACTACATACATTCTGAAAATCATATAAAAATGGAAGTTCTAAACATCTAGAGTACACATGTGAAGTGAGCCAAGAGAAGTCAACTCAGATACAATGAATTACCAAACCAAAAAGAAGAGTATGTATATATCATAATAAATCAAGTTTGTGTATACAATGCCATCACACACTAGGCATGGTCAAAATGCTCATAATGAGCCCAATATACAAAAAAATCATATAATGCCCAAAAAAATGGCAACTAAGAATAAAAGGCCCAATGGCCTATCAATCCCTATGGGATCCCTGAGATGGTGCACGTGGCATTTAGGACTCCTACTGTGGCTATGATGAAAAGAATGCAATGAATGGTGGGAGTGCTCATGTGGTGGCAGCCACTGGATATGGTCTCACTATGAGAGTGAATCTACCTCATCAATCACTCAATTGTCTCATACATGTCAATCACATGAGTATGAGAGAAAGTCATGACCTCCGCTACCTCCAGATGGGTGCAAACACATCAATGTGTCTACCGATGCAAAAATGTGGCTATCATATGTCCTCAATCATCTCATCTTCTGGGTCTTCCCAAGGGGATCAACAAGGTGTCCATGCACACCCATTGAATAAGCTCTCACCACTCTATGTGAAGTCACTTTGCAAGAAAAAAAAAAAAAGAAATGAAACAAGTTAGAAAGTTACAAAACAAAACAAAAAAAATACCAACTAACATTTCTAATTAACAAGGTCAAGAGAAGAGGATCAACATACTCGATATCTCCAGGAATCCATGTAGGGTCAGTGGTTGATGTTGCACTTACTACTGTTGATGGTTATGGGGCCTCCCCAAAACCAGAAGCAAGACATTGTCCCATCATGACTCATCATCCCCTCTCCATTGTCATGAGGAAAGTGGTCCCTCGAGACAAGTGTCTCCTCCTCTGCAGGGTCACCTCCTCCTCCTCCACTCTACTCTCAAAATCCTAAGTATCATGCCACTCAGGATCACTCTCCTCCTCCATGTGAGCTTCCCCACTAGCCTCACCACCTAACCCCTCATCACCTCATCCTCTCTCTCCTCTCCAAACCAACTCCTCTCTCAAGTCTCATCTCCATCATCTCTCATACTCCTCGTAGTCGAGTCCACATCTATGGGCTCATCCTCCTCTCCACTGTGAGTAGGTGCGGCCTCAATCTAGAGTAAGGGTGCACAGTGGCAGGGCACTAACCCCATCATCGGCATGAAACAACTCACCTAACTATAATAGGCACTCTGGAGTCACCACTGTCCAACCTAGATCTCCTTTAGGCCCTTTTGGCCTCCTTCGAATGATCCTTGTACATAGGTTCCACTGGGGGAAGCATATCAATATAAGGAAGGCCAAACTGCTGAGGAACTCAACCAAATGGGTGAGTCTCAACCTTCCCCGTCTATCAACTAATTGGTTGGTAGTGGGTACAAGCCACCACTATGGTCCCATCCTATCCCCACAAACTCCATGTCCTGGTATGGGTGGCCACCATGTCTGTTGTGGTCAAAGAAGCCACTGGATGATGTGGCACTCTTAAGAACTATCATCATCATCCATCTAGCAGCCCTGACAGCCCCTAGGTCCTGTACTAGCACTCCCCTCCCATAGGGGATGATCCACTCATACACCCAACTCATAACCAATGTAGGGTGGCTCAAAGACTACTCCCTTATAACCTACAATCCCTATATAGTCATGATAGTAGGTGCTACCAAGGATATCTTCCCCCCAAGCATAGATACAACCATATGCCTCAATCTGTGTGATAATGGGAGCCCAACAATATAGTAATGTGTCACCTCCCTTGTCCCCTATCAACCATGAAGGCCAAGATACCCATGATGGCCTTGATAGTGGGGATGGGAGCAGTGGAAATAGATCATACCTTCATCCCCTTCTTTGAACCAAAGGAAACCATGACATCCCCCATATAAGTGGCCCACATAGTCATCATGGGCTCTAGATCCTGTTGTCTCCAAGAGTCAACCTCCTCCCAAGTATCGAAACCCAAGAATATGATACACATCCTCTAGGGTGATCATCCACTCACCCCTAACACTCAAACTGGAAGGTATTCTAGTCTACATCCCAATAAGAAAACAAGTCACATAGTATGTGACTGACTAGGAGTGACATGGGGCACCCGTGTAATCCTCCATATGCCTTCTCTCTAAAGAGTATCATCTCTCATCTGAGTCAACTTGATCCAAAATCATTGGGAGCCAATCACACTCCCTCTCATGACTCCAACAGATATACTCTTCCTTCTTTTACATCCACCAAAACATAAAAAAAGAGCAAAATTTAGTGACATATTTCAAGAAACAAGCTCATCAAAAACATAAAAAAACATTAAAAATCAAAAAAATTAAGTTAGCATGAGTTTTGGTCATTTGTCATTTTGTTCAAAACCACCACCCAAAGGCAGTAGGCGTGGTCATGACCGACCCTTCTCACTGGGGCGGTCTCTCAACCGATTCACTTCGCACTGGCTTTTTACCCTAAAAATGCTCAAAAATGCAAAAAAGACCATTTTAAATGAAATAAAAGACTACCCTATAGGTGCCCCCTAGAGACTCATTTAAAACAAGAAATTTCAAAAATGATCCCCCTAGGCAAAGATTTTGACATTTTGACATTTTAGGTTTAAAAACACAAAGTGAGGAAAACCAACCTTAGACCACGTGGGTCGATCTCCCACTCGTGAGGCATGATCACGATCTCAATGAACATTTTTGACTATTCTTTCGATGAAAACGGTCACCGTGGGCCTAGAGCTCAAAAATCACCAAATCAATATGCACAAATGAATTGAAAATGAGTTTTTTTATATATATATATATATATTTTATAACTTCATTTTTTTGTGCATATGTTCATAGGGTTGAGAGCACTGGCGTAGGTATATTTCTATATCCCCACAAAATGGTAAGTCCTCTTGTCATTTTAATTTAGTGTTTATTTTTTGATATTTTATCTATCTACACTTGAGTCTTCTTTTTGTTTTACAAGTAGTGGAGTTTTGGATGATGACATTCCAACACATGGGCATGTCAGGTATAGCTTCTAACTCCCCATTTTGGGAATGCCATACTCGGACTTTATGTTTTACGCCTTTTCATGGCTAAGATGCTTCTCTGAGGGGGCAATATGTACACACCCAAAATTACATGTGCTACATTGTCGAAAAAATGGTTACAAAAGTCCCCAATGATGATTCATGTCCTTTCAGAAGGTGTTCGAGTTCCTAAACCCATTCAGTAATATATATTTGTAGCCTAGACATCCTTACTTAACTTTTCCATGCTTTCTTCCAGCTTCCCACTCATTTTGTGCATGTTTTGGCCTTTAGTGTCAGTGTCACCAGCCACCTGCTACTGGGTGAGTTTGAAACCACCACCTGGTGAAGGCGGTCCCGTGACCGCCACCTGTGGTGGTTTCCGATTTTTTCTAGAACTCTTCATGCATGATTTTAACATGTGATTTCACTTAACTTGACTTCTAAGGTGTGTTTGTGAACCAAATTTCCTAAAAATAGTCTTGATTGCATGGTATTCCTTCCCTCTTCTATTTTTAAATAGATTTAATTAGTTTGAACTACCTCTTCACCCAATGATTTGGCACTCCAAGGATGCCTTGTGCATGAAGGCACATCCCAACCAATTCCTATATATTCAATGCTTGTATTCAAGCAAATGGCCTAAGAATTTTGTGTATCTTGCATAGTATTATTGCTACAAATCCTGCTAGAAATTACATAGCCAAGCTCTATTCACTTGTGTTATCTCTTCCACTTACATTACAACTACAGACTACCTTCAAGCTGCCATTTCTCAAGTGCCTTCTCCTATTGCTTCCTTTGCATTCCCAATTCCTTGGACTCATATGGACACATAGAGAAAGAAAGGATAAAATGAGGGGACAAGTCATCACACAACTGGATTTACCTCTATTCTGTGAATTCCAGGTTGGAGTTTTGTTGTTTATTTCCTTCATTCCTGCAATTTATCATTGTTACATCATATCAAATAGAGTAGAAATCAATTTCCTTTCATTTACAAGTAATTAGTTAATTTCCAAGAGGGTTTAAATCATTAATAGCAGCTCCCGGTGATGGATCCTCTTCTTCCCATCCCTGTGGATCTAAAGGAGAGAATATTTGTAGGAGGTTGTCTACATATCATAGATCATTTGGAAAATTCTTGTTTTAAGTTAGTTTAGTTTCAATACACTCAACATAGGTGAATAACCACACCAAGTTATCTCACTTGTTTAGTTTTAGTGTAGAAATATTTTAATTATTTAGAATAGAAGCAAATTGTTGTTTGTGATTGTAATATTTCAGTTTTTGTGATTTGTTTAGATTAGTTTCCTTTCAGCAGTAACATAGATTGTTAGTTTCATCTTAGTTAATTTGGACACTTCAAACTAGTTCAACATTGAGATTCAGTTAGACAAACCATAGGGAATTTATGCTACCCATTCATAGCCTCTAAATCTCCCCTTCCAACACACTACCATATCTTAGTCTACATCCTAGGAGATCACACTACCATATCTTAGTCATGATCCTCCTATAGTTAGCACTTCCCTACAAATTCAATTTTACACATACACATAAAAATGTACTATAATATTTTTGCAAGTAAAAATAAATATGCATATTTTTAAGCTCATCCAATTTTCTTGGTATTATTATTCTTTCTCTAATGTAGCTCTAGATAATTGAGGTGTGTATTTTTTCTCAGAAAAGGCTCATGTATTTTTATAATGTCACTGGTGTAGCTAGTAAAGGGAAGTACAACTTAATGAAAGAATTATTTAATTATCTATTCCTAATGTTTTAGGGGAAATGTCTCTTTTTTATGGAGGAATTAGTAGGCATGGTCCTGATACCACTCTTCACAAAATGATGGGAGCCACCTAAGAATTTTTTTTTTTGCAAAAAATTGGTGCTTTGTTTAGTTTTAAGTCCCATCACCTACTTGATATTGGTAAATAAGACAAGTAACCAATATTGTATATTTTGCATTCTAAGCACCTCTTGTGATTAATTCTCTCCCTCCATGGATTATTACTTTTCCTTATTTGATAATTTTATAGAATATTTTTAATCCTTTTGTATACCAATTTCTCTAACTTAATGATGTATTATGATCCTTATGCAAATTATAAAAATGATAATGTACGTAGCTTTTATTTATTTATTTGATGGGAAAATTATTAACTAAAATTTTAAGAAGGGCGTCTACTTCACCATTACCGCCAGGCGCTCTTAACTTTTAATTCGGCTCGATTAGTGAGATGTATTATCTATTCTAATACCGATATCTGGAGTCTTCTTAGCCGTTGATTTCTTCTCCTAGGAATATTCTCGAGTATGTTTTATTTTTGGCCTCTAAGAAATCTAGATAAGGGAAAATGCTATAAATTGAGGGATAATTCATTCATATTGGTATTTTGGATTATTAATAAATTTGTCTCATTAAGGAAATTTGTGCTCTAAAATATAAGCTTTTGTAAATTACAATAAATTTGATTCAAGGTGTAATGTTAAGTGAGTGTTATAAATTTAATAGAGATCATAGGATTTAGAATTCTCTCTTAGTGATAAAGATATTATAGGGAACGCAACCATAGTGCAATAGGAGACTTATAACATACTTGTGATATCTTTCTTATCTACATTTCCTACAAATTATTTCTAATATTTTGTGACACATTATGATGAAACATAATGAGATATCTATGTAACATTTTATTGTTAAGTTTGAATTATGAAGGATTGTTTATTAATTGTGAATATTATTGTGTCTCTCTTGCTGTTATTTACCCAATTTGTTCGAATTCTAGAGACTCCTTTCCTAATAGATTCTAGGCAATCGATCATGATTAATCAAAAAAATATTTTACAAGATTTTCATTAATTTTTGTGTCCTATTTTGATATCCATCTAGACTTACAAATTCCTTTGAGATATATGATGCTACAAATAAGGATTCAAGTTTGTGAGATCCTCTATGTTTATTCTATTTGTTTATAATATGCATATTCTATCTTAAACATATATTTTCCTAATCTTAGAAAACATATGAATCTTTTGCTAGTGAAAAAAATATGGGTGCAAAATCATAGTTGATAAGCTTGTTAATTGGGTATGTTGCCCCTATCCTAATGATCTTTTTCATTTTTCATATATTCAAATTGTTAAGGGTATCTCCCTAGGTTTCACAGATCTTGAAGAGCAAGGATAGAACCACCTCCTACTTTATTTGAGAAGGAACACCTCACTACACTCGATCTACCTTTCTACTGACTCCAAATCATTATGCTAATAATTTGAGTTCCAACAAATTGGTGCCATTTTTAGGAGTAATTTTTTCACTCGTTCATTATTCACATATACTCATTACCTTTATAGTATGTTTCTAGGATTCTTTGTGCTTTATTTTCATTAGAAGAGAATCCTAGTGTTTTCCAATATAATTTTTTTCATTGTGGATTAGTTGATTTCTTTTGGCCCATCAAATTCACCAAAACATTCACACCATTGATGGGGAAATTGTCATTTTTGTAAATTTTGTTTCATTACTTCACTCACTAGCATTTGTAATAAAATTTATTATCTCTATGAAATTTAGTTTATATTTTATACATTTGATGTCAAGAGATCATGTCATTTCTTTAAAAGTTTTCACAAATATGAAGTCAATGTGTTAAGTTTATGCATACCTTTTTTGCTTATAAGGTTGAAAATAGTTCAACCCATCCATTTTTTAAATTTTAGTTATCTTTTATCCCTTTTCTGGTATTACCTTTCATGGATTTAAATTTACAATGATGGAGAGACCACATTCTATTTTTAGAGAATATTCTTCTAAGAGGCTATGTCTAGATCTCTGTCACTTTCAAATTTCATGTCTAAAGAAAAGTAAATCCAAAGGCCCATGGAAGGACAAGGTAATTATATTTCCATAAATTAAAAAAGTAGCACTATTATGTGTCATGTAAAGTTTTATGAAAATATGATACCGGACATTAAGGAAGATCATAATTCAATCTACAATTACTTCGCAACTACAAATCACACAAGTTGACCTAGAAGACATTCCCTTTTTATTTTCAAAGCACTAGTAAATTCTCATCATTTGAAAAGGATGTCATTCTTTTCCCTTCACCTTTATTTTTAGAACAAAGAGTGTTTTTGTCACAACTTTCTTTTAGAGAGCTTACTATCCTTACCTATAATTCCATTAGAAAATTGAAAGAAAAGTCAAGAGAAAATCCTTTTGATTACACTTCTATATATTATATTATGATTTTAAATTATACCCCTCATTTAAATCATTCTAACCCAATTATAATACATAATCAATAAAGAGTCAATAAAAGGTTATCCCACAACAATCTAGATCCTAATTATCCTAATTATAACTCATTTGTGCATAGTGTGAGGGATCTTTATAATATTTTGGGAGTAGATGGATATAGGAATACTTTATTTATGAGATATAACATTATCCTAATGAGGTTCCAACTCAAACATCATAAATAGAGTTCCCAAATTTTAAGGAAATAACACAATCCTAGGAGAGAATCACTTGAGGATATTTATTAGTTTGAATTCGATTATACATTTATTTATGAGGATGTCACGATTAAGATATTTATTCACGCATTAGATGAAAATTCTCATGATTGATGTAATGCTCTAACTAATGATAATATTGAATCTTGGATTGAGATGAAAAGATTATTTAAAATTCAATATGGAGATATTATTGAGTTGATATTTTTAATCAACGAATTTGAGAGTATTAGAAAACATCCAAATGACTATGTGAAATATTTGAATTATGGGTTTAATAAAACTATGATGAGGCTTATTTAAAATTTCAAACAAGTGATGTAGCATGTATGAATAAGTATTGTGAGGATTTTGATGTAGATATTGGTTTTTATCTCGTAGATAAAGGTTCGATAATTTGAGACATGCCAACACCATTTCAATTAATATAAATTAATATCGAACTTATGAAAATCACAAAGGATTCATCATGAAAACTTATGGCCTATCACATGTGTTCACAGGATATTATAAAATACCTCCACTTACAAACATGGTTCATTTTAAGACCACCCCTCCAAAAAAATATTATAGAATGGGTGGAAAATCTGATGAAAAGGCCATTCACATTGTTGGAGAATGAACAAAATGAAGGTTTCATGAGGACGGTGAATGAAGGATTTTTTCAAGGAAATGATGAAGGATGCATTTTTAAAACTTTATTCTCGGTTGACAAGTACGAAGAATTACCGAATGGTAAGTACATAATGTTATCGAACGAAAACAAAAGAAAAGTGTTGTCAACCGGTAACTTAGAACCCATTCCTAGATGAAAACACACTGCTACTCGGCTGGTAATACAAATAATCATTACAGAAGGTAATTTATTGTTGTTATTTTAAGTCGACATTACGCATTTACCTTATCGTCCCAACATTACACATTATTATTGTAGGACAACAACACAAATAACTATTACCATCCGCCAACACAAAAAAATTGACAATCTACATAAAGAGTTAAATTTTTTGCTTACCTCTTGAGTGTTTCACTTATTATTGAATCCTTCAAATTTTTATTTTATACTTTTGGTTTTTTCACAGATTATAATGTAAATAGTATGACTATATTATGGTGAATTAATCCTATATATAGTAGTATGTTATAACATGAAGGTGAATATACTAACATTGTCGACCCTTAGTGGAAACACGAAGGAGAAATTATATTCAAATTTTATTAGGACTCTTAAAATTTTGATTTGAGCGTATACCGTATGGTAGAAAAAAATTGCAAAATTCAAAATTCCTTATATTCGCCTATTCACGAATATTCACCCCTAAAATTTACCTTGCTTACAAATATACATCTCAATGTTTGATGAAAGGCATACCCTCCCTATACAAATTTTTAATTATAAAATACCTCTTATTTTACCATATATCTAAACTACACATTTTCCTTTGACATACTTATACCCCTTCTATTTCCATCTCTTAGATTCAATACCTTATATGGTACCAAAAAATTGCTAAATTCAAAATTCAAAATTCATGATATTCGCCTATTCACGAATATTCACTCCTAAAATTTATCTTGCTTACAAATCTACATCTCAATATTTGACAAAATGCATCCCCTCCCTATACAATTTTTTAATTATAAAACACCTCTTATTTTACCGTATATCTAAACTACACATTTTCCTTTGACATATTTATACCCCTTCTATTTCCATCTCTTAGATTCAACACCTTACATTCTCACAAAAAATAACTATATCACTACTCAAACATTGATGAAATTCATATTGGACTTGAAAAGTACAAACCATCAATAAGTGTAGTTTAATATCTCTTTTCCTTTATTTTCTAGCTACATTTGTCACATTAATCAAAATTTGTATAGTCATGTGAAGGGTTATGTGTGGTTGCATTGTTTTATAGTAAATTTATTAATCTTCATTAAATCTATTCTCCAAAAAAAAATAAATAAAATGAAAAAAATCTATGTTAGGAATGATACTATTAAGGATGTACAAGTGCCATTGAGAGTTATGTAGTGCCATTAGTCTAGAAAAATGAGTTGATTCTCTAAAAACCATGCCACTGCTTTGAAAAACAATACGATGAAAAGGATATAAATTTAGATCTTCTTCATCTATCCCATGACTACTACCCCTTCCTTCTCCTTGCAGCTCCATATACCCTACCCCCAATATATTTTTAAAAACATTTATACTTTAAACCCTTATACCCCTTAATATAGGGTAATATATTGGGTCCATTTTGAAAAATATTTAATACCCCTAAATCAACTCACATGATAGGTAATGCTTATGCTTTAAAATCCCCCATGCTTAAAAGCCTTCAAAAAGATGTGATGTAAATATTCTTCCAAAAATGAAACAAAATCAATAAGTAACTCATTGAGTATTGAAGAGAAGATGGAATATAATGGGATCCTTGAAATATTTTTCTTATAGGGTGAATCACAATGAAATGGGATTACAAACGAAGATACATTAATGATAATATTCACAATCGGGATAGAGGGTAAGAACATGAAATATCACAAGATAAAGGAAAACAACCTTTTCAAAAAGAGAGAATGCCCGAACACAAAAAAGGTGAGAGATGAACACCAAATACTCTTACTATCATCTTTGAGTGGTGATAATGACATGTGGAGAGTGATCAAGAGACCTTAAAATCTATTTTGATGTTGAGTTTAAGTGAAGACTCAATTAATGCAACAAAAATTTATGAAATGTATTCCCATGAATTGGGTATTTGAGATCTCAAATAACTAAGAAGTATTATGGTTGAAGAGCATTTGAAAAAAAAATATCATTTCTATGATTAGTGTTGTAAAAGATCAAGTTAAAAGTGACTATAATTTGAGGAGTTAAAAAGACCAAGATAAAGCAAATACTTCCAAGGAAGATATAGTTAATAGGATTGAAAAGAAGAATAGTAATACTAAAATATAGCCCGCTAATTCTCTAGAAAAGAAAATAAATATGTTGTAGCTAATTAAGTAGATAAAGTTTGCAAAAAAAAAATTGAATGTAAGTAATGTAGCCAAATTATGAACAAACTTGATATACTACGCAAATAATATGAAATCCAAAAGAAAATAGATCTCCTTCTTTGTTATTGAATAATGAATTACAATGTTTCCTAAATAGGAAAACAACTCCCAACTCGAGTTGCCAAGCAAACTCTAACTAACTTGACTAAATCTACTCTAGGTGGCGAAAATTACTATTTTTAGCAGTTTACTAGAACCTGCTATTCTTAGTAAGTTTGCATGCTTATTCGTACGGGCACAAAAATTTCCATGCATCTTCTACATTCCTAAATTAGAGGAATTTTTAACTTTCTAACTCATAATGCAACTAATAGACTAAAATTAACTAATGCCCAAAAATAGGAAAAAATCGAAAGACAACTCAATCCTAATTTTGGCCTCAATATGGAAGATTTAGGGTCCAAAAATGTGCCAAAACTTGTCCCAAGTGGTAAGGATGACTTCTGCTGCGTTCGTCTCATCAAAACATGTGGTTTAAAAAAAAAACGGACTCAAACGGACACCCGGAGCTCAAGTTATGACCTTGTCAAGTTCTTGCTAATTTTCAGCGCATTAGTAAGACCGCTCTTCTCACTAGTGTGTTTAAGAATTCATCCTTTTCTAAGATTCCAACTGAAAATAAAAGGTAAACAATTGAAGGTGAGTCTACCTATCTAGGTATAAATAGATCTTCCTCATACTATTATTTGGGGTATATACAATCTCACAAGCCATCACCTCATGCATACCGGATGTTAAGACTAAAACATCACCCTAAATACACCCATTCCCAAGTATAATGTGTGTGATATGGTTTCTACTGTGAGTTATTTTAAAATCACAATTACTCTCATTGAATTTTTGTAAATTCTCGAGCATCAAAGTAAATTTTTAATATCGTGGGTGCCAATAAATTCTACTTCATCCAATGTTTTTGAAAAACAAAAATGAATGAAAAGGTGGAAGAAGTGCCTGAAATTAATTTGGAATAAATAATTGTGAAAATTTAGTTGGATGTAACCATTTTATACCACATTTATTGTTAATGGATGGTTGGTGTTAGGTAAAACTTTACAAGTAAATAGTAATTTAGAATTTACTATTTACATAGGTAATGAGGAAGTTAGTCATATGGTTAAAACCATATCGTTTATTTTGTTATTCTTCATGTATGTTTTGGTTATGATATTGTTTGGGTTTTGTTGCATTCATATAACAATATTGTTTGTAATATCTACTATCCAATATATAATAATATTACAGCATTTGGAAATCCCTACAATTATAGAGTCGTGATCAATATAATCATAAGAAGGCTTCCTCCCTATATATCTAAAATAGTTGGCACACAATTGTATTTTGGAATCATATGATTCATGTAAAATTATTCCCCTACTATTATGAATGAGGTTAAAATAAAAATTTCTATAGTATATGTGGATGATATGCCATAGATTCACATGAAGTATCGGTTGTGGGATGTGTGAGAGGATTGGTGGTTTAACTTGTGACCTACTCTTAAAAGTTTCTTGACATGGATCTTGTTGTTTTGGATTATCCTCTTAGATAGGGAATGTTTCTATCACATAAGTGGGCTACCTCAGTTAGGGGTAGTATTTAAATAGATATGTCATATTCCACCATTATGCTCGATGGAGAATGTGCAAGGCTTTGTAAAGAACAAAGGATGTTGTATATGATTAAAGATACACAAAAAAATTGAATGAAGTGTTGAATTTTGATTTAGATGTGGAGAATTTTATAGTAAATACTTATTTTATTGAAAATTAAATTGACCCCGTTTCTTTGCACAAGTTAATCATATATCTATATTTGTGTTTTTGACTATGTTTTTTTGAATTGTGTTAAAAATAAGGGGTGAGTGATGGAGTTTGTTTTCCCATAAGGAGATTCATTTAAACTTCCAAACACACTAGTTTTTAGATGCACAAATAATGTGAAATAATATGAAGTTCTCCTTATTAGGCTTGATTTGGCTTCCAAATTAAGAGACATTTTTGTAAGTGGAGATCCAAAGTTGGTTGTGCAAGATGCGAGAAATGTGTATGATGTGAAGAATAAAATGATCAAACATTATAGAAACAATTTTTGGGACTCACTTGTGATCTTTAGTTATTTTAATAGCATGCATGTGGAGTGTTTATTGAATGATGTTGTAGACCAACTTGTTGTTCACAATGCCCTATATTTCAATAATGTTGTAGACCAACTTGTTGTTCACAATGCACTATATCGAAATGACGGAATGAACCCTTTTGTATGTATGATGTTGAGATCTTGGTGAGACCACATGTGCATGGAAATATTAATCATTGGAAGGTGTTTTAAAATGAAAACTAGATTATCAGGTTTACAAATATAATAGATGAGTTTGAAGACTAGTTTATTGATTTAGAACTACTTATTGAAAATCAACAGGAAAATTGGGTTAAGATGAGACTTATTTGAAGACAAATAAAATACCAAGGGGATTTATGATGTTGCAAAGAGATTTTCAATAATAATGATAAGATAAAAATAGTTTAATTTAGCAATGCAAGATACAAAAGAAATTACTTTGGTCTCGACTGCAGCTCCTAAGTATATTATTATTGGTAAATGTATGGAGGATGAACACTTATAATCTACCTACCTAGTTTGCTTTTATGATGAATTTAAATCATATAAGAGGATTTATTTAGCATTTCATCCCTTTGTAAATTTATGCAAATAATTTTAGACAATAAGAGAGGCTTAATAATTATATTTTGGTAGCAAAAAAAGGTGAGATAGTTGAGAAAATTAATGAAAGGCGGAATCGTTTAGCTAGTAAGTTTTTTCCTCACCGGTTATAAATCTAGTTCTAACAAGAAAGAATGAAAATATTTAGTTGTGTGGAATCTAAACATTTGAAATAATGTCTTTAAAATATAATTTCCAAACATACATCATTTATTGTAGAAGGTTATTGGGTCCGAATTAGTGTCAATGTTGTATGGTTTTTGTAGACACCTAAATTTGACTATGTAGTTTTAATACTAAAATTACACTAATTATCCTCTTTCCCATCATTTCATTATAATTAGTGGTTTTTCCACTAGTGAGCTATCATTCCCTTTCATCTCGGTGAATTAACGATACTCGTTAATTAACTAAGCCTTACTACATCCTCGGATGTCAATTAATGTCACTTCGTTTGTTATAATCTCCTTTTAATTAATTAATTAATTAACCATTATTAATTAATTAAGCCTTTCAATCTTGAATTTAACTAATAAAAATTCTAATTAGTTAAACCCCTTTTAAATTCTTCAAATTCTAATAATTTCCCTCTAAATAATCTCCAAATAGCTTTTATAAGCTTAATTTAGAATATTAATAAATCCTAGTTGATTAATTAAATCACCTCAACCTCCCATGAATTGCTAATATTTAATTAATATCTTCTAATCATATTTATCCCTTTCTAATTCTACTTTACCTTTATCCCACATTCATTAGGTTCTATCTTCTCTGAAATTGGAAAGCTATATAAAGAACCTAGTGCAACTTATCCAAATTTACACCATGTCCTTGTAATACATTTGTATATGATAAGAGCATTTCAATCTTGGAAGAATTATTGATCAAACAACCTTTTTTCATTTTCTAGTTGGTAAAGAGTAGTAAGAGAAGAACCAAACATGAAAATTAAGCCATATTCGTGAGATCCCTTCCTCTTCCATGGAGACTTTCATTTGATCTCACGTAAGCAACGTTAGAATCACTAAAGGAGTACCTACAATTAAAAAGCACATCCAAATATCAAAGGATTGGTTTGCATTTAATGTTTTAATGTTTGATGCACATTAGTTAAGCTTTTCCTTTCTAGCTTTATCATGATGTTTATGTTGTTGATTAACTAAGTTAGGAATCTACTTGGTGTTAGTTTCCTTTCATTAACTTAGATTAATTCAATCACATGCATACATATGGCACGCCTTGGTGGGACACTCCTTTGTCTCATGCACATTCTTTGTTTTTGTTAAGTTTCATTTTTCTCATTTACATGCTAACCCTTTTTGAATATATTGACATAACTTGTGTTTCTAAGCATGTTTTTTTGAGTTTTCATGTGTTGAGTCTTCTTTGTAGGTATAAAGGAGGTAAAGTGATGTACAAATTGGATCTTGATGAGAAAAATTTAAGATTTCTCCATGTTTTCATTTTTTGAGCTTCATTTTTCATCATTTTACATGCTAGTTTTGTCAATTTGTTAAAAATCTTATGTTTTTGAGCATGTATGTTATTTTATTGATAAATGATTTTGATCGGAGCTATGAATGGAGGGTTGGTGGGGCCCCACCCTACAATAATGTCCTTCAGACAAGATATTACAATGAAATTAACATAAAATGTGACCACGAAGCTTGCACCGACGATGCAATATTTCCACCACCACCATTTTTATAGCCACTAGCCACTGCCAATGCAAATGATGCAAATACCACCACCATTGATAACCACCACCAAGCTATGAGCCACGACCATTGGTAATGAAAATCACACCACCACCGATAACCGCCTCAACCGACCGGTGATGCAACTCCCGCCACCACCGGTAAACCACCCCGAAGGGGATCGTGCCTAACAAGATTTGAACCTGGGTGGATTTGGACACAACCATCCATCTTAACCAATCCACCCAAACCCCATTGGCATTTTGAGCATGTATGTAAGTGTTTGATAGTGTTGAGTCTTCTTTGCACATATTAAGGAGGTGGGTTGCTGTCAAAATGGGATCTTGATGAGAAAAATTCAAGCTTTCTCCATGTTTTCATTTTTAGAGCTTCATTTTTCATCATTTTACATGCTAGTTTTGTCAATTTGTTGAAAATATTAAGTTTTTGAGCATGTATGTTAGTGTTTGATAGTGTTGAGTATTATTTGCACATATTAAGGAGGTGGGTTGCTTGTCAAAATGAGATCTTGATGAGAAAAATTCAAGCTTTCTCTATGTTTTCATTTTTAGAGCTTCATTTTTTGTCATTTTACATGCCACTTTTGTTGATTTGTTGAAAATGTTAAGTTTTTGAGCATGTACATTAGTGTTTGATAGCTTTGAATGTTCTTTGAACATATAAAGGAGATGTGTTTCTCTTAAAATTAAGTCTTGGTGGGAAAAAAATAATCTTTTTGTAAATTTTGGGACATTTTTAATTTTTTTAAGTATACATTAAGTACATGGCTATGAGTATAAGAGCATATGTGTAACCTATTTTCCGGAGGCCATAATGTTTAGTTCTCAACTCGAAATGTCTCCTTTTATTTGTGACGGAAATTTCTTGAAGTGAACTATGCAATGAACACATAAATTTGGGATTTAGACTTACAAAAATGCAGGGTTTCCTTTCTTATAAAACTAGTCATTTTCTTTGCATGTTAGATTCATTTTAATTTGATCAACACCACGTATGCTCTTCTCTTGCACTTTCGAGTGACATCATGAATACAAAATGGATATGATTATGGATATTTTTCTAAAATTATGGTTTTCATTTGTTTAGAAATGGTGTTAACATTTTAAATATTTGTTGGAAATATCCTTTTTGTTATAAATTCATCGAAACTGCGTATGCTCTTCTCTTGCACTTTCGAGTGATCTTGAGAATCGAAATGGAAACGATTTTGGATGCTTTTCTAACATTTTGATTTTCATTTGGAAATATGGATAACACTTGATATTTTGATAGTTTTCATGGAAAAACTAATCATTTGAGTTATTATTTAAAAATCAGTTTCTAACACTTAAATTCTTTGATTACACTTATTTTTCCATTTGATTAAGTTAGATCAAGTGTCATGTATGATCTTCTCTTGCGCTTTCAAGCGATCTTGAGAATAAAAAATGACTTTGATCTTCATTTCTAACATTTTGGTTTACTTGGAAAAATTCATCATTTAAGTTGTTTAAAAATCAATCTTTTAAAGAACTTAATTGTCATTAGTTAAATTTTTCCCATTTCTAATCAGTTGGATTAAATGTTGTATATGCTCTTCTCTTATGTTTTCGAGCGATCTTGAGAATAAAAATGACCTTGATCCTCTTTCTAAACATTGTGGTTTTCATGGAAAACTACTAATCTCTTAAGTGCAGGACCTTTCGCTTGTCAAAAAATAAAATCGAGAAAAATACTAATACATTGTGTGCAAGTTACCAAAGGTGTGCAAAACTAAATTTTAAATCAAGATAAAAACACACCATTCACTCACACTGTATTTGTAGGTGCAATTGAGAAGGCTATGACCCAATTGCTTTAATTGTGGGAAGTGCTTTGGCATAAGCCATAAAACTCATTGTGAGGAGTACCATAGGAACCCCAAAGTAGTCAACACATTGAGGGAACTGGTTGACGAAATGGGAAGTGCCCCATCACCTACTTGACTAGAAAAACTAGTGAGTGCTAAATTTTGTCCATATGAGGCCTCATTCATTAATTTGATTGTGGGGTAATGGTCATTTGTTTAGAATTTATTCTAAAAAATGTACATATCTTAGACAAGATATTGGTGAGTGTTGAGAATAAAATCCTATGGATCTAGCTGGAATTGGGTCTAATTTTATCATATCCAAATTGAGAGTTTCAAAGATCCATTACAAATCAAGACTTCCTTTGAGTTAAAAATTTCTTTTCAAACAAGGAAAAATTCCATTGAAGTTGCGTTATTATCTTTTATCTCTTACAAATTGATTTTTTTTCTTAGTTTCTACCTTTTTATCGAACAAGGAGAAACTCTTTCAAAGTTTTGCCACATGTTGTTCATCACAATCATAAATTCCCTTGCTCGTTTTTGGGAATTATTGGTCAAAATATATTTTTTTGAATTTCTACCAAAATTGTGTTGACCTCTCTTGTACCCATTTAACTTTGTTTCTCTTTGCAAAATTTATTTAGAAGTTGAAAGAGTGTTGGTACACTTTTTCATTTTGTGGTTGTCTTGAAACCAACATTGAGACATCTTACTTGTAGAAAGATCTCACCTTGATCTCACTTTGCATCGTTATGCCACCTACATTATATCAATCCATTTTTGATACTTACATCTTGTTTTCTTAAACTTTATTTAAGTGTTGAAATTGTATTGTTATGCTGCTCGCATTGTATCGACCCATTATTATACTTAAAACTTTGTTTCTTTCAAACTTGAGTTTAGTGTTGAAGGTACATTGTTACGTTGCTCACCTTATGCCAATCCCTTTTAATACTTACATCTTGTTGTCTTAAACTTGATATAAGTATTAAAATTATATTGTTATGCTACTCGCATTTGTATCAACCATTTTCGGGACTTAAAGCTTGTTTGTATTAAACTTGATTTAAGTGTGAAATTTGTGTTGTTACACTATCAAAATCACTTCAACCTTTTTTAATAAATTTTTTTTTTTCAAAACTTGATTTAAATATTGAAATTGTTTTTGACATTATCAAACAACTTTCGAGATAATTTGAACATTGGAATTTGTTTCCTTTATAGTCATTCCTTTTTCCAGGATTTCACAAAGTTTCCTCGGTTAATTTCATTATACATTTCACATTCTTGGAAAATTTTGCTTTCATAACCATTACATTGATAAATTTTAATGAACCATTTTTACTTCTAAACCTTGTTTGATTGTAAAATTATGTCATTACGATGTTTTTTTCCTTAGATTCCCTTCTAAAAAATCAAACGAGAATCCCCATGTTTGTAAAATGTCTATTTTCTCATTTATACTTTGTCCCAATTAACATAGAACTTCAATCCATTTGAAGGAGTTCAATCACATAATCTAGGTCTAGGCATTGTTGAAATTTCTCACACATGTGCAGAGATCAACTCAAAAACTTGGTTTCTCAGATTGGAGGGATTGTTTTAAATTTCATAACTAAGGGAAAATGGTATGAATTGCCGCTATTTTGGTTTTAGGATGTTAACCTTATGTCTAAGATGTCTTTCTCGAGTGTCATCTCCATCATGATCATACATCCGCCTTTGGAACCAATGTAAGACCCCGAAACGAATGAGAAAGACAATGAAGGTTGAAGATGGACACCCCAAATCTTACATAGGGACAATCCATTCTAGGAATTGAAGAAGGTTTCTACTTATGGTTTATTCACGGTTCATTTTTATCATGTTACTTGTGAGTTCATTGAGTATGATTAAGTGAAGATTTCCTATTGTGTATGTGTTGAATGCAAATTCAGATTAACACCATAGTAATGAAATATAATGCAAAAGGAATTAATTACTACTCATCACAAAGTAAGAACTTTTCATTTATTTCATAATTTAAAAAGTACAATGGACCCACACAAGCCATGGGGAATAACTCTGAAAATCAAGTACATGAAAATAAAGTGCATGTGTATAAAGCTATGAATAAAAGAGAAGGAAAATCCATCATTGCTCGCTTAATGGATTTTCCCGCAATCTTCAACTTCCATTGTCCTCACTACTTTTATTTCTGTCCTCGATTGTGTACTGCAAAGCAAACATAATATTGCTAGAGCTCCGGATTTTTGTTCTATTGTATTCACAGCTTAAGACAAGTGGACCTCTTAGAAATGTACTTGTAAATCAAAAAGTACAAATGGAAATATGAAGTACAGAGGTGAATGTTTTTTCATATTCTAAACATGATAAATCAAAATGGATTTTCAGATTTCAATGATCACGTTTACATAAATAAATAGTTCCAATGTGCGAATTTCTATTGCAAAGTTGTAGTGAATAGAATATCCATCCACACATACTTACAATATACATCGAGCTTACATTATATTTTTCACTCTACAAGGGTTCAACGAGAAGTAAAGATGTCTACCATTTTAGAAGTGCAAATGCTATGTTCGATCAGCTAAAGAGTTTCGATTTATGATGAAATATCATGTAGTCGGAAGGAACAATAAAATTGCAGCAATAACATCCGACATGAAGAATTATTCATAGTACAATCATAAATATGTAAGTTTTTAGATTTATTAGCCATGCTTTGTGAAGGAGTTATAGTGCAAATTTCTTTACATCATGTATAGAAGTAAGGGAGGATTTCACATCTAGGACAACTATGTAGAAAGTAGAACACAAGCAATATGCAACTACAATTACTATTTGGATGACATCAACTTATAATGCAAATAAAGTGCAAAGATAAAGATTTATAGTCATCAAAGGGCATGTGTAAATAAGATAAACTCAACTTGTGGATTTTGAAGCATAACTCTTAACCCGATAATTCCAATCTAGAGAAATAGATTAATATAAATGAAAGCAATTAAGAGAGAATTGAATCTACAAATCATGAAATAGAGTATTCTTTCAAAGAGAAAATCCAACAATCACCAATGTTGAGTTACAATCTTGAGTGGGAAAATCAATACAAAAATTAGCTTCATCTTCTAAGGAACAATTTAGCTAAAATGATGAGACACCATGATGTCTAGATTTCTAAGGCCATGCATATTTCAGAATTTCAGAGGTATAGTGAAATAAAAGAAGTATGGTAGTTCAAGTGTTTTCAAGAAGTGAATAAGGTACATAACATTGTACATGACAACAAGAGTAAAACCGAATACCATCTATATATAACAAAAGATCAACCGAATGAAACTATGCACTAGATATAAAGGAACGAAAAGCTATATCAAGGTTACATAACTTCATATGGAGCTTCATCAAGATCAATAGCTTGCTCTCTTTTAAGGAATAACAAAATATCAAGCTAAAGGAAACAAAGTCTTCACAAAGGCATTATACAAGCAATTGATTGTCTACAAGACATAAAGATATGTTTGATCAACTATAACACATCCCAAATGGTTTGGGAAACTAGTGTTCATGGAACAAAACTTCAAGAATGATTGAAAAAGACTTGTCAATCATAAAAATGTCACACTCTTCTAATCATTTAATGGAAACTTTAAGCAAGCCATGAGGGCTCCAAGTTTTCTCGAGTGGAACTAAAACTCAACAATCAAGAGTGAACAAATGCAGTTCCTTATGAAAACACTCACACCCATTAAAATCCTTAGCCCTCGGTCATATGGTATGGTCGTATGAGGGTTTTAATATTGTGATTCCTACTAGTAGGTGCTTAACTCTAGCCCCCTTTCATTTAAAGGCAAGAGAATTTTATTTTGTTTTAGTGGCAACTAAAATAAATAAGAGCATATTATTGAAAAGCTTGTATCTTTGATCGGTAACTCCGCCTTTTGAGTGCTGCGTTTTTTGTAAAAGTGCTTAATTTTTCATGCTATTTCCATCAGAAATATGTATTTTGAGTTGAAATATAATTATAAAGTTCCATATTGTAACACACACTCATTATAAAGTGCCAAATATGGAGGAGTGTTGTAATCAATTGTGGACACAATTTTAGCTGAGCCCGACGTCCTAAACTTTTGGGAGTTACATTATTGTATCTATCATGGATTCTAAGAAAGATATGATTTTCTCTGAACTGTGTGGAATTCAAGAGGACATTGTAAAATTTTTGGAAGAAAATACATCACTCAAGAAGCGAAATTCTCTTCTACAATCACCCATTCACGATAAGGATACACTAATACACTCCCCGCACCAAAACTTGCTAGCCTACAACATCAACATCATATTGTGGAAAACCATGACCATGCTCGTAGTCCACTTGTAGTTGTTGCTCTTGTACCCATTTACATTGATATGCCAGTCTTTGAGCTTATTACGCTCTTGATGCTCCTAATCCTCGTTGTTGTTGCCCTCCAAATTCTCCTCAAGTCAAGTTTCAAAATTTTGAGTCAAGATCATCAACACCAATCCAAAGACTATGATAATTCTTCACCGAGAACTCCTTGTGCTATGATTATTTACTAATGCACACCTTGTTGGGAATATTATAGTGTAAACATTATATTATGATTTGTTGTGGAACAACAAATTATTACCTGGAATTATATGTGAAGTTGTTGTAAACAACTTCACGTATTTAGCTTGTTGTTTACAACCACTCCTAAATTATAGGAGGTTGTTTTGCTATTTGCTTGGCTATTTATTAGCCATGTATTGTGTGTATGTGATTGAGAAACGATGATCAATATATACATTTTCTATTATTCTGATTCGAACCTGTCATGTGGTACTAGAGCGAGTTTGATCTGAGAATAATTTTGAAGGGGCAGTTGGTACGCAGGCTGTGCAGTGTGGAGGATGTAAAACGTATGCAATAGAAAATAGTCGCAGGTTTCTAATGTTTACTTGCCACTTGCTGCACAATCTGCCACGCAGCCACACGTGTTGAGTCTTACTGCGCATCGCTGGAGCAGTCAACGAAGATTGGAGTGCAGTTGGAGCAGTTTGGAAAGCCGTGAAGGTGAAGATAAAACGTCCAAGCCTGCAGCCAATGCGTGATAAAGAATTTGGAAATTGTTTTTGGAGTATTCACGGCCTCACAAGACAAAAATGTCTCAAAGTTATTTCTCATGAGTTTCCTTCTATTTTGCACACGTCCCTACCAGATCTGACACTTTATTAACAGCTGCATGCATCCATCTTCAGAAGGTTTTGATTGTATATGGTTTATTTCATTGAGTGTCATTAAATGTTGGGTCAAGATTTATTATGTTAAACGTCATGTTGTTTATAATATTTAAAAAGTAATTTTCTTTTATTACTTTTTAAATTGTCTTAAGTATCGTCATATTATTGTGTTTATAAGAGGGTGCATTTTCAATTTGAAACCAACACTCGCCAACGTGAGGGAAAATATTAAAAAATATGGAGAAATTGAGTCTCGTTGAGAAATTCAAGGACGTGATTTTCACACTTGGCAAATCCAAATGCAGCTGACTTTGATTGAAAAATATTTGTGGGATGTGGTCAAACCAAATGTGACAACACCAACAAATCCAATAGATCTTGCGAAGTGGAATATCAAGGATCAAAAGGCCTTGGGAACTATTGGTCTCGGTTTGTCTAAAGCGTACCTGCACCACGTAGACTTCACAAAGTCTGCAAAGGAAATCTGGGAGACATTAAATAAACTATTTGGATCTGAAGCAGAAAGTGCAAAGACAACACTGAAGCAAAAATTATACGGGTTAAAAATGGATGAAAGTATAAAAATGGCAGAACACATCAGCAAGTTCCGCTCTCTTCTCAATCACCAGTGTATTAACGAGAAGGTAAATGATGATGATGCCAAAGCAATTCTTTTGAATAGTTTGCCTAAAAAATTTCTCATATGGTTTTTACTTTGAGCAAGATTAAAATTGGTTTAGAAGGAGTAGTTTCTACTCTTCTTGATCATAATGAACCTTCAGAACCAGAAGAAGAGGTCTTATATGTACACAATAAAGCTAGTACATCATCAAAGAAGGGTAAGTATAATTCAAAGCACATTCCTACAAAGGGACAAATCAAATGTTACTATTGTAAAGAAGTGGGGCATGTGATTTTAAATTGTAAAAAGTGGGCACAAGATCTACTGGATGATAAGATTGATCAAAAGGCTTATATTGTTGAAGAAGAAACTGACTGGGAAGATTATGCAACTGATGAAGAACTTTCTTGCCCTAGCGATGAAGATTATCTCTTCTGAAAATAACCAAACTGGAGGTAGGAGGAAATGGAGGATGGAGGCTACTCAGGGCGCTTCTCTCTACCGCTAACGACGAGGTCATATTTTGTGGTGGTGACATATTTATTTCTAGTTGTGTGTTTATTTTATCTGTGTGTGTAATAAAGAGCAACAATTTGTGTATGGTTGCTTGGTACATGCGAGTATTCCTATATGTTCTCTTGAAGTGTTGTGATGTGGCGTGGAAGGTGTCAGTCAATGAAACAGTTGTATAGGAGGGCAGCTGGTGTCCAGAGGAGAGGAGCAGTATGCAGACCTAAAAATATGCGTAGGCATATGATTCTGGTTTCAACTACACTTCACCCAATGTTCACACTAAGGGGGTGTATGTTAGGAATATTATAGTGTAAACATTATATTATGATTTGTTGTGGAACAACAAATCATTACCTGGAATTATATGTGAAGTTGTTGTAAACAACTTCACATATTTAGCTTGTTGTTTACAACCACTCCTAAATTATAGGAGGTTGTTTTGCTATTTGCTTGGCTATTTATTAGCCATGTATTGTGTGTATGTGATTGAGAAACGATGATCAATATATACATTTTCTATTATTCCGATTCGAACTTGTCAAGCCTTTAGTTTGGTGGATGGAATCTGAAACACAACAACAAACATAACACAAGAATACGATAGACTATGATAAAAAAGAATGGTGAAAATCTGAAATATAAGTGTAAATTACAATATCAACATGAAATTGTTACAATCTCACCCATGAAGTACTTCAAGTGTTACTAACTTCACTTTCTTTCTAATAATAACTATGGGAGAAACTTCACAATTACACCTCTTAATGGCTTCTTTAACACACCTTCAAAATGATGGCTTCCTTTACACACTTACTCATACAATAATTCTCACTACTTCTCTCTATGCTAAATGAGGGGGTGGCCTCTTTATTTATAGGAATTCAGGGTTATCTACCTTATCTCTAAGATAGGATTGGAAATCTCTTCCACCAATCATATTCCATGCCTAAACTCTTGCCTTTACATGTAGGCTTATCTTCTAAGATAAGATAAACCTTATCATCTCACATGGGTTCCACCTTTTAGAATTTTCCACAAATAAAATACACAAAATATTTATGACATCACTCTTTGTCCTTATTACAAATATAATATTTCTAATTCCTAATCATGTAGACCATACTTCTCTACTTATCCCAACTTTGACATTTTAACATTACTAGACCACTTACGACAAATATTTACTTTTTACAACATTCTTATTGTAATTTGATCGTTACTATACTCTACATTATTATGCAGCACCGTAATGATAAAGCACCAAGTTATCTTCTATTGGATGCCACTACTAATTATACTTAACAACATTCTATTCCTAATACATACATTAATAAAATAGAAATTATGGAGGAAAATTTTAATGTCGACATTTTCCCCTTCCTAACTTCTACTCCGTCCTCGGAATAGACCGTTATGGACATTCCAAGCTAGTCCTAGAAAATATTTAACTTGTCATGGTTGACCCATTTTGTAATGGGAGTACCATCCAATTCCTCCAATTGATATGTACCATTTTCATGCACAACTGCTATTTTGTAGGGCCCCATCCATTTTGGAAGAAATTTTCTCTCGTTTTCTTTTTTGTTTTTGGAATCATATACTAGAACCAAGTCATTCACATGAAATGGAGACCAACGGATCTTTTGATCAAAGTATTCCTTCTCGCTTCATTTTCTTCTTATAGCTTGTATCCTTCACTATTTCCCTCATTTCCTCTAGAAATGAAGATGTACCAACCTTTCTTTTATTTGAATCACTTTCATCCATCTTTTCATTTTTCATAACTCTCATAGTGGGAATATCAAACTCAATAGGAAGAACTCGGATCAATGCTATAAGCCAACCGAAATGGGGAGTATCCTATTGCACGACTTTGATGTTGCCTTATATGCCCACAATGTTGCATGAATCCTTCTATCCCACTTATGTACCTGCAAGGATGCATCTTTTGCTAGAATTTGACACAACACAAAATTTGTCTGCTCCACCTATCCATTTGTGCTTGGCTTGTATGTTGTTTCCGCTTACGTTTAATAGAAAAATTATTGACTAGGCTTCTACCACCTCATTAATGAAGTGTCTTCCTTGATCTCGCTACAATTTCTAACGGGCAACCAAATCTGTGACAATGCGTCATATATGAACCTTGCCACTTCATCCATGGAAGTTGTTTTCAATGGCCTAGCTTCAACCCACTTGGTTAAATAATCTGTGGCAACTACAATATACTTATTTTGGCATGGGGTAGTTGGAAGTGGACCTACAATGTCTATTCCCCACTTTTCAAAGGGACCAAGTGGAAGAATAGGGCATAATGGAGCTGATGAAGTCTTACGGTTACCATGTGTTTGACAAATATCACATGTCTTACAATAATTATAACAATCTCTAAAAAGAGTGGGCCAATGATAACTTGCATCCAAGATCCTTCTTGTTATAAGTTTTCCAGAGAAGTGTCCTCCACATGTACCATTGTGGAATTCTTCTATTAGCTCCTTCCCTTGATCACATCCAACTTCCCTCTTGTACTATCCATCAGGTCCTATTCAAATAATACTCCATGAAAAATAGAATATGGACGACTCGGCTTGAGTAATCTTCCTCTTAGTCTTTGATTGGCACCATCAGAAACTTGAATTCATTCGTATAATTCCAAATATCTATGTATTCACTAGGGATTGTGTCAAGAGATAACAATGTCTTATCCGGGGAAATCATCATCATCACAAGGTGAACCTAAACCATCATAGGCTCGAGAGAGTGCATCTCGATTGACATGCTTCTTTCTTGGCCTATCTATAATATCAAATTCTTTTAGCAAAATTATCCATCTTGCTATCCTCCCCGATGGGTTAGGATTATTTACAATGTATTTTAGAGCTTGATGATCTGTTACAACTATAAATTTCTGCCCTACCAAGTAATTTCTAAACTTCTTTACAAAAAAATGATAGTTAGATCCTCTTTTCGCCATTACAGATAATTTACCTTAGCACTCGCTCATTTGTCTCTCTCCCCAAAGTAAACTGGATGATCATTCCCATTTTCATCCTTTTTGCTCGCAGTACTTCCTAGTGCTACATCTCGAGGCATTAGTATACACAATGAATCGCTTGCTCTAATCTGATTCTTTAAAATAGGTGAAGACACTAGGGCTTCCTTCAGCTTCTTCAAAAGCTTCATGCGCCTTATTTCCTGGTTCATAAGTAACATCCTTCTTCAAGAATCTGGGTTAGTGGTCAGTGTAATCTTTGAGAAATTCTTGATGAACCTTCTATAGTAACCCACATGGCCTAAAAATGATCTCAACTTACTTCTATTCATAGAAATGGTACCTCTTTAATTTTTGAAACTTTATCAAGATCGACCAATACCATCTCTGGATACAACATGCCTAACAAAATGCCTTTAGAACATCCAAAGACACACTTTGTAGGGTTTAGTGAGGCTTGTGCTTCATCTAACCTTTGAAATGTTGTCTCCATCTCAGTGCAGGTGGTCCATCTTGCTCCCATAGATGCAAAATCATCCGTAAGTACTCGATGAAGTTCCCAATGTAGGGTTCAAACACCCTATTCATCAAGCGTTGAACGCTTCCAGCATTACACAACCCAAAAGGCATAAATCTATAGGCAAACATTCCCAAGGAGTGGTGTACGTGGTCTTTAGCTGATCTTTCTTTCGCTATACGAAATTGGTTGATCCGCTATATCCATCAAAGAAACTATAGCACTCTCGCTAGCTACTTCATTCCAAAATCTTATCCGAGAATGGAAAAGGGTAATGATCCTTATTTGTTGCCTTATTGAGCTTCCTATAATCAACACAAATGTGTAGCTTCCCATTATTTTTTATTGAGATCACAATGGGAGAAACCTATTCTCGAATTCTCCACAGAAAATATGAATCCCGCATCAAGCAACTTATCTATTTCTTCTTTTACAGCCTTGGAAAATTAGGATTCATTCTATATGGCATTTGCTTTATGGGCTTAAGACCATCTACCAACTCAATAGAATGTTCTACCCAACTTACTTGGAGTTCCTTGTAATTAAAAGTGAATATGTGTATGTACCTTCAAAAGAGTTAGAGGTAGGATTCCTTCTCACTCTCCATCACAAAAGATCACCAATCTTTATTTTTGGAGATGATCATCAATTTCTTCTTCGATAATTTTATGGGGTCATGAATCAATGTGACTGGAAGGATATCCATGACCAAAACATCAACCTCACTTTCTTCATCTTTAGTGTCCACTTCACTAGTACTAGAGTAATCAGAGGATGTCCAATCATCAGTTTCATCACTTGAATCCACAGGTTCTACCTTATGATGCCGAGGGATCATGTTTATCTTCACCCTCTCTCTACCACATCCAAGTGTCATGAAGCCTTCATTCTAGTAGTTTCTTGCATGAACTCTCCTTAGCCATGGTCTTCCCAACAACATTGGGTATGCAACAAGACTATTTTTCATCACCCGAAAGTCTACCACACATACAACACGCATAATGAGATATTGCCACATTTGAAACTACACCTTCGGTTTAGTTTTACCTTTATTTAATGACCTTAACATAAGTGTTGAGGGGCGATCAATTTTTAAACCCAACATATTCATTACAGACTCATCATTACATTAATTGCAGCACCTCCATCAACTAAGACATCATGAATTGAAATACCATTACATTATACCTTAGCTTGTGGAGCGTAGGGATCCACCTCTACCTCCAAAACAAGGACCTCAACCTCCTTCCTTTGTCGAGCATTGAGTCCACTTCGCAGCTCCCGCCTCTTCTCATAAGACATAGCCAAGAGTTGACCATATGTAATATTTGCAGTGCCTTTTGGATAGATCTTCTAAGATGGAGTATGGTCCTTGTCCCCGTGAAATCGAAAATCCTGCACACCCAACTTTCTTCTCCTATGTTTCTTACTAGTTTCTCCTTTCATCTTCTTAGGATCATTTCCATCTTGGTTATCTTTTTTTCTTTCTTTCTTTTTTACAAACACATCTACTTCATTATTTAAGCTCTTATCTACTACATCAAAAGAATTCACAAGTGCTTTTCCTTTATCATTATCTCTTGTACTGGATGTAGAAGTTCTATCTGACAATTATACTTATAATGACCCTTTTATAACAACCATAACATACAACTTCGAAATATTTCTTTTTGGGCCTCTATCTCCTCCCCGAGAACTAAATTCCTTTCCTCAAGAATATTAATAGTTAACTCGCCCATCTTCTTGAGAAGATCTTCATACTTAGTAGATGTACTAGGAGAAATATTTTGCTCACCGAGAGTGGTTGTGGATTCTCGACCAAATGTGTTGGTGTAGGCTCTACGTTAGCAACAATTTCTTTGGGCTCCTCTTCCATGCTTTCTTCTTGCCTTCTTGTAATCTCCTTTGCTTGTTCAATGGTAGTCAGGCGGTCATACTTCACTCGCTTTCTCGATCTCTCGCTTCATCCCAAGAATGAAGTGCTTACAGAGGAGATTATCCATGCCATTCATTAATCCATCCACTAATCCTTCCTTCCGGATCTGGGCATCGAGCTTCCTCCTTAGCTCTAGAACATGAGCATAATAATCTCTTATCTTCTCCTTCTCTCCTTGGGCTAGCTTTGTGATCTCGATCATGAGATCTCGAATATTTCTCGTTGTTCACCAAATTCTTCAAGAAAATTTTCGCTAATAAATCCCATGAGTTTTTCACATTATCACCTAGTGTTTCAAACCACCTAAGGGATGAACCATCCAAAAAGGTAGGAAAAATTCAGTCCATTGTTCCCTTCTATGAGGCCATTACAAATGCAAGATCGCTTAAACTCTTGAATGAAAGAGGAAGCATCTTCATTAGATTGGGCTAAAAAAATAGGAATCTTCCCCATTTTAAAAAAATAACCATAGGGAAATACTAACCCACAAGTACAATCAACAAGACTTATGTGCACAAATAATTAGAATCACTATAATAGAAAGTGACTTTACACCTTTCTACAAAGAAAATAGAAATGACCATGGTAAACTATGGTAAAACTTGACTTATCATGTAAAAATGACTTTACTTGTGGTAAACACTATTCACGATAAAAAGTGAAGTTATCATGGGTAAATACTATTCACGGTAAAAAGTGACTTTACCGTGGTAAATACTATTCACTAGTAAAAGTAAAGTTACTTAAATACTATGCATGGTAAAAGTGACTTTACCATGGTAGTTACTAGGCACAATAAAAACAAGGTTACCCTCCTATTAATTTATGACTAAGTGGGAATAACTCTCCAAAAATCCACCAACAAGGAATGGTCCCAAGAATGAAACCAAAATATCAACACCAATCCGACACTATGATAATTATTCACCGAGAATTCCTCATGCTATGATTATTTACTAATGCACAACCTTTAGTTTGGTGGATGGAATCTGAAACACAACAACAAACATAACACAAGAATACGATAGACTATGATAAAAAAGAATGGTGACAAATTTGAAATATAAGTGTAAATTACAATATCAACATGAAATTGTTACAATATCACCCATGAGGTACTTCAAGTGTTACTGACTTCACTTGCCTTCCAACAATAACTATGGGAGAAACTTCACAATTACACCTCTTAATGACGCTTTAACACACCTTCAAAATGATGGCTTCCTTTACACACTTACTCATACAATATTTCTCACTACTTCTCTCTATGCTAAATGAGGGGGGTGGCCTCTTTATTTATAGGAATTCAGACTTATCCACCTTATCTCTAAGATAGGATAGGAAATCTCTTCCGGCCAATCATATTCCATGCCTAAACTCTTGCCTTTACATGTAGGCTTATCTTCTAAGATAAGATAAACCTTATCATCTCACATGGGTTCCACCTTTTTAGACTTTTCCACAAATAAAATACACAAAATATTTATGAAATCACTCTTTGTCCTTATTACAAATATAATATTTCTAATTCCTAATCATGTAGACCCTACTTCTCTACTTATCCCAACTTTGACATTTTAACATTATCGGACCACTTACGACAAATATTTACTTTTACAACATTCCTATTGTAATTTGAATGTTACCGCATTCTACATTATTGGTGGCACCATACTAACGGCGCCATTATCTTCTATTGACGCCACTACTAATTATACTTAACGACATCCTATTCCTAATACATACATTAATAAAATAGAAATTACGGAGGAAAATTTTAATGTCGATGATGCACTTTAGAATATTGGATCGTGTCGAGCCTGGTATTGTTTTCAGTTTTTCATTCCATGGAGAACAATTTGAAAGTCAAGCATAATGGTGGAGTTTTCCCTTCTTTTTATTTCTTCCTGCAGTCGGGAATGACGGCGATATTCCCCAAGTAATTTTTTTCCTAGTATTCATGGGAAGTACATGGATATCTCTCGATTGGATGCAAAGATGGCCATGTTTCAAGCAACAGCGGAAGCCTCCATGCATCCAAATAACACAACTCCAAGGGTAGGGCCCAAGGGACAGTCTTCAAATAAGTACAGCTTTCCACGTGTCCTAGGTCCAAAATGAAGACAGAACAAGCCCAAATTGGCTAAGTATGGACGTTCGATGAACGACACAATGTGCCTCATTAGTGTAAATTTGAGATTCAAGCCGTGGGTAGTTCTCAAACTTACGTCAGTCCTCCACGTGTCCCAGGTCCAAAAGAGAAAGAGTCGATTGTTAAAATTGACTAAGTATGAGTGGGTCGGTGGAAGCCTCCACGTGCCTCAATGACGTAATTTCAAAAGTGAAACCAAAGGGCCAATCTCCAAATGAGTGCCAACTCACCATGTGGTCAAAGTCAATGGAGAGATAGAGTTGGTCGTTGAAAAGTCCAAGACCGGCGGAAGGAGCCATGTATCCACTCAACGTAATTTCAGGAGGCATTTCCAAAGCGGAAACTCAAATGAGTGCCACTCTCCATGTGTCTAGGGGTCAACATAAGTCAAGTAGGAAATAAGCCTAAATTGGCTAAGTATAAAAGAACCGGTGGAGCTCTCCACGTGTCATCCTAGTGCAACTTCAAAGGCAAAAATGCAAAAGGAATCCACAGCCTATTTCGGTTTAAATATCTCCCACGCGGACAACTCAAATTTAAAGTTTGCAAAGGCAAGGTGGATGGTTGGGATTCGATGTGTCTGGTTTTTCCACCAGGCATGGAAATGGCTGAGGTGTTTGAGAGGTTCAAACAACTATTTCTTGAATCAGTTTCATCATTTTTCTATAACCGAATGTAACCGTTCTTGGAAACTATTTATTGGATTTTCCACGCCATTTTTGGGTTGTTGGACTCTGAGACTCTATAAAGGTAATAGATTTGAAGTAATCAATACATAAGTTTTTTCCCCTTTCTTCCTCTCTTTATTCTTCTTTCCATGTCTAAAACTTGGGAATCATTCATCTTTTATGGTAGGAAACTTTGTGTTCTTGTTTATATGATTTCTGGAAGTTTGCGCCTATGGAATTATATTGGTTATGAAAGTGAGTGATTCTTTTCTATAACTCCTGGTTTAATATGTATAATGTGATACTCTTGCCATCTATTTTTCCTGAAGGTATTGTTATGTTCTTCCTCCCTCATCTCCTTAACTCTTCTATCCTTTCGTATTGATGATCTTTGAGCATTAAACATTTCAAAGTATCAGACTCCACACTTTGAAAGTTGTACATTTGTATATAAGTTTTGCCACTTTCTTTCAATAAGGGAACCTCTCCCATTAAAGAGGAGGGACTTGCTATCCCCTGACTATGGTTGTTAAAGTACATTTTTAAAATGCAATAGTTTTTGGAAACTCCATTGGGGATTTCATTTCAAACGGATCCCTTTCTAAAAGAACCATTTCAAGATCATTGTTGGTCCAGCTGATTCTATGGTATACACACGTGGAAGAAAGCTATCGGGGTTGAAAATCCCCATTTTCAATTTTTGGAGCAAAAAACTTCTCTTTCCAACAAAAAGGAATATAAGAACTTGTTCTACAAGAACACCTCCTACTAAAGATAGAAATTCCAAGGATAGCATTCCTCAGGAGCATCTCAGTCCTAATCTCCATGCTTTGATACTTACTGTGTTTTAGGTTCCCCTTCATCAATTTTTCCAAAATGGTAGTTCCCTTTGCCTTGGGAACAACAAGTTGGGCCTCTTACTCTTCCTCATCCATTACATGAGTTACCTAGGGGTAACAGGAAAATTTTTCCCAAGTTCCGAGGTGATGGAAATTTCATCCAGATGAACACATTACAACCTTCATTGTTGCATGTGGGATTCTTGGGGTTGAACATGAAGATGTCTTTGTCAGGATTTTGTGGAGACATTGCAAGACAATGCTGCTGATTGGTTCTACCATCTTCCTATTGGGTCTATCACTAATTGGAATACCATGACAACTCAGTTTGAGCAGCGTTTCAAACCTGTTGAGGATGTGCATGCTCTGTTAGCACAAATTTCTCATATCAAGAAGGAGCCATTTGAGCCCATGAGGGAGTTTGTGGCTAAATTCAACAAGCTAATTAATAAAATTCCATAGAACACTTATCCAGTGGATCAAATCCAAAAGTGCTTCTTCCTCAATGCCCAGTTTCCTGAAGTGAGTTATGCACTAAGGAGAGATAACCTTACAACTTTGGATGCTGATCAACGTTTGGCTATCAATGTTGAGGATGATTTGATCATGTCTAGTAAACTAAAAAGAGAATCCTCCAAATCTAAAGCTTCTTCTTCTTCCTCTTCCCCTAGAGCCAATTCTGATCAATTAGTACAAAATCTTGCAAATGATCTCATTACTCTCAAGAAACAATTGGCTCAACATACCCCTTACCAAGATGTTCTAAGGAAGAATTTTCAACCCAAGAACCGTCTACCTTCTTCTCAGACCAGATTGGCTATTGAAGGCCCACCCATCAAGGTTCCAGTCAATGCAACTTGTGAAGTTGAAGAACCTAATGATGAGGAGTGTAATGAAATCTATGAAGAACAAGAAGAAGAATTTGAAGAACTGAAGAGCTTGGTGGGTCTCAAGTTCATTTCCTCACCACTGAAGGTATGGATGATGAAGATGAATATGAGGAAAGAGTGGTAGATATGAATAGTGATTCATATGCTATTATGACTTGGGAGCAAACAAACAGAAAATAAAAAGTGGTGCAGCCTATCAAGAAGTCCAAGGAGCTTCCTATAACTATCCCAGTTGTTGCAAGAAGAGGAGCTCCTATTCCCACTGCCTCCACACAAAAGGTGAGTAATGCTAATTCCCCTTTTTCTTCTTTTGTTTCCAAAACTCTTTCTGATTCAAACTCCAAAACTGATAGATCAATAATCTCTCAAGTTCCTAGCAATGATGCTCCATTTACCTCTGGATCTTTTGATATCATTGATCACCTAAAAAAGACTAAAATCCAAATTTTAGAGGCAGAGTTTTACCAAACACATCCAAAAGCTTTTCTAAAATGGTAAACTTTGTAAATTCCAAATCCAAAGTCTCATCCAGTACTTCTAAAGGCCTTTTTCCCACCCCCTCTTCCTCACTTCAATCAACTCTTATGGCTACAGTCACTTCCCTAATGAGAAAATGAACCATTCTATGTGACCTTCTTATAGCTGGCCATAAACTCGAATTGTGTTATAGATTTCAGGAGCATTAGATAATGTAATGCCTCCAAAGGTAGCTCATGCTTTGGTCCGACCCTAACACATGCATTTGGTTTCTATTATTCCATGGAAAGTAAGAAAGTAGCTTTGGTTGGTAGAATTAAAGATGCACAAGTAGCTTTTTCTTCTTTTCCAGAGAAAAGGGTCTTAGCCACCATTTTGGTAGTTGATATTCCTCCCTCATATGGGATGTTGCTGAGTAGAAATTTATGTAAGGAGCTAGGAGGGGAAATTCAAATGGACTGGTCACATGCTTTGATCTCGATCAATGGAAAAATGAAGAAGTTGCTACCTGAGAAACAAACCAAGTACATTGTGCAAAAGACTGATGACCCAAAAGCACATATACTCTATGCAGATATAGGGCATGGTAACTACATGATCATGTCAAAAGATGAGGCAAAACTTCCTAAGGGAGTGATTCATGATCCTAATGGCATTTGGGCTCTGGAGTTCGATGGAAGCTGCTCCTCAGCTAGTTTTGGGGTTGGTGTAGTGCTAACCTCTTCAGATGGGAAGATTCATCCTTTTTATTTCAAGCTCTATTTTGAAAATACAAACAATACAACTGAATATGAGGCACTCATACTTGGATTAAACATGGTAAAAGACATGGGAGTGAAGAATATTTGTGCTCATGGTGATTCAGATCTCATTGTGAAACATGTAAGGATCTTTACCAAGTCAAGAACATGAGATTGAAGCATTATAGGAATCTTGTCTGGGATTCCATTGATTTTCTTGATGCTTTCTCCATTGAAGTTGTGCCAAGAGAAAGGAACACTAGAGATGATTCTCTAACTATCTCAGGATCTTTGATGATTCCTCACCTAGATTTCTCTAAGGAGAAATTTAGCATTGAAATGGTTCATAGGCCCAGAGTACCAGATAATGCAAATAACTGGTAGGTTTTCAACAATGATCAACATTTGCTCTCTTTCTTAGAGCTTAGGGATAATTTTGACCAACTGTATTTTGAAGGAAGTGAGACCTTTCCTAGAGAGTGTGTATCTTCCAATGAAGGGGATATCAAAGAAGAGACGTATCAAGACGACTGCATCAAATTGAAAGGTAACGAGATCCCTAAAGGGATGGTGAGTTTTGAAGACCTGTTTGATAAGAACGATAGGTACATTAAGTCTAAAACTTCCCAAGGAGCTCGACAGTCTACTGAATGTGAAAAGGTTAATATTGGGAGTCTTGATGAACCCAAGATGGTGAACATTGGGAAATGCTACACTCAAGAGGAGAAGAAGAAGGTAGTAAATATACTAAAAGGTATGTTGATGTTCTTGCCTATTCGTATGATGATCTCAAGGCTTTTCAGCCAAAGGAGATGTAACATTTTATCCCTCTGAAACCTGGGATCAAACCATTCAAGCAAAAACAAAGGAAATACAATCCCAAGGTTGTTGGCACTATTTTTCAGGAGATCCAGAAGTTGCTAAAGGTAAAAATCATCTTTCCTATACACCATTCAACATGGATCGCCAACATTGTGCCTATCAGGAAGAAGAATGGTGAAATTTGCATATGTGTGGATTTCGAAATTTGAATCAGCCTCTCTGAAGGAACAACTATCCTCTTCCCATGATGGATCAGGTTTTTCAAGTTATCATAGGCTCTGAGATGTTGTTTATGTTGGATGGATTCTCTGGATACAATCAAGTGGAGGTCAATACCCCAGATCAACACAAAACTACTTTCACTACTCCTTGGGACACCTTTTCGCTTACAAGAGAATGCCTTTTGGTCTTATCAATGCTGGTGCCACCTTTTAGAGGGCAATGGACTTGGATTTTGGTAGTTTGAAGGGAAAGTGTGTGGTTGTGTACCTTGATGATTTGACTGTTTTCTCCAAAACAAGGGCAGATCACTTTTAACACCTTGAAGCCATCCTCCAGAAGTGTAGGGAACATGGAGTCTCTCTCAATCCAAAGAAGTATGTCTTTTGTGTCACTGAAGGCAAGTTGCTGGGGAATATTGTCTCCAAAGAGGGAATCAAGATAGATCCAGAAATATTTCAAGAAATCCAATAGATTCCTCTTCCCACAAGTAAAAAGGGTGTCCACTCTTTCTTTGGTAAGATCAACTTCATGAGGAGATTCATTCCTGATTTTGCAGAACTGACTATGAGCATTTCTCACATGATGAAAGGAAAGAAAAACTTTGGTTGGTCTTCTGAGGGTAAGGAATCATTTGAAGGGATCAAGAAATCCATTGCTAAGACCCCCATCTTAGCATTCTCGATTTCAATAAGGACTTTATCATCTATTGCTATGCTGCTATAAAGAATACCTTGGTTCATTGTGTTGACTCGGAAAAAATTCTAAGGATCATGAGCTTCTAATTACATTCATGAGATATGTTCTGAAAGCTCATGAATTGAAATATACTATGATGGAGAAACATGCTTTTGTAGTGGTCAAAGTCACAAGCAGCTTTCATTTTATATTCTTAATTCTCACTCTATTGTGCTTGTTCTGATACAACCATCAAGTCTATTCTCACACAATAGGATTTTGGAACTAAGAGAGGCAATTGGGTAGAAATGTCTAGGAATATGACCTAGATATATAGCCAACTAAGCTAGTGAGGGGTAAAGGCCTATGAGAGCTTATTGCTAAAGGAACTCTGCAAAATTGTCCAAAGAAGAAGTTGATGTTCCTGTTGTCCTTTTCCTCGTTCAATAGATGAGTGGTATGCTAATATTGCAAAAATTCTTACTTATGGAGAATTTCCATCTCACTTGAGTGCCAAGGATAAGAGGAATATTAAGTTAAGGTCTACATAGTATGTTATGGGAGAATTATTTGTTCAATCCAGGCATAGATGGAAGATTCTTGAAGTGTGTGGACAAAGAGCAATAAAAGAAGTTGTTCTCATATTTTCATGATCAAGCTTGTGGAGGCCACTTCTCTTCTACTATCACTACTCATAAAATCCTTTGTGCTAGGTACTATTGGCCTACATTGTTCAGAAATGCATCCAAATGGGTAGGTAAGTGTGAAGCATGTCAAACTTTTGTTGGGAGACCTAAGTTGGCTGCTTTGCCACTAAAGCTAGTAGTGATTGATGAGCCCTTTCAACAGTGGGATTAGATTTCATTGAACTCTTAACCCACCCTCCAGTGCTAGGCATACTCATGTGCTAACTGCTACAAACTACTTCACTAAGTGGGTAGAGGCCATCCCAGTCAAAAGCACTACTTCTGAGGTAGTGTGTAATTTCATTAAGGAGAACATATTGATAAGGTTTGGGGTATCAAACAAGATTGTGACTGATAATGCTTCAATTTTTTCTTCTTCTGAGATGATGGATTTCTACTATGGTTAAGGAATTTCCCTTACTCACTTTTCATAATACTACCCCCAAGGGAATGGACAAGCGAAATCAAAAAATAAGAATATGGTAACCATCGTTTGGAAGATTTCCAATGAATCTCAAAGGAATTGGAACAAGAAAATTTATGATCCTCTCTCATGGTAAGATATAATTACACCCAAAATAGCAATTGGGATGTCTCCTTTTCAAGTGGTGTATGGTGTTGAAAGCCCAATTACAAATGATAGTGGAATTACCAAAATTTGGACTTAATGAAGGCTATTAAAGATTCAAGTTTTTCTAGTTCCTTGGACAAGAGGATCATGTATCTCCGTGAAGTGGATGAAGACATTTAACTCAAGTTTTTGATAGGATATCAGCTCATCAACTTTGAAGGTGAAAGGTCTACTTGACAAGAAAGATAGACCCAAATATTTTCAAGTGGGAGACATTGTTCTACTGTGGGACAAAAGGCATGAACCTTGAGGAAGCCATGGTAAGTTTGATTCCCTTTGGCTTGGTCCTTTTAAAATTAGGCACTTTTCTCGGAGAAAATTCATTCTATTTGGATTACATGGATGGTTCTCCTCTCCCACTTCCTTACAAAGTGGATAGTATCTTGTTCAAGTCCTAGGTGACTATGTAGTCCTTCTCAGTATATTCATGTATAATGTTTTGGTTTTGGATCGTTCCTTTTGTTTTTGTTCATGTTCCTCCTTTTAGTTTGTTTCCTTTTCATGTGTTTTGTCTTCTGTGTCTTTGATTCTATTTTCCCAATGGATAAAGCACTAGTATGCTTTCCCCGATTTTTCTATGGTTCTTGGTTTTGCCTCGCCTCCTCCGTCAAGTCATGCCCAAAAAGAGCCGATGAGGGTCGTCAATCCTCACCATTAATAATGTCAATCCAGTTTGGTGTCTCAAGGATGTATGCATTAAGAGAAGAAGATCTTGGAAATCATTTCCTTTAAACACAAATCGAACTTGACATAAAATAAATTACACTTGTAGAAATTAAAAGGCACACTTGCGAGAATGAAGGCACACTTACATAAGTTGAAATCTAAATTGAAAATAAAGGAAAGAGGAAAGGACACTGTATTTTGACAAAAGAAATTACATAACATAAAAAATAGAAATTTACAACAAAAGGAAAACTGAAATAAAGAAATTACATAACATAAAAAAATAGAAATTTAAAACAAAAGGAAAATTACAGAAATAAAGAAATAAACATTAACAAATTGATCCATCTTCCTTGGAATGAGTGGCTAGCTCATTCCTTGGAAGATGATTTAATTCATACTTTTAATTCTTAACTTGCGAGAAAAATTGTACTTACAAAGATTGGAAAGAAAGAACAGATCTTGATTACTTGGGGAAAAGAAATTACATATCTAAGTGTGGAAGGTTGTATTTATAATTTATGCATCCAACCAAATCATTATTTTAGGAAATACAATCTGATCTTATCTTTATTCCAATCCTAACAACTAAGATCTCCATCTCCACAAAATATGGAGAGAGATATATTATTGAAGTCAAATCTTATCTCACTTATTTTAGGAAGATTTGCTCCTAAATCTTCTCCTTACTTTTCGGTAACAAGAATCATAATGATTTTATTCCTCTACATTATTGGAAGGAGGATTTTCCTCAAAATATTATTTTGACCAAATATCTTTCTCGGATTTTCCATTTGACTTTGTTGTTTTTGATTGTGGAACTTTTGATGCTTATCAAATACACTTTTTCCTCACTGTAGTTCACTAAAAGTTAGATTTCTCTTGATTGGTAAAACCTGTAGCAAATATGAATGATATTTTTAAAACACATTTCTATGAACAAAACCTCTCTCAGATTTTTCATTTGAATTTTTTATTTCTGTTTATGAAACTTTTAGTGCTCGTCTGATACACATTTCCTCAAATTGTAGCTCACTAAAAGTTAGATCTCTCTTCATTGGTAAAACCTGTAAAAAATTTGAATGATATTTTTGTTAAACACATTTCTATGAAAAAAACCTCTCTCATATTTTCCATTTGACTTTTCTATGCATTTTTCTTATGAAAACTTTTAGTGCTTTTGTTGATACACATTTCCTCGAACTGCAACTCATTAAAAGTTAGATCTCTATTGATTGGTAAAACCTTTAACAATATGAATGAGGTATTTGTTAAAAAAATTATATGAAAAAAATAACCTCCTCTCGATTTCCCATTGGAATCTCTGAAGTTTTCAAAATCCTCAAAATCGCTATTCCGTTGATGCAAGTTCAGAACTAAAGTCATCATTCCTTTTATGCAAGTTCCGGAACTAAATCTACAAGTTCTGGAACTAAATATGATTTGTCCATGAATTAAAAGTTCTAGAACTAACTGTCATTTAATTGATATAAGTTCTGGAACTAAATCTATGAGTTTTGGAACTAAACCTGCAAGTTCCTAAGTAACTCGTGAGTTCCGTAACTAACTCGAAGTCTATGAGTTCCGTTTTGAGCCTAACTCAACACAACTATAACTTTTGCATGCGACCTCGGATTGAGATGATTCTTTTTTGAACTTGCATAATTTTTTGAGAGGAATCTAAATATGAAATCAGATTTGATTTTAAATGTATTATTCATGATCAATTCTAGTTTTCCCAATACTAGCATTATCTTTCCTTTATGGCCTCACCCGTCTACTTTTATGTACTTTGTATATTTTCCCAAATAATCAATAGGATTAGTCAAAAAAATAGATAACAAAAGATTTATAAAGAATGAACAAGATATATATCCTATATTCTATCTTAAGAAAACTATAAGTTCCTAGATTACATTTAAATCCACTTTCAAAGGTAACTTGGAAGGACAAAATAATGGTAATTTATGGCCAATTTATGGCCTCACCAAGAGCCAGCTATTGTCGCCTCTAAATTCTCCTCTTTTTGAAGTCAAGTTTCAAAATTTTTGAGTTATTACCTTAGAGTATTGGATCGTGTCGAGCCTTGGTATTGTTTGCAGTTTTTCATTCCATGGAGAACAATTTGAAAGTCAGGCATAATGGTGGAGTTTTTCCCCTTCTTTTTATTTCTTCCCGCAGTCAGGAATGACGGGTGTATCTTCCTGGTTAATTTTTTCCCCAGCATCCATGGGTAGTACATGGACATCTCTGATTGGATGTGGCATGGCCATGTTTCAAGCAATAATGGAAGCCTCCATGCGTCCAAATAACGTAACTCCAAGGGTAGGGCCCAAGGGATAGTCTTCAAATAAGCACAAGCTTTCCACATGTCCTAGGTCCAAAATGAAGACAAAACAAGCCCAAATCGGCTAAGTATGGAAGGTTCAAATTGATACGCCCACATTCCTCATCAACACAACTTTGAGAGTTAAAGCCAAGGGTAGTTCTCAAACTTACACCAGTCCTCCACGTGTCCCAGGTCCAAAAGAGAAAGAGCCAATCGTTAAAATTGACTAAGTATGAGCGAGTCGACAGAAGCCTCCACGTACTCTCAATGATGTAATTTCGAAGTGAAACCAAATGATCAATCTCCAAATGAGTGCCAACTTGCCACATGGTCAAAGTTAAGGGAGAGATTTGAGTTGGCCGTTGAAAAGTTAAAGACCAAAAAAAGGAGCCACATGTCTGCCCACAAAGTAATTTATTAAGCATTTCCAAAAGTGGAAACTCAAATGAGTGCCAATGGAGAGTCTTTTGTTTTTGACCGTGTCAAGGGGTCAACATAAAATCAACTAGGAAATAATCCTAAATCAAGTAAGGCCATGTATAAATCAGAAAGATGTGAGCTCTCAAAATGTTCCAAAATGCCAACTCCAAAGGAAAATAATGTAAAGGCGTCCACAGCACCCATTTCGGTTTAAATATTTCCCACGTGGACAACTTGAATTTAAAGTTTACAAAGGTAGGGTGGACAACTTGGATTTGATGCATCTAGTTTTTCGTAGGCATGGAAATAGCCGAGGCATTTGAGAGGTCCGCATAACATCATTTCTTGAATCAGCCATCATTTTTCTGTAACCGAATGTAACCATTCTTGGAAACTATTTATTGGCTTTTCCACGCCATTGTTTAGGTCGATCCTGTGACTCTGTAAAGGTAATAGATTTGAAGTAATCAATACAAATTTTTTTCCCCTTTCTTCCTCTGCTTTTCTTCTTTCCATGTCTAAAACTTGGGAATCATTCATCTTTTATGATAGGAAACTTTGTGTTCTTGTTTATATGATTTCTAGAACTTTACGTCTGTGGAATTATATTGGTTATGAAAGTGAGTGATTCTTTTATGCAACTCCCTGGTTCAATACATATAAGGTGATACTTTGCCATCTATTTTTCCTGAAGGTATTGTTATGTTCTTCCTCCCTCATCTCCTTAATTCTTCTATCCTTTTGTATTGATGATCTTTGAGCATTAAACATTTCAAAGTATCAGGACTCCACGCTTTGAATATTGTACATTTGTATATATGTTTTGCCACTTGTTTTCAATAAGGGAACCTCTCCCATTAAAGAGGAGGGACTTGGTATCATCTGATTTTGGTTGTTAAAGTAAATTTTTAAAACCCAACACTTGTGAAGCTTGTTATTGCACGCTCTTCCACATCCGTGCTTATTAAAATATCACATGTTGTGTTTCCTACTTCGCTCATATGCATGGCTCTTTTGAGAAGCATACCATTGCACTCGGCTCGCATGCTCCCTTCTATGGGTTTCACCGGAGGAGGTATTGTAGACATTCATAGGGTATTGCTTCCTATTTCACATGTTAAGTGGGATTCTCGCCATGACATTGATTTTTGAGAAGATACTTCATTGGGATCACACATTGACAGAGCTCCTATTTTTGTTCGCTCACCTATTTCTGAGGATCATGAGAAACACATGAGTTTTGCACCTTTACTCAGGCTTGAGAAACCTAAGATTTTAGCTATCGACATAATCAACTCCGACACATTTTTATGTTCCTTTGCATGCACCCATTATACATTTTGCACCAAGTCATATGCATGCATCTTCTTCATCCATCCATGTTGATTTTGGGTGGATATCTGATCAATCGTGGTGGTGACATAGACATTACTTGAGAGGACTCTACGCATGGCTCCTCCACCATTCACCTCTTTGCTCCGTTTTCTATACCTTCTTTATTGTAATGCTTCTTGTTTTGAGCAATTTTCTTTAGAGTGTAGTAGTGTCTCTCTTGTTTGTTGAGAGATGTTGTATCGTATTTCGACACTTTTGGCATGTTGATAGTATGTATTGAGGAGATCTATTTTGGTGAAGTCCAAAGTGTTATTTTGTCGTTGTTCAAGTAGTTGATTTTGGGTAACTCATACAAATTTGTAGCGTCACTCCACCCATTCAAAAGTAGTATGGGAGGGTGTCATGTCGATACTACTTCTTTGGGTTTCATGTCCTTTCCTTGTTACCTTGGATTTTCTTAGATCATGAAACTCTAGAGTTTGTGTCCTTTCCTTGTTACTTTTGTTATTGTTCTTGGATCGTGGCACACCTATTTGCGGTAGTTGATTGAATTATGTTAGGTGTTTTATCTTGCACTTTCGACATCACTCCGTTGATCGAATTATGTTTGGTGTTTTATCTTGCACTTTCAATGCAAGTGCGTGTTTTTTAGGAACAAGTACATACCAATTTGTCATTATCTTACATTGCTAACTTAAATCTATCAATTGTTGGTTCGAGTAAGGTAAAAACAAGATTCAGGTTCTTTTCACAAGCTAAATCTAAAGTAGAAGACATATAATAGTATAAATGTAGTCACTCATGGAATAGAGTACATGTAAATAGACATGAAAATGATAAATGTGACTTTTCACAGTGGTAGTAAACAACCGGATGTCGTGAAGAGCCACCAAACAATGGAGCCCAATACCATAACAGAAAATACAAAATGGAACAACTCAGCAGAGCAAATCAATGCTTGGAATGAGAAAATACCCATAAATTCCCAAAACAAAGCATGGAAAAAGGAGTTTGTCCTAGCATATAAAATGGCGACCAAACCAATAGTACACGAAAACCAAACTCATTTTTCAAACAAATTTCAAAAATAAAACCCAGATTGAAATGGGTAAATACAATATCTTGCAATTACCACTTACTAGATTCACGAAAAATAGATCCAAATAATGAAGTCAAGGAAGTGGCTAAGCCCCCGAATTTTAGAAAATGCAAACTCCGATCAAAGCAGATTTAAAACCCCAACTCGCAAATGCATTACACAAAGTTCCAAAGGCACAATATGAAGAACTCATAGAAGAAAAGGAAAAAAGAGTTCCTTAACACCAAGCAAAGTAACTTGAGCTCAAATGGAAAAATCATGGCATCCAAGGAAAAGAAAAAAGTTGATGACCATGAGTGAAATAACATACCAAAGAATAAGAGCTCAAAATGAAGAACTCTAATGTAATCTCCAAGGGTGGTCATGGAAGTACTTTACTCCGATTGAAGCAAAATGCACAAGCTATGAGCCAAATACAACTTCCCTATGGTAGAGGTAAACTTAAAATGGCCAAAATAGAGATTCCAACTAGAAATCATGGCGGCCATGATGATTTTTTTTTGTAGATATTTCTCCAAAAGAACATTCCAGATGGCACTCGACCCAACAAAATGGTGTCGATGAGTAGAAAATAACAGAAAACTAGAAGAAATCTTGGATTTTCTCAACAATGGAGCCTACAAGGTAAAATTTTGCGAGTCTCAAATTTTCCAAGTGAAAAGATTAAAGTGAAGTCATTTTAGGGTTTGGGTGACTTTTTCCTTGCCCTAACCCACTTGATTTTTTCAAACCATAGTCGAGGTTAACCCTATCTTCCATGTGGGTTATGATTAAAAATATAACTTATTATTATTATATGATAAGTGGGGTTGTTTAAAAAATTTAAACCTTGAAACCTTGCATATAGTGATAATAGCATGTTTTTCCATATGCCATGGTGATGACTTTAAAGTCATTATTATCTTCATGATTTAAGGAGGTTTTTAATTCAACCATGTTTAATATAAAATTTCACGTAGGGAGAAGGCTTGATAAAAGAAATTAAACCATCATTTTGTGCCAAAAGGGTAGCTTTTATAAATGATTAAAATAATGCATGTGTTAACGAATAGCTTTTCCAAATAAGACAAAATTAGCTTTTTCATAAAAGACAAAGATATTGATGCATGTGGAGACAAAATGAGCTTTGTAGATGAGACAAAATAGGCTTTTGGAGGCTTATAATATAAGTTGCATGTAAAGTAATTACCAATTTTACCTTATTATGGTAAAGGGGCTTGTATACCTTCATGTAAAGCAAACTAGAAGAGTCAAATTAGTTTGACTATGTTGTAAAATTGGAGATATATGCAAGATCATAAAGCTAGTTTCAAATTTTATTTATTATAACTACTTTATGTAGGTGGGAGTTGGTAGTTAGCATTTACTTTTTTGAGAAGTTAGGTGAACCTTTTTTCTATATATTCATGCTTTGCAAGCATTGTAAGAGGAGGATTTCTTGATGTAGCAGAGTGCTGGAATTTTTTTCCAGATTTTACCCTTGTATGAGAATCAACTAATTAACCTTTACATAACTTTGAAGTGGTGTGTATGGTCATAGTTTTATTGTGAATGTTAATTCCTTGAATTTATTAAGCTTGTATTGAGCTATTTTAGCTTGCTGCAGCTTAAGTGTTATGTTTATTTTAGTGTGTAATTTTTGTATTGTTATTGTGAGGAATCCCTTAACATATCGAGTTTTCCTCAAGTTAACAGTAAACCCCATTGGATTATGTTCACTTCATTTTTATTCTCATCAGATTATGTATAATCTCTATCAGAAATCCCTCATTAATATTTGGTGTATCACCTTTTTAACAATTTATTATTTATCATTTTTACCCTTAATCCCATAGATCTAGTTTAGGATACTCCAAAAAGGAACTAGCCTCGTAATCTGAGATTCACCTCACAATAGGGAGACCCATAGCCCGTGAGGTGTCTCAATTGTCTATCCATAGAAGTGAGGGAAAGAAAAGTTAAAAATATGTCACCCTCAACACAAGTGCACTTCTATCGATAACAGCTTTTGGCACTCTGGGACATGAACAAGTATTGATGAGCTCATAAAATTGAAGATTTAGAATAGAACTCATCTCGATGACTTAGTAAAGCTGATTGCAGACCATTACTACATGTCCCATGCCTAAAGTGACAACAACATCATCACTAAGAGGTATTCCCCTAAATTTCTTTCATCACCTCTTAAACAAATAGGAGAAGAAGAGTTGGAAATATCCCCATAAAAGGCCCGATTTTGTAAATCTCCTTCCCCAAGCAGCGTGAATCTTGTGCTTCAGATCCCTTTTTTCTAATGGCTTCCCAACTAGATATTTTTTTCCTTTTACTAATGGCATACCTTTGCAAATTTCCATTTATCATGATATACATACCACCTTCCTTAAAAGGTCTTCCATATTTTACCTGGTGAAAATCAAATTACCCATGTTGAACATATTAGAGATGTTGCAGCCCTCTATTCCATGCATAATATTATTCATGAAGATGTAGAGTTTAGGATTTTCAATGATTCATTTAAAGGTCAAGCTCTTCAGTGGTATAGGATTCTGGCAAAAGTAGGTACAATAGACTCTTGGAATGCATTAGGTGATGCATTATGCAAGCAATTTGAAGACAAATCTGATCACCTATCTCTTATTGAGAAGTTGTCCACAATTAAGCTCACACCTCATGAATTCATGACGAATTTTAACTTAAGGTTTTCTAGAACATGAGAGAGGATTCCTCCTACTATTAAGCCTCAAGATGACCATGCCTTTTTGTATTATCTCAAAGCCTTAAACAATGATATTGCAGCCATGATACAGTCAATGGGTGGTTCCACACTTCCAAGCAGCCTATGACATTGCCATAAGAGATGAAAATAGTCTTATTCAAGATGGAAAATTGGCTCTAAGGCCTTCAATGCCTATTACTGTAGATCTAGCCCCCATTCCACCACCTATTCAAAGGATAGATCCTACTGTAACAACACAACCAAATGAATTAACTGAGATAAACAAGACCTTGCAGACATTTGGAAATAAGATAACAATAATGGAGAAACAAATGGCTCAGCCTAGCAGGCCCTACCAAGCTCCTATCAAGTTTCTAGGCAATGTTATCAACAAAATCATAACTATAACTCCTTTTCATCCTAACAAGCTGATCCTAAGGACCCCACTTCTTCAAATGCTCTTGTACCAATTAATATGGCTTTAGAAGAGAGTGTTATCCTTGTAATCAACCCCATCCCAGTCTTCATGCCCAAATGCCCATTTGAACCTAAACCTTGTTGCCCAACCCCAATCTGAAACATCACATATGCCTCAAATGGAGGGTGGACAACAAGAAGCACATAATCAAATGCATCCAGAACAAGTGATGGTCAATTTTGAAAAGGATGAGTTATGTGCAGTTTTGACCAGGTCTAAGAAAAGAGCTCTTGAAGAGGAAGAAAACAAAGAGAAAGGTTCAAATATGCCTTCCACTTCTGATAAATATGCAAACATCCCTATTGCAGCTCCCAAAGAAAAAAACGCATGAAAACTAGGTCTAAAATCTTGTTTGTTCAATGATTTCTAAGATTGTAGAGGAAGAATCTATCTTTATTAAGGATCATTCCAAGAACATCGCAACATTATTAAATTTTGTTGAATACATGAAAATATTAACACAAATATTTATTTATGGGATGCTTTGAATATTCCGGAAAACAAGATATACTTGCAAAAGAACTTGCTAAATTGTAGCTATCTTCAAAATAGAACCGATAAAGAGCCAAAGAAAGATGATATGGTACTTGGCATGATTGAGTAAGAAATAATGAAAGAGGTTAGGTGGATGGTTCAAAAGTTGATTAATTCAGCTTGATGTAAGAAAACCACCTTCCTTTTATTTATCACTCATTATTGGTGATCATTTGGTTCATAATTGTATGGTGGACATCAAAGGTGCAAGTAGTACACCATGCCAAAGGCAATTGTAGATAAGTTGGGCTTAGAATATGAGCCAAATACAAAGATCATTTTGTAGCTTGACGGGACAACAACTAACACAGTGGGTTTGATCAGAAATTTGGAAGTAACGTTCCATGTTTTTCCTAATGTGACAATTGTGAAATATTTAACGGTTGTGGATTTTCCTCCCTATTTTTCTCTTTGTTTATCAAGGGATTTTACAACAAAGATTGGTGGGTATATTTCTTCCGATTGGTCTTACCTCTTCTTTACAACAAGGTATGGAACAAAAGCTACGGTAAATTCAGAACCATTAACAAAGCTCCATATAGAACCACATGTTTCAAGTAGTGTTACAAATTATTTGCCATAGATCATGCTAATTTTGATAATAATTCTCATTTTTCTATTTTAGATGTGTTTCTAACTTGTTTATGGATGAAAGAATACAAGAAGAATATGCTTATGATCCTTATAAAGAAGTAGAAGAGAAATTACTTGGTGTGTATTGTCTTCACGAGGAAAAAATGTCTATTCCTTGCTTGTCCATAAAATAGAAAATACTGATGAAGGCATATGGAAGCTTCATTTTGATGGAGCAAAGAATAAGAAAGGTCAAGGTGCAGGTTTAATGCTGACTTCCCCATCAAAACAAAGGTATTTTTCAGCTTTAAGTTTATAGTTTTCTTGTACATGCAATGTTTTGAGTATGAAGCATTGATTCATGACCTACAATGGGCTAGGAAAAGAGGAATCAACTCATTACAGGTTTTTGGTGACTCAAAGTTAGTCATCAACCAAGTTAGAGACTTGAATGTTTCTAAAAATCCACTGTTGAAGTCTTATAAACACAGAGTTTGGGACTTGATAGATGATTTTCAAGATTTTAATATTTAGTTTGTCCTAAGAGAAAAGAACAAACATGCAAACAAACTTATAGCAGTTGGAGCCAACTTTGATGTGCTTGAGCAGGTTCAAAATGATAAAATTGAGCCTCACATCAAGCTGGTTATCATACCTTCAATGCCTGATAATGAAGAAAACTGGTAGGTTTTCAAAGATGATAAACAAATATGCAGATTTCTGTAGGAAGAAGCTAAGTTTTCATCAGCTAATCAAGCTAAGTTGCAACACCAATATGGTGACCAGATTGTGTAGCTAAAAATAAATAAATTACCTCAAGGACTTGTCACTTTGGAGGATATTTTTAGCTCTGATGATCAACTCAGAAAATAAAGGAAAGATCTCCACTCATGCTTGATAATTATGAAGAAATATCAGTTGATGAAGGTAAAACACTACATATCAGAAAGGTATGTTCCATTGTTGAAAAGAAATCTTTTGTTGACTTATGTAAAGAATTCATTGATGTGTTTTCTGGAAATACCAAGATCTGAGAGGTTTTGATCCCAGTTTAGCTCAACATACGATAGAATTACAACCAAATTCAAAACATGTAAGGCAGAAATAGAGGCCTATAAATCCAAAAATTGAACCATTGATGAGGAATGAGTTGTCTAAGATGATTGAATCAGGTATTATTTTCCCCATCAAGAATTCAATTTGGGTAGCCAACCTTATGCATGTGTCGAAGAAAATGGTGAAATCCGGTTATGTGTGGATTTTAGGGATCTTAACAAAGCTTCATTAAAAGATCACTATCCGTTGCCCCATATGGATCAGATTTTAAGAATAGTTTTAGGTTCGAGATAGGATGTCCCTATTAGATGGTTGCAATGGATACAATCAAATTCTTGTGCGTTGATGAAGATAGATACAAAAACAACCTTCACCACAAAGTGGGGGACTTATGTGTACAAGAAAATTCCTTTTGGCTCTCTAATGTTGGTGCAACGTTTCAGCGTGCAATGGATATGGATTTTCATAGCCTTTTGAATAAATGCATACTTGTTTATTTGGATGATGTGACTATTTTCTCAAAAATTTGTTGATCATCTCATGCATTTGAGGAAAACCTTTGAAATTTGCAGGCAATTTGGGATCTCTTTGAATCCCAAAAATCTATTTTTTCAGTGCATGAAGGCAAGTTGCTTGGTCACATTGTTTCCAAACAAGGTTTGGCCATTGACCCACTGAGGGTAGATTCAATTTTGCAGTTGTCCTTACCACATCATAAGAAGGCTCTTCAGAGTTTCTTGGGGAAAATAAACTTTGTAAGATGGTTTGTACCAGATTTTGTAGCTTTGGTCAAACCATTGACCTCTATGCTCAAGAAAGGAAAAAATTTCTCATGGAGCAACGAAGGAAAGAAAGGTTTTGAAGCCATTAAATTGTCTATTTCTCAAGATCCTACATTGAAAACCCAAATTTTGATAAAGACTTTATCATGTATGCACTTGTAGGAGATGAAACCATTTCATGCCATCTTAACTCAGGTTAATGATGACAAATAGAACAACTCATTAATTTTTTTCAGAAAATCCTTCATGACTACGAAACAAGGTACACTTTTCTTGAAAAACAAGTACTTGCAGTAGTTAGAGGTTTAAAGAACTTCAAGTACATGCTTTCAAATAATAAGATTCATGTTTTAGTTTCTCATCCGAGTGTTAAAGCGTTCTGTTGAACAAGGAACTAAATGAGAAAAGGGTTGGATGGATTACCAAGGTAATGGAATATGATGTTGATATTAGTGTTTCCAAAATGGTAAGGGAAAAGGACTTTATGAGTATTCAATTGCTGATATGGAATCTCAAAATGTTGCGCTTTTATCTCATCTTAACTTGCACTTGATCCGAAGCACCATTTTCAAGTTGGATGGCTGATATGATCACTTATTTACAACATGGAACATACCCGAAAGGTATGGACAAGAATAAGAGAAGATATTTCCATTTACAGGTTGTACATTTACATTCATTGATGGAGTGTTGTTCAAAAAGGATATAAATGGAATATTGTTGTGTTGTGTTGATTTTAATCAAGTGTAATAATTACTTACAGAATTTCATGAAGGATCTCGCAGGCGGTCACTTTTCAAAGACACACAATAATCCTCAAAATTGTGAGAGAGTCGGGTACTATTGGCCCACATTTTTAAGGACTTCCACGAGTTGATTAAAATGTGTAAACAATGTGTGTTCTTTGTTGGTAAGGAACGATTAGCATCACTGCCTATGCAACCTATTTGAGTGGATCAGCTGATTTATACAAAGGGGGCCTTGACTTTATTGACATGATTAATCCCCATTCATCTCTAGGGAACAAGTGGATTTTGACTCCACGACTATTTTACTCACTAGATCAAGTTGTTGATTTAAAGGAAGTGAATGAGACCTCCACTCTATCATTTTACGAAGGTATTGTTTACGTATTCGTGTTCCAAAATTTTTAATTATTTCGACATAATGCTTTAGATTTTATCAAAAATAGATGTTCTAGCCACCATAATTCTAAGGGATAATTAGAGAGCTTGACATACAATGTTAAATCCAACACTTTGTGTTGATCAAGTGACTCCCAAAAGGTCTGTTGGTAATCCACCTTACAAGATCATTTATGGAAGGGAGGAAAGAATGCCTGCTTTCTTTTGAGTTTCCCACATTGGATTTAATACATCAATTGGAGTTAATTGAAAATGAGTCAATGTAGGTCCTTTATGCAAAATTTATGGAACTAGAAGAGATGAGAGATCAAGATCACGTGAACATGGAGAAACATAAATACAAGTTAAGAGCACCTTTGATAAGAAGGCCAAAATATTTTTTTTTAATGATGGAGACATTGTGTTAAAATGGGATGGAGACAAGGAAAAGCCAATGTTAGAGTAGGTATTTACCTTAGCTCATGTTCACCTAGGTACTTTATTTACCTTTATTGTATTTATCCTCACCCACTTATGTGTGTGGATATTTCTTTTATTTATTTAGATATTAGGGGGATATTATCTAGTTGTTAGGTATAGTTCTTTCCTTGATCTATGGTATTGACTAGATCCTTGATGTCTAGTTCTCTCCTAAATCTATGGTCTTAACTAGTTATTTCCTTGATTTATGGCTTGATCTACGACCTTGACTGGTTCTTAGATTGTTATTCCTTGCCTATATAAGCAAGACCATTCTCATTGTATTTCATTGAGTTCCATAATAATATATGATATTGCTTACTCATTTGTTTGCAAAGGTTTATGTAAAGTTATTATGGAGAATTTCTTTCATCTTATTGATTGTGGTGTTTGATTAGCATATGAATTATTGGCTTGACATGATCTGGTTATCGTTCCTTTTAGCCAGGGCCATACACAATTTTATATAATCTGGAGTGGCCCTTATAATATTTCATCTTTTAACCAACAAAACACTTTTCAACTTACAAGGCATTGAGTGGAGAGGAAATTCCCATTCCTGTGAATGGTATGTTTCTCAAGCATTGCTATTGAAAATATTACAATGCTAGTTAGAGTAGGTTAGTTTAGGATTTATGTTTCAATAAAGTGATCATGCACACTTGTAATTTTCAATTCAATAAGTGTATTTCATGCACAAGATCTGGTTTTCCGGATCTGCTCATGCTTTAGTTTTTCTTTCTAAAGGAAACATTTTTAGTAAAGGGAAAGAATTTGGTTTGAGATTTGACTCCATGCCCAATGGATGAGATTAAGGTACTTGGTATTAACGCTAATAGGAAGCTAATCCTGTAGAATGGCTAGAAATGTTGACATTTCTCGCACTTGTGCGAGAGGTCAACTTGAAACTTGGTTTCTCATTGGAGGATTTTTTAAATGGCCTAACTAATGGGAAAATGGTATGAGATGTCACTGTTTTGGTTTTAGAATGTTAACCTTCCACCTAAGATGTCTTTCAAGTTTCATCTCCATCATGATCATGCATATGCCCTTCTGGAACCGATGCAAGACCCCACGACACGATGAGAAAGAAAACAAAGATTGAAGATGGACACCCCAAAGCTTATACAGGGAAAGTCCATTTCGTGAATTGAAGTAGGTTTCTTCTTATTGTTTATTCATGATTTTATCATGTTACTTTGAGTTCATTGAGTATGATTAAGTGAAGATTTCCTAGTGTGTATGAGCTGTTAGGAATTCATTTAACACCATGTTAATGAAATATAATGCAAAAGGAAGTAATTACAACTCATCACAGTAAGATATTTTCAATTATTTCATAATCTAAAAAGTACAATGAACCCACACAAGCCGTGGGAATAACTCTGAAAATAAAGTACATAAAAATAAAGTGCATGTGAATAAAGCTATGAATAAAAGATAAGGGAAAATCCATCATCGCCTATTCAATGGATTTTCCCATGAGATTTAGCATCCAGCTTTTCCTCACAACTCTTATTTCCATCCTTAGAAAGTACCTAAAAGCATACATCAAATTTTTAGAGCTCCAAATTTTCTGTTCTATTGTATTCACAGCTTGCATAAGTGGACTCTCTTAGCAATGTACTTGAAAATAAAAAAGTACAGAAGGAAATATGAAATACAAAGGTGAAACAATTTTCATAAGCTAAACATGATAAATCAAAATGGATTTTTAGATTTCAATGATCAAATTTTGCATAAAGAAACAATTCTAATGTGCAAATTTCTATTACAAAGTTGTAGTGAATAAAATAGCCATCCATACATACTTACAATATACATCGAGCTTAGAACATATTTTACACCTACAAGGGGTTCAACGAGAAGTAAAAATGTCTACCATTTTAGAAGTGCAAATGCTATGTTCTAATCAGCTAAAGAGTGTCGATTTATGATGAAATATCACGCAGTTGGAAGGAACAACCACATTGTAACAATAAAATCTGACATGAAGCATTATTGATAGTACAATCATAAATAAGTAGGTTTTTAGATTTATTAGCCATGATTTGTGAAGGAGTTATAGTACAAATTTCTTTACATGATGTATAGAAGTAAGTGCATATTTTACATCTAGGATAGCTATGCAGAAAGTAGAACACAAACACGATGCAAAACACAATTATTGTTTGATAACATCAAATTATAATGCAAAGAAAGTGCAAAGATACAAGTTTCCAGTCATCAAAGGGCATGTGTAAATGAGATAAACTCAACTTTAGGATTTTGAAGCATAACTATTAACCCATATAATTCCAATCTAGAGAAATAGATTGTTATAAATGAAAGTAATTAAGAGAGAATTACATCTACAAATCATGAAATAGAGTATTCTTTCAAAGGGAAAATCCAACAATCACCAATGTTGAGTTACAACCTTGAGTTGGGAAAAGCAATAAACAACAAGTAACTTCATCTTCCAAGGAATAGTTCACTAAAATTATGACACACCATGATGTCCACATTTCTATAACCATGCATATTTCAAGAATTTCGAGGTATAGTGAGATACAAGAAGTATGTGAGTTCAAGTGTTTTCAAGAAATGAAGAAGTTACACAACCTTTTACATGACACCAAGAGTAGAACATAATACCATCTATATATTGTTGGTACCCAAATTGATTCTCCTCGTAAGCCGAGCAACATCACATATTCGACAGAAGCTTAGAGACAAGAAGATCATGTTGTGTGTCATTTTGTAGAATCGGGAAGAAATGTAGTTTGCTCTAAATGTCACTCGGATGTGGAGAAATGGATAAGCACCCTCAAGAGGATTTGATCTATCGTCACTAATTTATGGTTGTGACTTTTAACCGTGGTGAGAGGACCCTTTTGTATCCTATTGTTTGTGGAGGAGATGGATATATCCTTCATTGTAAATTTTTAAGAAGACCTTGAAGAAAATATGATCAATACAACAAAACCTAACTCGCACGAGTTGTCACCCTAGATAATGGAGATATTTTCTAAGAAAGGTTCAAGCTACTAAAGACAATGAAAACTTGATTTCTTCGCATGTTTTGGTAATAAAATTGTGCCTCTGTATACATACGGAAAAATAGGGGTAGTATGGGTAAGATTGGGTGTTTTTAAATGAATTTTTTTGTGGAGGTGAGGCAAGATGAACTTGATTCATCGATCTTTGAGATCTTTTACAAAAATGGAAGGCCCGATCAACATAATTCTTCGAATGTACTAAAATTTTACTTTAACTTAAGGTGTGCTTCAATGGAGGCCTAGATCAAAGCACATTTTCACACAAAATTTAAGAATCCAAAATGAAGGCTCATATTGAAAAAATTAATTAAACATTATCAATCTCTATTTTATCACGCCTAAGATACCCTCAAAGGCTAAAAAACAATCTTATCGTCATGCTAGGAGTACAGTGATTTTAAATTTGTTTATTTCACTATCAAATGAAAGCTCTTCTGATAAATGAAATTGCAAATGCCACCAAACTATCACAAGGATAAGATCTTGTGTGATTCACAAAGATTTCAATGTAAGATTGCAATGGGAACAAGAAAAACTATTTACAGAAATTCAAAATGAAGCAGACAATTTTTCCCAAAATCAACACAGATTAACTCAAATTGGATTAAACTCATCAGCAGGGGAAAGTTTCTAGAATAATCTCAGAGTTTGTCAATGGTTGTACACTTGCAACCACCTTGACATGATCAAATTTAACACAAAAGAAATAAATAGGTTCCTCAGATGGCTTCTTAGAAAGATAGGCTCTGTCAAACTTTTCTCTTAGGAAAGTAACTCTCGACCTCTAACACTCCAACCATTTGCATGACAAGTTCATGCAATTTATAATTTTTTTCTACAATAGAGTTTTTCCCCAAAACAAAAACATTCAAAACACCATTGCTTGTGGCGATTTTTGATTGTGACTTTAATCAAATTTTCAAAAACATTGTCGTGCACTCGAGGGAAAATCTCTTCGAATATTTCCAGCATTCAATCCTTTCATCTGGTAAATCACTCTTCATCTCACGTGCCAACTACTTCCTCCTCCAATTTGTCAAATCTGGTTTTTACATGCCAAGGAAGGAAAGATTGGAAAATCATATCGAACCCAATAGTTATATCACATCTTAATGGTAAAAGATGTTTTCAGATCTTCCCTACCAAATCAAGATATCAAATTAATTCTCCTCTTCATTTGGCATGTAGGAGACGTCAAGAAATGATAAAAAACCATAAAAATCACATCCCTAGGAGCTTTGGAGAAAAATGGCGTAAAAATCGATATCAAATGCACAAGCTATCACGATTTCCCTTTTGAATTTGGACCATCCACGTGGGAGATCCAACTCAAGACGGGCCTGGGGTTCCTTTTAATTTTTACAAATTTTGGAGAAAATGAAAATTTTCTCATTTTTCTCCAACCCTTTGCCTTGAAAATGGCCTTGACACATTTCCCTATGTGGGTCCCAGTAGAAACCGCATTTCCTTTTTACACTTTAACCTTTTTTTCACAATTTTTTTTTCCAAATTTCCCTGAAGCCCGCCTCCCTGCCTTTTGAATTTTCAAATCGCTACGTGTCTCGTGACACATCTTGAGATGGTTCCCAAAAGTAGAATCTTTAAAAAGTTGAAGTTTCAGTGGAAGGCGCCATGTGTCTAGGGTCCGAGGAATTCTCCTTTGGTTGTTGGAAAGAATGAGCAAAGGGCAGAGTGATTGGAAGCCTCCAAGTGTCCTACTAGCGCTTCTTCAAAATAAAATCTAGGGGCCAGTCCCCAAACATGCACGGTCCCTCCATGTGTCCCAGGCCCTTTAGAAAGTTGCATAAAAAGTCTAAGTAAAGGGAGGATCAACGAAAACCTCCACATGTCCTCATGGCACAACTTCAAGATAGTCCCCAAGAGTGGAGACCCTGAATGAGCATGGCCTCACCACATGTCCCGTGCCTTAGAATTTTTAAAAAAAAAAATTAAGTACAAAGTGGAGCCGGCGGATGCCTCCACCTATCCTTCTATCACATTTGTTAAGGTGTGACCCTAAGGCAAATCTTCAAATGAGTGCCAATCCACCATGTGTTCACGACCCACCAAAACTATACCAATGCATGAAAATTTGTCTAAGTCCCTAAAGCAGGGAATCCTCCACATGTTCCCCCAGAGCAACTCTTAGGCAAAACCAAAAGGTGAGTCTTCAAATGAGCGTCGTTCCTCCACATGGACAGTTTTGGGTTGAAATGATCCAAAACGCTTTAGAGTGCCCCACCAAGCCACATCCAACCAAAAGGGCCACGTTTCCACTGATGCAGAGATTTAAATTTGATGGGAAAAACACACCCATCAAATCTGTAAAATGCAGGAAAGCACCGTTTGAGCCTCGTGATGAAATCTTCTTCAAAGACAGAGAATTTGGAAATGTTGTAAGTTTCAAACATGATCCTTTGAGCTACATTCAATCACGTTTCCTTAGGTATTTGGGATAAAAATGGCAGGGACAACAACACATGACTATGGAAAATGGAAGGAAAGGAACAACTTGAATTTTATGCCCAATTTACAGACACCTTTAGGTGCAAAGAATACAAGCTAAAGGAAACAAAGTATTCAAAGTGCAACCCCGCCATCCCGAATCAAACTAGTGTTCAAGAAACCACCTCAAATTTGTGTCTTACTACACCCTGACCTAGCCCTAACCCTAAACCAACCTAATTAAGACCTATGACTTGGTCCAACCCCGCACCTCACACACCCATGACTCATCACCCTCACCCGCACCAAAACGAGCCTAATAATGACTTGACCAAGCCCACAACTGATCCCTCGGGAGAAAAGGAGGGAAAGATGGCTATTTTACTAAAAATAGCCACTTTGACCTAACCGACATCGGTTCCTACTGACCGCCGCCGTTACGTAACCGCCATCGGTTCCTCAAATGACCTCCCCCAACCAAAAAGAAAGGATCCGAATTCATTTGGCAGGAGAAAGAGAAGTGAAACAAGTAGAAGAGGTTGCAGAGAAGAGGATCGAGCCGAAGACTGTAACTGAGCAACTAGATCACTGTCACACTCATCCAAGCATTGGAAAAGACTGAGGATAGCTTCATCAGCTCACTTTCCAATACCGATCATCCCAACTAAGCCTTACTATCGCCACCACATTCCTTGGACCTGTATCTTCATCAGGAACTAGTAAGTAGTATCTTGTAGTTCTTTGTTATCATTTTGCTTTAATTCATATTAAAAGGGGAACTGACCACCTTCGAAAGGAAGTCTAATATTTCCTGGGCCTAAGGCAGTTCCCTCACTTATTGTCTAACTAAGATCTGGTGGTCTTGTATTCTTACTTACAGGTAGTCCTTCCTAGACAAAAAGGAGTTCTTCACAATCGATCTGATCTCTCTACGGTACGCGCACACCTTCCCAACACTCAACAGGTATTCCTCCTAGCCCTAACCCTTATCTGTTTCTCAAGAGAATGAAAGGATAGAAGCAACTCTATTCCGGAACGAAATTCTGTGCGAAACATTTTGGCACGCCCGGTGGGACCCTTTTCGGGTTTCTTTCTTTCTTGCTTGCTTTCATATAGGGAGCACACTTGTTGTTTCTTTCTTCTAAATATTCACAAAATATTTTGTCATTTTGGTAAAAGAATTTGTCTTTCTTTCACATCTTTACATTAGTGAAAGTCATCTTCTTTGCTTCATCGAATATCATTTTCGATTTGGGTTTAAAACACGTGCATCACATTCTTGCTTGTTGTTTTTAATTCTAGTGAACGTAGATTAAGTAACAGTCGTACACGTGGGGGTGATATCCATGGTATTGATGAGAAATTAATCTTACTCTCACTGCACAACACATACCAAATCACATCATAATCAACACAACAACTCAAACATCCCCCCTTCCCGCGGTATTCCTCCGCCCGATTGAGGTAGCCTTATGAGCCAAAACAAACTTGACATCTCCCTTAGGTCTTTTGTTTAGGATTGACATCATCTGGCGTCTAAGGCATAAGCCCAAAGTGATTAAAACTAATCCTAGGGTTAGTCTCTTGATTTGCTTGTGCATCTTGCTTGTTTTTTTAGTTCTGTTTCTCTCATACACTAAGCTTCAAAGTGATCACTTCAAGACAGCTTTGTAGGTATATTAAGCATTGTTATCCCCAAACCAGCAGCTTCTTACATCCTCTCTTTGCTTTCACAGTGACCGACACCGGTCCTATACTACCGACATCGGTTAACTGACCGACGCCGGCTACATTCTGACCGACATCGGTTATTCGACCGATATCGCCATTATGTTTAATAGTCAGCTTGACAAACCAACAACCTATCAATTCCAACATTTTGTTGTTGTTTCTGTTCTAGATTGATTAAATCCCTGCTGTGTCCTCTTGTCCATGGTTGTTATCACCTGAAACAAGCCAGCAGCCATGGTTTCACATGCCTGTTCCGTGCCTTTTCCTGAGTCACCCCTTCACATCCTATGGGGAATCCTACTGATACCAAGAATTTTCCCAAGATCCCCATAGAGATAAGGAATTTGCCAAATTTTTGATGCTAATCCTAGCGCCGCATAATATTATTTGTCTCATACCCCTGACCGTACACCCGATGGTCAGCTCCTCGTTGGTATGCCTATTAGTATCGCCGCTCACTTAGCCCCTTCCCCACCTAATAACTCCACCTCACCGTCTTCATCCTTAGCCCCGCTCCCACCTCAAGGCTTCGTGGTTCATACTGCACCAATTGGCTTTCCTTTCATTAATCTGGGGCCCACATATCACTACCATCCACTAACCCTACCTCATCTCTCTCACAGACTGTCTCTTTTATAACTTGCTCTCTACCACCTATACACACGAGCTTTCCCTCACAAGCTCCGCCCACCTTTTCATTTCCACAAATTCATCCGGTGGCCTCAACCTCTTATATAGGACACCCTTATTCGGCTGCCCCAACACATTCATCACCATTATCTTATCAACATTCAATCCCACCATTGTCTAGTAGCGGCTCTTGGACCAATCCTCCTCTATTTACAACGACAACACCATCATCTAACCCAACCAATGATTTAATCAAACAGATGATGGACAAGATGCAAAATCTTGAGGCTTCTATTTCAGGAAGTCGTAACACCCTGACATACGAGCAAGTTTGTCGGAGCCTATTCATCCTTCTCGTCCCTTCATACATATCCTCCTCAATGGGAATTACCAAATTTACTCGCTTTAATAAGTAAGGAGGACCCTCAACAACACTTCGATCATTCTCGACATGCCTCGCTATCTCGATTGCTCATGACGATGCCTTACTACTCCGTACCTTTCCCATGTCCTTATCAGACTCGCTTGGGAGTGGTACAAAGGCTTTTTAGCCCAAAGACTCAATCTTCTCCTTTAACCAGCTTAGCCCAATCTTTCTTGATCACTTCTCCATCAATATTGCCAAGAAAGTATCCATTACCGACTCTATGCCATCCGACAATTTGAAGACGAGTCTATCGCAGATTTCGCTTGGACGATGGCGGGCCTCATCAACCAACTTACTTACGCCTTACCTCAAAGCCGAGCTCATCAACTCTTTACGCGGGCCTCGCGCTAAACACATTTCTCCCACCCTCCAAATTCAAACTTTCCACACCTTTGATGAGGCCTTTACTATGGCTCGAAACTAGAGATTCGAGCCTTAGAGGAGGAGAAATTGAGGTTACGCAACAAAAGCTCAAATTTCCGGACCCAAGACTCTACCACCAAACCCAACACCACCAACTCTCACACATCGGCTGCTTTAAAATCAAAGGGTGCAGTACACGCAAAGCGATGGTCAAATCTCAAGCACTGTCTAATACCCACCGAAAGCCACCTATAAGTATAAAGCCGAGCCCATCAACTACACTCCTCGGGAGAAACTTATGGTGTGATCTTAGACAAATTGCTTAAAGCAGAGCTATCACCTTGCCTCTCCCGTTAAACCTCACTCCGGTTTGATTCCACCCGCGCTATACCTTCTTGGTATAAAGAAAATGACTTCTGTATCTTCCATCGCGTGAAGGGACATAGTCACGAAAACTGCAAGATGTTGAAAAACATAGTGCAGGAAATGGTTGATGTAGGGATATAACTCTCGATAATCCTAATGCCCCCGCTAATCAAAATTTAAAAATCTTCAACAAACCATTTCCAAACCATGCATCTAACAGTAACAAAAACCAAGACACCTCAGCCGAGGAGAAGAGTGTGCATGAGATCCATGCGATTTTCAACTCCCAACCTGTGGCTTCCATTGAGGAAATTCTAATCAAGCTTCTTCACCAACGCAGGATTCTCGCCCCTTCTCCTTCATCAGACAAGAGGATAGTCCCACTATTCCTTTACCCATAAAGGAATTAACCACCTGCAGTTCTCTTCTCACAAATGAACCTTCTTACACCACATCCCTGCAAGATTGTGAGCGGATGTTATCTAACTTATCTATTTCCCAAACATCTCCTTCCACCACTCTTGCTGCAAAAGAAGAAGGCTTGCCACTTTTTCTCATCCTTAGAGGAGAAACCCTTGAGCCTACATCACCAAACTCCTTAATCATGATGGATCCCCTCGAACATGCCCTCCTACCTATTAGTTCTTCATCACCTAAATCTTTCCAAATGACCGGTTGACCTCTTAACACCCATTGATACAGTGCCTCATTTACCCCCTGTATCACACCCACAAAGTGGACCGGAATCACAACCCACCTCTCTTCCATACCAAAGTTCCTGTTCACACGTGAAGATTGTCATCCCTCGAAGATGATTTGAGTCTTATGGGAGCGTTTGAGTACACCATACTCTACTCAAATGCAGATGACTAATCCAGAGACACTTTCTACCATATACCCGAGGTGTTTACAAAAGCTCAAAATGCCTATGTCCTCACCTTCACCCCCCTCATCTCTATCAAATCCCTCAGCCACCTCTATCAACCTAACCAAACCTTCCCTTACGCTTGGAACTTCACCAATTCCTAGCCTGACACACCCACCTAAATGGTTAGATTTATCCAAAAATAATGCCATCAATCCACCTAGGAGACAGACCCAATCTCCTCGAGTCCAATCTATGCCTCTTCCACAACTAAAACCCTCGCCCCCGATCACACCGATACAGCAGGCATGGCTTCAGCCTTCACCATCACACCTACCTTCTATATTAGGGCCTCACCCCTCCACCTTGCCTCAATACACCATGCCTCCCACATCTTCTTTAACACGACCTATACCTTTTGCACCCCTACAGACACTCACGGGCATCTCAACACCGTCGCCCCAAGTATCTCACCTACCTACCAACCCTAAGCAAAACTCGATCATCGAAGGACTTGTTTGTTGTCACTCCTCTCTCCCCATGGTTGTTTCCTGCCACCACGTCAGCTGGGGCCTCATCATCTAACCAGCTAAACATAACTTCTACGCAGAAGAAACCACGCCTAGTTAAAACCAATCATCAAAGTCCCTTGCCTAAATCACCACCCATACGAACCACTCATACCCAACCATTACCAAAACAATCAAAAATCTCACCTACTCAATCAACAACCTCATCTTCATCTGAATTTGACCCGCTCAAAGGATCTTACTCCAAGATCCTTGATATGTTGGTAGGGGATGCGACCATTTCCCTACCCCCGCTCAGACTCTATGATCCATCTAAACCTCGACCTATAGGTTATGATGAATCTAAAATTTGTGCTTACCATCGCACACCAGGACACGATGTAGAAGGATGCAAAGCTTTGAAAGCCATCCTTCGCCAGTCACCTATCTCGGATAGACAACCTAAGAAAGATAATTTACAGAGAGAGAAGCCCTTAGCTTCGATCCCTTCTCCTATACCACCTGTCCCCGCCTCGCCAAAATCTATCATCATTGCAACCCCGCCTCTCGAGAGACAATGACTTATCCCCGCCATCTTCCTCCTCTCGTATTCACGAGATCAACATGATTAACATTGCTACTCGAGGTCAGAAAAACAATGGAAAAGCTAAAGAAAGCACACCTGCGGCCTCTCTTTCTCCTTCTGCCATCCCGATCGCACCACCACCTAAAGTGGTCATTCGTGGACCTACCTATCCCATCTCTGATGGAGTTTCCCACCGCACCATGATCAAACAACTTCACCAATCTCCTATCAAAATGACACTCTATGATCTCATTCAAACATCTGAATCGCATCGACAAGCTTTAATTGAGATCCTTCAAGGGATAGAGGTCCTACCTAACGAAACCTTGCCCGTCACCTCCATTTTAACACCCAACCACGTCGCTTCTCTCACCAAACAACCTACCTCCACAACCACTTCGTCCCCGTATGCAAAGCAAGCCATCGCCACATCAGGCTTTTCCAAGAAGAAATTGTCGCCTTTGGTGCGTAAGATCCCGATCCCACTTTTTTTTCATCTCGCTTACGCCCGGGACATCCGGTACATCGTGTTATGATCGATGGGGTGCTAGCCTAAACATCGCCTCTTCCAAAGCCTTCCAACAGATGAATATCCCTCCTAGTTGCATGTGTGCCAACCCCACCATGTCATGCTCATTCAACGATGCTATTACTTCTACCTTAGGCACCGTGATCCTTAACATTCGTGTAGGGCCACGTACCTTACCCAAACTCTTCTATGTCCTTGAGGGAGAATTCCAATACAACATATTGTTAGGCCGCCTCGATCCGGCTATGGGATGCGTTCCTCCACCTTACATAGATGCATCAAATTCGAGTATGAGGGGAAGTCTTACACCGTCAAAGCTGACGCTTCCCCTTTCAAAACCTGCAATATGTTATATCACCCTAATGATGTGCTTGTACTAGTCAAGGCACCCATTGATCCAGCCCAACCATCTACTTCAACCACGCCTCAACCATCCACCTTAACCACACTCACACCTTCGACCAATGAATCCACCGCCGCGAATACCACTTCCTTCCCGACAACATCCCAACTTCAGATCCCTTGGTAGATGTTTTTCAATGCCTTACGCTAGGGGAATACCACCTATACAACGTTAGCACCTTCCATACCCCACAGGAGTATGGACAGTTACATGCACATCCTACCTACGACCGTCATGTGGGGGAGGTGATCTCCTACGACCACCTAATTTCCGCACCAACCTAACGTATGGGGGTGTCGACACATCCTCTCACACCCCGAACCTCCCCTTGTGTGGTTCCCTTCCAATCTGATTTTCGATATCTAACCAACCGCTCGCTTTCCCTCACCTTCCCGACGCACTGTGCTTGGAAGGGTTTTGGTTTCGGCTTTATGAACAAGGCCGACATACGATCATTCCCAGTAATTACCCGCAAACACAAAGATCATCGTGGTCTTGGATTTTGAACCACCTACACCAAGAAACCTCATGTCAATTGATCCAGGAAAACAACGAAGTCACCCCTTCCGAACCATCATCGCCATTTTTCCATCTTCACCCACAATCGTCGATAGACCTAATCTATCCCTCCTAACTTTTTTTTTTCGTGAATGCTATCTTCCTGGGTCCTCTCACTTATCAACGCGATAGTGAGGACCCATCTTCTCTCCCCCTTTTGTATCCAGATATGATCAAGAAGATTCGCCTTCAATTAATGTTGTGGAGTGCCAGGATGATGACTCCATCCTCACCTACCTCGGTGCGATGACTCTTATATTCAACGTGCCTTACCATCTGACACCCAAACTATGTTGAATGAATCAACTATAGAAATCAACATCCACACGGAGGATGATCCTCACATTTTAAAGATCAGACAATCTCGACGCATTAGAACAAGCCGCCTTCACTACCTTCCTCCGTGCCCGCAATCAAGCTTTTGCTTGGTCCTACGCCGACATGCCAGGAATCGATCCTGACATTGCTGTCCATAACATCACTCTGAAACCAGACTCTAAACCAGTTAAACAGAAACTAAGAAAAATGCATCCACGCATTGCCCTCTTGGTGAAAGAAGAGCTTCAACGCCTCTTTTCTGTTTCTTTCATCTTACCTATTGACTATCCGCAATGGATTTCTAATGTCGTACCTGTCACTAAAGCGACGGGGGGACTTCGATATGCATGGATTTTCGGGACCTTAACCTCGCTTGCCCAAAGGATGACTTCCCCCTACCTAGCATTGATCAACTTGTTGATCTCACTGCCGGCCATGAGATGCTTTCTCTCATGGATGGCTTCTCGATACAATCAAATTTTGGTAGCCCCGCCGATCAACATAAAACCACCTTCATTACCCCCTGGGGGACCTTCTGCTATCGTGTCATGCCATTCGCCTTAAGAATGCTGGTGCGACCTATCAACGGGCTATGACTTATATTTTTCATGACATTATGCACACTATCCTCGAGGATTATGTCGATGATCTTCTTGGAAAATCCAAACATCGCAGTGAACATCTCGATGTTTTAACCATTATTTTCGATCACCTGTTACAATACTGTGTTCATCTTCAACCAAAGAAATGTGTCTTTGGCATCCTTTTGGGAAAACTCCTTGGCTTTATCATCTCTTTGCGTGGCATTGAGGTCGACCTAACTAAAGTCAAAGCTATCCTAGAAATGCCCCCACCCACTAACCTCAAACAATTACGTAGTTTGCAAGGGAAAACTCCAATCTATCCGGCATTTCATTTCACAACTCTCGATCGATGTCAACCTTTCCATCATCTCCTTAAAAAGGACATTGTCTTTCAATGGAGCGAGGAGTGCCACCAAGCCTTTGAGGCTCTTAAAGCTTATCTCTTGCAACCACCCGTGCTTGTCCCACCTCAGGACGATCACCCTTTCTACCTTTACCTTTCTACCACCGACCATGTTATAGGAGCCATGCTCGCACATCGTGACTCTGAGCATCGAGAACAAGCAGTTTATTACATAAGCCATACTCTTGTGGATTACGAGACTAGGTATACACACGTAGAAAAGTTGTGCCTAGCCCTATCATTTGTGGCCACCAAACTCCGACATTACCTCCTGAATCACAAAACTTTTGTCATCACCAACGCTGACCCCATACATTATATGTACGCCAAACCTCATCTAAACCAACGCATCACCCGATGGCTTATGCTCCTCACCGACCTCGACCTTGAGTTTGTACACACCGTAAATCACCAAAGGACAAACTATCGCAGACCACTCGCTGGAAGCCCCTTTACCTGGGGAACAATTTACCAATTTTACTTTCCCTGATGAGCTCATCGCAACTCTTTCACTCAATGATGTGTCGTATCCAATGACCCTCTTCTTCGATGGATCTAAATGCCAACACGGTGGAGGGGCAGGCGTTGTTCTCATTCCTCTCAAGGTGAACCTATGCCTCTTTCATTCAGCTCGATTTCCCGCACAAACAATACAAAGGGAATACGAGGCCCTTGTTTTGGGTCTCCACGCTGTTGCTACACTTAGGTGTGAAGTCTATTAATATTTTCGGTGACTCTCAATTGGTAGTAAATCAAGTTACTGGCATCTACCAATGTAAAAATGAGGAACTTCAAAAGTACAAACATTACGTGGATTCACTTTTGACCTTATTTTCTCATTATTCTATCCAAACCATTCCCCGCTCAACTAATAAATTTACAGATACTATGGCTTGCTTGGCCTCACAAATTCCGCCTCACCAACTGACTCGACATATTTGTCTTGGTCCAACAACTCTTTGCCCCATCTTACTTAGTTCCAGATGTTTGTATGGTAAATAATGTATCTGCTGATTCACAGGATACCTAGTATCACCAATTTCACGACTACCTTACAACCTCTGTTCTACCACCTGACCTTACTAGTAATGGAAAACGTGCTTTTCTTAAAAGTGTTTCTCATTATGTCATCATGGGGGGACTCCTCTATAAACGTGGCTTCGATGGTATCCTCCTTCACTGTCTAACCGGCGCTGAAGTCACTCATACCACCCAACAAATCCATGACGGACTTTGTGGCGGGCACTTTAGTGGCCTCGCCATGGCCAAGCGGATCCTTCGCCTAGGATATTATTGGCCTACTATCAATAAAGACTGCTGTGAATATGTTAAGCATTGTGTTATGTGTCAACAACATGCCAACCTTCAACATACTCCTAGCCACCCATTACAGGTCGCACGAGATCTTTGGCCTTTCTCACAATGGGGTTTAGACCTTATCGCGATTCACCCGCCTTCTTCGCAAAGATCACCATTGATCATCACGGCAACCGAATATTACACTAAATGGGTGGAGGCCGCTTCCACTCATTTCAACCAAAAAGAAAAAATCGCTGAGTTCATCAATCATCACATTATCTGTCGTTTTGGTGTTCCTCATCACCTGATAATAGATAATGGAAAATCTTTCAAAAATAAGTTGTTACAAGACCTTTGTGACAACTTTGGTATCAAACTTAGCTTCTCATCACCCTACTATCCACAAGCAAATGGACAAGCCAATCTTCTAACAAAACCTTAATCAAAATTCTCATGAAAGTCGTTAACAATTCTGGGAAAAACTGGCATGATCACATCCCCTTTGCCCTTTGGGCTTATCGTACCAGCATTCGTACTTCCACTAATGCCACACCATTCTCTCTGGTGTATGGTACCGAGGCTGTCTTGCCTCTCAAAATACAAATCACTTCTCTCATAATATCTCTTCAGATATTCTCACCAATGATGACTTCCGCCAAGAGCGGTTAGCCCAATTAGAGCTTCTTGACGAGCGTCATCTTACAGCTCTTGACCACCTTCAAATTTATCAAAAGCGCATTAAGCATGCTTATGATAAGCGAATTCATGAGCGTACCTTTAAGATTGGTGATCTTGTCCTCAAAGAGAATCAACATGTAACCAAACTAGAAAAGAGCAAACGTGGAAAATTTGCTCCTAATCGATTGGGCCTTACATTATCACTCACACCTACGGATCGTACTTTATCATTTAGCTTCACTTAATGGTAAACCCGAGCCTCGAACCCCTTAATGCCTTGCATCTCCGACCATTCTACTATTGAATTTAGTGTTACATCACTTCTTATCTACCTTGCGCTCATCCCTTGAGCTCATTTACCACCTCATACACCTTGTTTCGTGCATCTCAAAATGGAATCAAGCTCACATGGTTTGATCATCACCTCCTCTTAAAGATGCCTTCCCCTTTTTAGTCTGGTCCATGACTTAAAAGTATCAAAATAACAAGTTCTCAATTATATGATTCTGGGATATTCTTGAGTCAAACTTCCTACAAAACTAGATGCTTCATGCCAAATGGACATCTAGACCGCTACGCTCTAAACTAGACTGCTCCCTCAAGGACAGCTATGTGCAAAGCCGCATCTGCTATTATAAACTAGACTGCTCCTCAAGGACAAATGCTATGTGTGCAAAGCCGCATCATGCTACTATAAGTAGATCGCTCCTCAAGGACAACTATACAAAGTCAGCCTCTATCAAAAGCTTCTCGCATTGATCAGCTTCGTGAAGACCTCAAGAAACAACAAAATGCATATCCCATATAGACTTCCCGCATCGATCACCTATATCCAAAAAATAAAAGCAAAGATTCAAAAGCACTTTTGAGTCATGGACTCGTCTATTTAGGTTTGGATCTATTTCATCAGAATAATCACCTTATAACAAGTCCTCTACGCCCCAGCTATACCATCCACCTCACCTCACCATTCTTCAAAACAACAAAACTCAAGGGACGTGACGTATATCCGATATATTGTGATTATACAACTCTTTTCACCTATCGACTTCTCGCCTATGCAAGGTACCTAGGGATTCAAGCTCATCCTATGATAATACGTGGTTTGTTTAGCTCTTTCCAACTATGGGACATTTTTGCCTCTTTTACCCGAATCTAGGATTATGTGTTGACCTTAATCAGGACACGGTTCCCTAATGCTTGGGTAAGCTAACCCTCACTTCACCTATACCTTACCAACTCCAACAACCTTACCCTACCAATATCAAAATTTTTACCAACCAACAAATTGCCTAACCACAACCAAATTGCCTGAATTCACCTCTCCCTGGTCCTAAGGGAGAACTACATCGGTCTGAGGCCCCTCCTTGCTTTGTGCAATGGGCTATGTAGGCAACACTTAGAGACATGGGGTCTCCCAAGGTTAGCTCGACCATCCCCTACCATAACCTATCATGTGTGTGTGTTTTGCTTAAAAATATAAATGTTTTCACATATTTATATTGATAACACTCACCTTTGTCCTTTATCAATCCAAACATTCAAAACACAAACATTTCTTATTATTATCATAAACTCAAAATCAACATACATATTCAGTTTTATTTAGATGTTAAACAAATACATCTTCTCTATCATCGACGCACAGGTCGGCATCCTTATTTATTCTTCTACCCCTATGAAATTCACGTAGGCCCCCGCGCCTCATCCCGAACTAGGTAGTGATGGTGATCGCGACGCCGCTCACCTGGCCTCTCCATCCTCAAAGGGGCCACTGCTATTGGTTCCTCCCACTGATCCGCCAATCTCTCCTGTAACATACGAATACGCCCTCTCGCGTGGAGGAATCTTGCCTCTAGTCTCTCCACTCGTGACTGCGAAACCTCTAACAATCCCGTTGTCTCATTCACCTGTGTTTGAAGCCAGTGAACTAAACCCCGCAGGTGGTCTCTCTCCACCGTAATCACAAATGTCGATGATCGCCCTCTCACGTGCACCTCACAGCTCTACCCACCATAATCTATAAGACTCTATCACTCCCGCATCCATTACCCCGCGATCGGCCGTTGCTCTCTCTCTCGGTCCTTCTGAAGTGTCGGCCATGTGGGCGGTGAGAAGGGTGCCTCGTCGATCCTCCTGTATGGTCTATGAGCCATGGGTATATCCTGAACAAATCCAAATTGTCACCGCACGCGATCTAGAGGAATCCTCTCGTACTCACCTGGCCTGTGTCCCGCGATCCACCTCAATCGCTCTACACCCCTCAAATCCTCGGCTATGTTCACCGTCACCATGTAGTTCCCGTAAGGCCTCCAACGGATATCCGCAATCGTCACCATCTCCCACATCTACCTATAATACTCGCGTCATCATCTATCACGGTTTCGGCTCTTGCCTCTTGCTCTGTCTGGACCCATCGTCTGAATCCCAACCTCTGCACTCCTGTCTCTCCTCCTGGATTGGTCGGCCTATTGGTCGCACACACACAATGTGCTCATAGGCCCAACAATGTAATAAGTATGCACAATCCAGTGTAGTCCTGTGATTTCACCTGCATGCCCATAAACCCCTGTATAGCTCCGCAAGATATGCAGGTGCCCATGCGAAAGTAACGCTACCTTCTATCATCTCACGAATAATACACATCAATGATTTCAGAAATCTTCCCCATCCACTCTAGGTAATGCATAATACCCCACCGCTATCATTAATACCACACCAACCTTGTTGCCTCAGGGTGTGCCGCAAACATTATACCATAAGTGAATGTCAAACCTCGCTGTGTCAAATCTCGTGTGGCTGGACCAAATACTACCATTATCATCCGCGCGCGCCACGTTAGGCCCTCCTACCGATACACTCGGTCTTCCTGTAATTGGGAGTCTCAAAATTTGGAACACATCTTCTAACGTCACTGTCATCTCCCCTATTGGCAGATAAAAGGTATTTTTTTCAGGATTCCATCTCTCAATCAACACCTGCAACATAGCATGATTACATGCGATCCGTGAATAATAGTGGATTCCGCTTAACCCCACATGGTTTATTAATGCCCACTCAGCTGGTGTTACATCCGCTGACCCGTGACAACAAAGCTGGCACCCTATCATTCATCCTCAACCCTGCCTGTGCCTGCACACATTAAACCAACAAACAACAAATCAACAAATAACTTCCAACGTGTTTTTTATCGCAATCCACAAATTTACACAGTAACCGATATCGGTTATAGACAACCGATACCGTTACCTAACCGATACCGTTATTCTAAACGATATCGGTCACTGTCAATTCCAACCACCCCGCTCAAAAACACCACCTATGATAACTTCTGCGCTCGTTTTCCCCTCTCTGTACCTACGCACATATCTCCAACACCTGATTACCTACCCTACAACACTCACCCCATCCCAAACCTTTTTCCTATCACCTTTCTTTTTCATCTCTACCCACTTACCTTCCCACATCCTATTCATATGCATGCAAAAATTTAACTCCAACCAAAAATCATATATACCTCCTGGGATGCAGCAGTTTGAGGTGGAACCTGTCTTCCCTCTCCTCTCTGCCCGCTGGATGCTTCTCCTTGTTCAGCCATGTTCACCACCCTCTTCACTATTACTTGCCTTTACGCCTTCTTACTCCAAGCTCACGATCACTTTACCTATCTCTTTCCTCCTTATCACTCAATTCTCCCATGCAACTACCCTGTATGGATGACAACAACCTCGCATCCTCATATTTAACATGTTGCATGGCTCTAAAAATAAGAATCTAAAATTACCTCCCCAACTTTTCTATTTTTAGAAAAGCTTGTTTTAACATAACCGATGTCGGTTATGTAACCGGTATCGGTCAATAGTGACCGACATCGGTTATCTAACCGATATCGGTCAACCTATACCTATTTTGATTATATCCAGGCCTTCTCTTTGTTTTTTGCAAAATTTTGGCGGCGCCCGCCTCTTTTCCCTGCATAATGACATCACTATCAACATCCATCATCATAATAAACATCAATATTTCAAAACATATGCATATCATTAAAACATCATCAACATCATTTATATATACATCACAAACATTCCAATACCATCGAAAAAAACATAAAACATTATAATATATGCACCAAATCCACAATTATACACACCATATGGATCAACCTCATCATCTATATATATCATCAAAACAATGTTACAATATACAAATTTCCCTGCATGGGGCCTCTATCATACAAAAAAAATACAAAGTCGGCACGCAGCCGCTGTCTCTGTCAAAATCTCGACTCGCTCCGCAGCCGGCCTCTCATGTCAAAAATATACTCGGCTCGCAGGCCGGTATCAACTATACAACATGTACTCGGCTCGCAGGCCGGTATATATAACAAAAATGAATACATAAATCCTATGAGGGCACGCAGGCCTCTATATACACACTCGGTTCACAGACCGGTGTCTCTATCAACAAAACCCATCTCTGCTCCTGGGGTGACTCAGCTCTCTCCCCCTCCCTCGCTCATCTCTCACCGGCCCCGTGCCGATCTCGCTCCTACCCATCACCGACCCACCAACATGGCCGCGCCCCTCGTGACTGTGACTCGGGACGTCTCGCCTCAGAGCTGCATATGGCCGATAAGTCGCCCCGCACTATCTAAGACGCCCCGATAATATCGGGCCTCACTCTCCTCCATATATCGGGCCCGTGCCACCATGGCTGGTGGGGCTGGTCCCCGGCTCCTAATAGAAGTGGACCCCGACTCGCCTCGTACACCTCCCTCGCTCCTGGCTCGCACTGTGCCTGGCGTGGCGCTGCCCGTGCTCGAGGCCGGACTCGTGCTCGTGCTCAAGGCTGCATACGCTGAGTGCTCGAGGCATGCTGCACTGCATGCTCGTGCTCGTGCTCGTACTCTGCTCGTGCTTGGGCCAACCGCCCTCAGTAGCACTCCCAATCTCATGTGCTCAGTAGCAGCAGCAAGCTGCCCCTGTAATAACTACACTCTGCCCAAGAGATGGTCCCTCTCCGCTATAACAGCTACCAAAATTTGGCCGTGCAGGGGTGGCTCTCATGGCTGCCCTCTGCCCTGCCCACCAAACCAAAAATGCACCCGTAACACCGGGCCATCCACCGTATCATCACCGGTCTCTCTCGCTACTGATCGGGTCCAATGGCTGCGAAGAGGCAAGGTGGTGCCTCTACATCCTCCTCCGATACTCATGGGAAGGGAGGTGGCTCATCTCGCCATAGGCCCAACTGCTCATCGCATACCTTCTCTAGGGGAATCCGCTCATGCTCCCCGGGTCTCCTCCCCAGCTATCCAAAAGATGTACTGGATCCATCGCAGCTATGCTCGGCTCCTCCACGGGGCTGATGGCCTCTGTATGGCCTCCATATAATATCTAGTGCGGTCAGGCCCTCTAACATATGCCTGTAGTACGCGACATCTCGCCCTACGATAACCACTCGTGGCTGGCCCACGACCCCCAACCACCTCTGAAACCCATACCTATACACTACCTGTGGCCCTGGCTGCTGGGGAAACCCTACAGTCATAAACACACGATATGCTCATAGGCCCAGCAGTGTAGCAAGAATGTCGAGCATATCCCGAATCACCTCATACGGCGATAGCCCTGCAGCTTCTCAGATAGCCGCACCAAATACACCGTGCCCATGCATAAGTAGTGTGTTCTCCTCCACCATCTCATGTAATACTCCCATCAGAGCCCATGGGAAGCGGCCTCCCTCTGAGTCCGGGAGGGTGAAGCAGGTGATACCAATCATCATCAACATGGCAAGCCGTGTCTCCTGTCGATGTGCGCGATACATATCGCCGTAGCAGATGCTCGCACTATGGTACGTAATCAATGGGGCTGCATCCCCGAATACCTGCAAGATGCTATCCATCACTGTCTCAGCATCCACCTGAACACCGCCTCACCTATGATCGGCGCCTCGTGATGCGATACACATCCTCTAGTGTGACTGCGCATCTCTCCAATGGAGATGGAAGACATTGTTGCTGGATCCCATCTCTCGATGAGGGCAACCATCAGGCTGTGGTCCCTATCCATAGCCCTATATCTCTGGACTCCACCAGTCCAACCTCCCGCATGATCTACCCACACTACTGCACAAGCCACATGTGGCCGCATCCCCCAAGAGAGGTGGCATCCGATCCCGCATCGCCACCGCCCGCGTGCTCGCAAAACAACCCACTCCATCAGGCCTACCCTTTACAAAACAACTACCCAATAACCCCAATATCACTAACCCCACCCAACAAAACACCTACAATATCCCCTTTACCTATCCCACAACCTACCACCTACCCCACTCATACACCACCCGATTACCCCCACCCCAATAACCTTTCCTAGCAACTCTACCTTTTCCCCCTTCACCCCACAAATCTATCCTACCCGCCTACAACAAACCAACACAACAAATTTCACACCCTTTCCTCCTACCCATGGTGACCTAAGACGGTCACCCTCGACCGCCATCGGTCCCCCACCCTTGTCTATACCCTACTTTTATGCACCGACGTCGGTCGACACATGACCGACGCCGGTCTCTGAACCCACAAATCTAAACAACTTACATGGTGACCGATGTCGGTCGCTTAGTGACCGACATCGGTCACTGTGGGATTTCGGGGCGATCGAAAACGGCCCCCAAATCCCCTTTCTTCCTATTTCTACCCATCTACCCAGCCCAATTGCCTAAAAACTCACCCACCCTGCCATTTTGACTTACCTAACATATCTACCCACTCCATTTTATGATTTACCTTCATTTATTCATTATTTTCTCAAATTTTAGATTCCTACCCCAAAACCCACATCCTAGCTAAATTCATCAACTTCACACAAAGAGGGATTTAGAGCCTACCGGTATGACTACACGTCGTCGTGGTGGGATAGGTGGTGGTGGTCCAGCTCCTCCAACACCTCCTGCTCCTCCAGCCGTGCCATGGCTCCAAATCTCCTCAGCAGGTCTCAACCAATCAAACTCTGCCTCCTGATCTCTGGGGCCTACCAATAACTCACTCCCCCACTCAACTAGTGCCAACTCAGCCCAAATACCCAACCCAATCAATTCAAAACTCAGACAAGAAACAGGTTGGCACTCAAATTCACAATGTGAAAATGACACGCCGTATTTTTTCTTTTTATAGGTTTTGACCTCTAACCGATATCGGTTATGGCGCGCCCTAGAAAACCGATATCGGTCTTCTAACCGATACCGGTCATAACTAACCGATATCGGTTACCTACCTAGTTTACCCTAACTCCTGCTCTTCTCCACCGAACTCTATTTTTCACCACATCGCCTACCCCCGGCCTTTGCTAAATAGCCTTATTTTGAATTCATTGGCCCGACCCAAGGCCGCAACCAACCAATCGGCCCGACCCAAGGCCGCAACCAACCAATCGGCCCGACCCAAGGCCGCAACCAACCAATCGGCCCGACCCAAGGCCGCAACAACTAATCGCCCGACCCAAGGCCGCAACAACAACCAATCGCCCGACCCAAGGCCGCAACAACCAACCAATCGCCCGACCTAAGGCCGCAACAACCAATCGGCCCGACCCAAGGCCGCAACAACCAAAATAACCAATCGCCCGACCCAAGGCCGCACACCAACCAATCACTCCCAACCCAAGGCTCAACCAACCAATCGCCCGACCCAAGGCCACACCAACCAATCGCCCGACCTAAGGCCGCAACCAACCAATCCAAGGCCGCCCGCCCGACCCAAGGCCGCAACCAACCAATCACCACCCAAGGCCCAACCCCCGACCCAAGGCCGCAACCAACCAATCGGCCCGACCCAAGGCCGCAACCAACCAATCGGCCCAACCCAAGGCCGCAACCAACCAATCGGCCCACCCACGGCCGCACCAATTAAGTACCTCACCAAGCCCGCAAATCAAATTACGATTCTATCCACCCATAATGTAGTTGTTTGTTCAATCGAGCTCACCTGTTCATGTTTTAGCATGACTAGGATACTTGAATTGATCAGCCAACCAGCTTTGCTTAGACCAAGACCGTGACGTTTATCTCAACCAAACCAACCATTTGGTACTACCGAACATGCCTAAACGTTCCGGTACCTTCCCCATTATATCCCCTGGAGCTACTTCCTATGCCTTGGATACCAGGATTATATCAGCCTTGTTTGGATAAACTATCGACCTTTGCCTATGAATTGCTTGTTTGCTCTTCAAACCATGTACCCTGGTCACACTACTACATTTTAACGTGTGTCGGCTTCCTTGAACTTACCCCACCATCTTACCATCATCTCATCATCATTCACCCTTTATCAACCCTATCCCTGATTTCACGTCACCTCAATCTGTGATAGATTTGAGGGGGATTACCTATACCCTTAACTGGGGTAACCACTTTTATTATTGTTAGTGCAGCTTTAAAAGACAAGCTACATGACAACAAGGGGCAAATGTAGACACCAAATTTGGGTCTTACGACACCCTGTACCCCGTATCTCATCCCACAACCTAACCCTACCTCACCACCTAAACCTTACACACCTAATGATTTATTAATTACCTTATAATTAATAAATCCACATCTCCAACCCCGCCACCTCATCTCGCCACCTCACCGTGACCTAGCCCTAACCCTAAACCAACCTAATTAAGACCTATGACTTGGTCCAGACCCACACCCATGACTCATTACCCCTCACCCACACCAAAACGAGCCTAATAATGACTTGACCAAGCCCACAACTGATCCCTCAGAGAGAAAAGGAGGGAAAGATGGCTATTTTACTAAAAATAGCCACTTTGACCTAACCGACATCGGTTCCTACTCGACCGCCATCGGTTACGTAACCGCCATCGGTTCCCTGTAAATGACCTCCCCCAACCAAAAAGAGAGGATCCGAATTCATTTGGGAGAGAGAGAGAAGTGAAACAAGTAGAAGAGGTTGTAGAGAGAGAGGATCGAGCCAAGACTCAGAATCGAGCAACTAGATCATCATCACACTCGCCCAAGCATTGAAAAGACTCGAGGATAGCTTCATCAGCTCACTTTCCAATACCGGATCATCCTAACTAAGCCTTTACTGCTCACCACCACATTCCTTGACTCTTCATGTCTTCATCTTCATCAGAACCCTCACTTAGTAAGTAGTATCTTGTAGTTCTCCGTCTCTCTCTATATCATTTTTCTTTAATTCATGATTAAAAGGGGAACATACACACCTTCTAAAATGGCAAGTCTGACAATCCATATTTCTGGGCCTAAACTCAACATTCAAGAGTGAACAAATGCATGCCTTATGAAAGTTGTCTCAATTCATAAATCAGAATGCTATTACACAAGGTTCAGCATTTGATCATTCTAAATTACAAGTTGCAATAAATCCCTTAAAAAGGGTATAAAATAACCACATGCATACATGCTCAAAAGAGTAATCAAAGTAAATTGCTAATTGAGTTACCAAGTGATTTTAAAAGATGCGATGGTGTAGATTTTTTTTTTTGAGCACAAGGCTACAATACTCTTGAAAATAAAACATAAGAAAAACCAAATATTCCACTTGAAGGAGACAAAAGAAAGATATACAAGAGCATCAAGGTTTGATGAGAAATCTGATATATACTGATTACAAATTGTTCTTTTAGAGAACATTGTACACTATTTAATTATTTTTAAGGTTTGTTTTTCGGAGCATGTAGTAATCAAATGTGGATGGAGTTGCCTTTGACATTGACATATGAACACAAATTCTATCAAAAAAAGACAAATGCAACCAATAAAGTAATGTTCTCCTTCTCAATGAAAGATGCAGGATGCAATTAATCAAATATCCCAATTATCATCATGAGATAAATAGATTGCATATAAGCATAATGAAATATCAACTTCAAGTCTATGTTCGAGGAATACATTTTTCAGATCGTCACAATAATAATTCCTTATTTTCAAAAGATAAAAATTTGTACAATCTTAGAAGAATGCGAGAGAGCACCCAAAACAAGCAAAATAGTGGTGATTTGAAGGATGCCACGAATAATACAATAAAAAATTGTAGAGATCTAACATTCAATGCGAGTGTGTGTTTTTAGGAACAAGTACATGCCAAGTTGTCATTATCTTACATTGCCAACTTAAATATATCAATCATTAGTCTAATCAAGGTAAAAACAAGATTCAAGTTCTTTTCACAAGATAAATATAAAGTAGAAGACAAATAATAGTATGCCTAAATCACTCATGGAACAAAGCACATGTAAATAGCCATGACAATGATAAATGTGACTCTTCACAAGTGGTAGAAAGAGTAAACAACCCAAATCTAAGGTAGAGCCACCAAATAATGGAGCCCAATACCATGGCAAAGAAAATACAAAATGGAGCAACTTAGGTAGAACCAAACAATGCCCAAAGTGAGAAAATACCAAAAATGCCCAAAATAGAGCATGGAAAAAGGGAGTTTGACCAGTGTAGAAATTGACGACCAAAGCCAACGGTGCGGAAAACCCAACTCATTTTTCAAACATATTTAAGAAAATAAAATGTAGATTAAAATGGGTAAATACAAGCTCTTGCAATCACCACTTACCAGATTCACAAAAATAGTATCCAAATCATGAAGCCTCCATGAAGTGGCCAAGCCTTCATTTTAGAAAATGCAAGATTTAGATCAAAGAACAACACACAAGCATATTCAAAACCCTAACTCATAGATGTAGTACACCAAGTTCCAAAGGAACAATATGACGAAATCACAAAATAAAAGGAAAAACATAGTTCTTTGGCACTTAAGAAAAGTAACTCGAGCTCAAATGGAAAAATCATGGTGGCTAAGGAAAAGAAAAAAGTTGGCTATGCACTAGGGAAAGGATGTTATGATGTATATGTATTGATGGAGATGCCGACATGTAGCACACATCCTCTTATCTTATTATATCATTCATTTATGATTTATTATGTTTAGTAGGTCGGCCTCGGTATGTGGCCATACTTTAGAATGGTATATATAGGGGTTAGAAGGTTGTATTTAATCATCATATTGAGTATTGGAGTGTTATTGTATGGTTTGAAGGTTACCCCTCGAAGTGGTATTGGAGGTTGCCCCTCGAAGTGGAAAAGCTATTATATGAGCATATTGTCATAATTTATCTATATTTTTGTGTTCTCTCATGTAATTCTAATGTATATGTTCTTGATTTATACAAGTAATATCCTTATAAGTGGTATCGAGTAGCGATTTCAGCCAAATTTAGGGTAAAAACCCTAATTTTTTGTTTCGAATATATCTTAAAGAGGGTATCTAATTTTTTCCCAAGTTTTGCATCATAATTTGGAAACACTCTAAGTCAGAATATCTGAAAATTTCAGCTCCATTGGATCTGTTTTGCAGATGTTATTGGTGTTTTCATAAATTCTCTTTTTAGGAAGAAAATTGTGGTATTTTTTAGAAAAAATTATATTTTCGGAAAGCTCTTGAAATTTCAGTTAGGGTTTGTTCTTTGAGTTTTTATCCATCTACCGAAATATTTTCATAATTCCTAAACCTTAATCATGATCACGGAATAACAATTTTTATGGAAATGGTGAGATGGATGCTTTAAGAATGGTGGATAAAATTTAAGAATATATATTTATCATATTTCATGACAAGGAATAGGTTTTCACATTATCTTGGTGGTCCTACATGGATTTGGTTTTACGAGTTAAAAATGACAGGGGAAGGATTGGTCTTGGGAGGAAATGGAACAACTTTTTATGGATAGATGGGACCACAAAGAGGAAGAAGAGTCAAAGGAAGATGATGGGGAAGAATATATTGAAGAATCAAGAGAGAAATAAGATGAAGAGGAAGGTGAAGAAGATTCAAGGGAAGATTATGGTGCAACATATATTGAAGAATAAAGCAGAAGAAGTTGAAGAAGACTATGAAGAAGAGGAAGAAAAACAAGATATTGATGCGAGAAGAAGATATTATAGCTCCCAAGAAGGAAGATACCATATTTCGTTTCATGGATGCATTTAAAGGAATAAGATAATTGTTTTCATAAAACCTAACAAAAGTATAACTTCATCAACAAGGATATGGCTTAACATCTACATATTCAAGAAAGTAATATTAAAGAAGCTCAAGTGAATGGTAAGAAAATTCAAGTTTTGAAGATTTAAAACTTACTATGGAAAAATATACTTTACATTCAGATTTTTTGCCTTATATATGGATGGTTTGGATATTGTTCTTGGGTATCCTTGGTTAGAGACATTGGTGACAATTAATATTAATATGAAAATAAGTTTATGAAGATTTGGTACAAAAGAAGAAGGTCACTTTACAAGAAATCAGCTTAATGGAAATCAATGAAAAGTCAATATAGACCATGAGGATGATTTGGAATATGGAGAAGAAGGGAATAAGGATGATTCAAAAGAGGAACATGAAGAAAAAAAGGAAATGATGATTCATCTACTCAAGAGAAAAATAAAATATCAAATGCAAAGGTGGAAGAAGAAAAGAAAGTTTAGAAATAGGTTGATAAGGTTGAGGATACTACAACTACAGCATATGGAAATCCACGTCAACATGAGAGAAAAAAATCATGGAGATATCCCAGGGCACATCATATTTCCAACCAATATAGATATACAGGTAATTGGAGGAATAATCACTTTATTTATACAAGGGATCAATGGAGCAACAATTATGAAGCATGGAATCCTTATTATGGTTATGCATTGAATCCTTATGTTGGTTATGCATGGAATCCAAGGATGATAAACTATGGTCACGAATGGAATCAGAGTAGTGCAACGGAATATGGATATTAGTTCAGATATGTATCATCTACTAGGATCACATATGGATGGATGATCGATCATGGCGCAAAGTGTGTAAAAATTTACAACACACTCATTACATGGTTTTTTTTTATGTTTCGGGACGAAACATGTCAAGGAGGAAGGAATGTTATGCACCTAGGGAAAGAATGTTATGATGTATATGTATTGATGGAGATGCCGACATGTGGCACACATCCCCTTATCTTATTATATCATTCATTTATGATTTATTATGCTTAGGAGGTTGGCCTCAGTATTGGCCATAGGTTAGAATGGTATATATAGGGGTTAGAAGGTTGTAGTTAATCATCATATTGAGTATTGGAGTGTTATTGTATGGTTTGGAGGTTACCCCCTCGAAGTGGTATTGGAGGTTGCCCCCTCGAAGTGGAAAAGCTATTATATGAGCATATTGTCATCATTTATCTATATTTTGGTGTTCTCTCATGTTATTCTGCTGTATATGTTTTGATTTATACAAGTAATATCCTTACAAGATTCAAAACCCCAACTCATAGATGTAGTACACTAAGTTCCAAAGGAACAATATGACGAACTACAAAATAAAAGGAACAACATAGTTCTTTGGCACTTAAGAAAAGTAACTCAAGCTCAAATGGAAAAATCATGGTGGTGAAGGAAAAGAAAAAGTTGGTGGCCATGAGTGAAAAAACAAACCAAAGAATAACAACTCGAAAATGAAGAACCCTAATGCAATTTCCTGGGCAACCATGGCAGTAGATTACTCGAGAATGAAGCAAAATACACAAGATCTCGAGCCAAATATAACTTCCCGTGTAGAGGTAAACTGAAAATGACCAAAATAGAGATTTCAACTAGAAATCATGGCGGCCACCGATGATTTTTTTTTTTTTGCAACGTTTTCTCGAAAAGAACCTTCTAGATGGCACTTGAACCAAAACAATGGCATCCATGAGTAGAAAATACCAAAGCAAAATCGAATAAAAGCTCAAGTTTTCTCAACAATGGCGGCTACAGGGTAAAATTTTGTAGAGTCTTGAAGTTTCTAAGTGAAAAGAGTAAAGTGAAATAATTTAAGGGCTTGGGCCACTTTTCCTTGCCCTTACCCAACTTAGTTTGTCAAACCACGGTCTATATAATCCTATCCTCCATGTGGGTTATGATTCAAAATTGACCTTATTATTAATATATGATAAGTGGGGTTGTTTGAAAATTTTAAACCTTGGAGCGTTCCATAGAGTGCTAATAGCATGTTTTGCCATATGTCAAAGTGATGACTTTAAAGTCCTCATTATCTTCATGATTTAAGGAGATTTTTAGGTCAACCATGTTTAATCTAAAAATTCACATAGGTGGAAGGCTCAAGCTAAAAGAACTTGGACCTTCATGATGTGCCAAAAGGGTAACTTTTATGAATGATTAAAATAATGCATGTGTGTAGGAATAACTTTTCTAAATAAGATAAAATTAGTTTTTTTCACAAAAGATAAAGATATTGATGCATGGAGAGACAAAAGGAGCTTTGTAGATGAGATAAAATAGGCTTTTGGAGGCTTATAATACAAGGTGAATGTAAAATAATTACCAATTTTACCTTATTTTTCCAACGGGCCCGTATACCTTCATGCAAAGTAGAATATAAGAGTCAAATCAGTTTGACTATGTTGTAAAATTTGAGCTATATGCAAGCTCATAAAGTGAGTTTTAGATTTTATTTATTGCAACTTCTTTATTCAGGTAGGAGTTGGTAGTTAGCATTTACTTTTTTGGGCAATTAGGTGATCCTTTTTTGCTATCTATTAATGCTTTCCAAGAATTGTAAGAGGAGGACTTCTTGATGTAGCAGAGTGTTGGAATTGTTTCCAGATTTTACCCTTGTATGAGAGTTAGCTGATTAAACTTTCCGAACTTTGCAATGGTGCGTATGGTCATAGTTATCTTGTGAATTTTAATTCCTTGAATTTATTAAGCTTTTCTTGAGCTATTTTACCTTGCTGCAGTTAAGTGTTATGTTTATTTTAGTGTGCAATTTTTGTATTGTTATTGTGAGCAATCCCTTAGCATATCAATGTTTTCCTTGAAGTTAACAACAAACCCCTTGGATCGTGTTCAATTCATTTTTATTCTCATCATATTTTGTATAATATCCGTCAGAAATCCCTCATTAATTTTTGGTGTATCACCCTTTTTATAGTTTATTATTCATCCTTCTTACCCTTAACCCTACAGATCTAGTTTAGGGATACTCCAAAAGGAACCAACCTTAGTAATCTAGAGATTCACCTCATAATAGGGAGACCCACATCCCGTGAGGTGTCTCAATTGTATATCTACAGAAGTGAGGGAAAAACAAATTTACAAATCTATTACCCCTCAACACAGGTGCACTTATGTCAAATAACAAACATTTTGTCCCAAAAATGTCAACCATGACTAACTATCACATGGTTCCTCATAGTTAGAATAACAGGGAACCTAGGTTTCATCATTCACATCAAAATATGCCCATCATGACTAAACATCGATTGGTTCTTCACACTAGGGAACCCATTCTATTACCCCTTTCCCCACCTTCATCTCATAGTTAATGGTATGATTTTGATGCTTCTAGTTCATGGTATGATTTTTATTCTCCTAATCATTTGTATCCTTCTAATCCTCTTCATCAACCATATTCTCCTAATTATTCTAATCCATGATATTTTTATGATTCCTCTCGACTTGTGAGCCTCATCTAATCAACTCAGTCTTCTAAGGGATAATCAATTTCCTCAACAAAGTTTTCCTCTTATAAAGATTTGTGTCTCCACAAATTCTCCCTAGCATTCCTCTAATTTTAATCTTGAATCATATTCCTCCATTTCTCCACATTACCCTTGTTACCAGGTCACCTTAAAGACATCTTCCTCCATTGAAGATATGTGTGAGCCAAAATTCCTCAAATACATTATTCCAGGTTGACCCCTACGTCGCAATCCACTACCTGGATACACGATCCTCTTTACTTACCTACACTACGTCATCTTCTAGGAAAACCAATACCAACCTATTCCAAATCCACATCTTCTTCAACTCACGAGACATCCAAATCCAAATCTACTTTGTCTCTCGAGTCATCTTCTTCTATTAATCAAAATCCAATCCCTCTTTGGCCATTTGTTAGTTTCAATCATTCCTTATTCTATCTATCTTCTAAAGACCAATGTTTGCATCCACGTCAAAAATTAACAAGAAATAATGTTCTAAGATATATTTTCAAATCATTATCAGATATCTTTATGGGATCAATAAGGTCAAACCTTCCCTAATCTACATCATCAAACATATTCTAATTCTTGAACATTTGTTGGACCTCTTCCATTAAATCAACCTTCTATCATCAACCAACAATGACCCATACCGATCGATTTATTTCAGAATGAAGAAGCAATCAGAGAATTCATGGGGCTATCGATGACATTCCTCTAGAGGATCACGAGAAAGGATTCTCTTTTGACCTCGATGTGTTTGCGTATTTTGGGGAAGAGGTTGATTCCTTTGATAAAAAAATAGAGAAATATCCTAAGATCATCAAACTCGATCCTCCTCTTGTTCTTCCATCTTCTCATTTCCCATTACATGGTAAAATTATGGGATCTATCCTTGATTCCCATCCTATCTTCTCATCACCCAATAATTTTTACATGTCATAATTCCTTAATAAAATCTCTCCTTGGGTCACCTTTGGGTATCCCTTCATCTTCTTCTATATGTGGGCCACCTCCGAGTAGCCCATCATCTTCAATTCTTGGGTCACCTCCTAGTATCCCATTCCCTTCAATTCTTGGGCCATGTCTTAGTATCCCTTCATCTTCCATCTATGGCTCACTTTCTAACAATCCATTATATTATATACTTGTGCCAATTCCTAGTATACCTTTATCTTCTTCTACCATGGGGCCATGTTCTAATAGCCCACCATATTCTATTCTTGGGACAAACCCTAATATCCCCTCATCTTCTATCTATTACTCACCTCTTAGTAGCCCATTCTCTTCCATTCTTGGGCCACATCCTAGTAGCCCTTCATCTTCTATGCGTGGCTTATCTCCGGTAGCCCATTTTCTTCAATCCTTGGATCATATCCTATTCGTCCACCATATCATTTCTCTATCAACAACTGTCATGCAATCCCACCACCATCCCTAACATTCCTATCGTAAATCAATCCTAAACACCCACTTTCTTCTCCCATTTCTCGGGATTAATAAAATCATGCATTATCTTGTAGGAAACACCAATAATTTCTTCATCAAGATAAAATAAAAATACGAAGAGCTCAAAACTTCAAGCAAATCCAACATCCAAAATCTAAAAATCAAACGTGATTCAATAATACACACCAATAGAACCATCAAGTATGGAAAAAGTGCAAAAATATATGGATATGGAACTCAATATTCCACATACAAAATCCATGTTGAAAGATAATTCGTAGTCACTTATCGAATATGATCTCACCATGATCATTGAGATTGGAGATAATATCACTCTTGATAAGAAAAAAATCCTAGTCTCCCTTATCAAAGAAATTGAAAACATCATTGTTGGATCCTATCACGCAGAGTGAAATTTTTGGTCCCAAATTCCCAATCATTCATCTTCATCATCTTCTCCCTTCACAGTTTTCCCTTTACAAAACTATCCTAAATCTAAGAAAATAAAAATGAGAAAACATTAAAAAATTACAAAAATAAAAGGTACAAAGATCAAACATTACAATCAGCTATTGAATACACATGTATGTTCTTTTCTTTCTTTCCATTAAATGGAAGTCACCCACCATATTCATTCCTTTGATGATATTTTGTGATATTTATCTCTATTGTATCTGTTTGACTTTAGTCCTCCATTGCCTTGGTAAATTAAAAAATGATTGACCTATTAAAGATCCTATTACTACCATACATCTAGTAGAATTGTTGTGAATACCTTTGGGCATATCTTTTAATACTATCCAATGTTGTTATCACTATCACTTCCACATCCTTCCATCAAGCCACCTGTGGTTCTCAACCCCTTATCAAAACAATCTGAGAGAGATGGATTACTTTTTAAAAAATAAAAGCAAAAAATCAAAATAAAAACATAAGAAAAGTAATAAACTATCTTTAGGGGTATTTCCGATATCTCTATTGGGGCTATGGATGCTTGGTGGCATTAAATAAATACTACGAATAGAATAAAATACATCTCTATTGGGGTTATGGATGCATGGTTGGTAACATAACAATTTATGGCTCTCTTTCCACCCTCCATTTGTAAACCACCTATCAAAATGAATCATTCCTATAGATTGGCTAGTGTGTCTTCACTTATTTCCTCTTTAAATATTCCATTCAAGGCGTAACTCATTTCCACATGCACATACTAGATCTCTATGAGAAAAAATAACTAGTATGTTACCATGTATTATTTGGACCTTGTTCGAATCTTTCTTTAGTCCACATTTTGACTCATGATTTACACCTTTGGCTAACTGCGTTTTCATCATCAATCTTCTAGGTAAATTTTCCATATCCTTCCATAACATTCTACAATTTTCTTCTTCTTCATTTAGAACATACATGTGTATAAGTTTTCCTTTTACCATCTTTACAAGAACCTTTGTCCCCCTTTTAATAAACAATCTTCTATTTCTTTTTGACATTTTTTTCTTTGCCAACTTGCAATGGGGGCACACTTTCTCCTTCCTAGATATTCATTTATTTAAGTTCATCATCTTGTTGAACCTATCCATCTTGGCCTTAATCCGCATTATCTTCTTCTTGTATATATACGCGTAAGAATTTCCCTTATATATTCTCACATCTCACTGGGGAATCTTTATATATTATTTTTCATGTACATAGCTTTGGAAAAATTTCAAAAAAACCTAAAAATTCACAAATCCTATGAAATCCAAAACATTGGTAAAACCTCAAAATCCAAAACATTCTTAAAATATCAAAACCCAAAACTTGGTAAAACATCAAAACATCCACAAAAACAACATCCTCAAAGTCAAACGTATCCTACAAAACATCTCACCTCGGTGCTTTCTTGTTCTAACGCGGAACATGTAGATCATATTGATCTTCCCTCATTAACATAGATGGTTTGCTTGTTATGTCTGTCTTCCCTTGCATATATTGTTGCTCAGGGTAGTTTCATATTGCATGTTTCTTTTTCATGGGAATTCTATGTCCTCCATCTATTCCCTTGCATGTACCCTTTCTTGGGGATTTATTTCAACCCATATCGTATAACTTGAACATTTGAGAACTGAAGTTGAATAACAAAAATTGGTGTAACTTTCTTAAATGTTGTTTTTTTGAGTATGTTTGTTTGTGTTTGTTTTTATCGGTCTACTTGTTTACTTTCTCGCATCTTATCGCATTGCTTTATGTCTTTTTCTTTCATTAGTCCTTTAACAATGAACTAAAATTAATATTATGGTTCTTCATGTCATTCTAAACTTCCTTAAAACGTGTACAAGATGTCCAAAACATCCCTTATTTGAAACTCTCCAAAGGTCCATTCACACCTTAGGTTAAGTGTTGAGAGTCTACTCCACTTGTAGACTCTTTATCATCAATCTTGAAAAATATGGATGTAGTCAACATGGTCAAATTCTCAAATATTACAACCTTTGCTTTGACGATGCACCAAAACCATCATGGTACAAAGACTATGAATATTATTACGTTAAAGGCCATGCTAAAAATCAATGTTTGAAATTGAAACACTTCATTCAAGACCTCATAGATAGTGGAGAAGTTGAAATGGATTTTCCGTAAACCCACCAAAACCTCTAAAAATATTTGGGAATCTAGAAATAGCCATTCTTTAAGCATAAACAAGTGAAACAAAATATGGATTAACATCAATCCTCCCAACTTGAAAATTCTAATCATGTTGTTGATGGATCAAAAATCCATTTGATTGTCTCATTGGTTATGTCTATCCCACTAGTAAACACATAAATACCATGAAATCAAATCACATGTGTGTGTCATGGAAACATGATGCACTCGTCTTATTATCTCGAATCTCCTCTACCTACTCCTTCAGATGGTCATTATTAACTCCTCGAGAAAATTGAGAAAACAAAGACTAATATTTCTATCTTAGATCTTCTCAAGATATCTACTATACATAAATATATCCTTTATAAAAATATTCAGGGGTCAGGAGTTTCTACGAACATTGATACTTCACACTTTGTCATGCCTTGGTTGCGTAACTTGATCCATCTGAACAAATCACCTTTAACCAACATGAGATTCCAATGGATGACCATACACACAATCTCCCTTTATATATTGAAGTGATCATTACTTGTAAAAAGATAAAAAGGGTGCTTGTGGACAACGGATCAAGACTTAACATATGTACCTTGAAGATCATAAAACAATTGGTACGTACTTAATATCAAAATCTGGAACCTAATGTAATCACCATTAAGTCTTATGATAATGCTATGCGACGATCCAACATGCAAAATTACTCTATCGCCGGAAGTTGGGCCTATTACACATGATACCTAGGTCCACATCTTTGACTTGGAACTACTCTACAATAGTTTCAGAGTCACCCATGGATCCATGGAATGCAGGCTATCCCCTGAACTTTTAATCAATGTATCAAACTTTATCATGAAGGAAAAACACTCACCATTCTTGGGGACCCATAACCCTTTGCACATTGCAGAGCATTATCTAGTTATTACCCCACAACATATGAATTTCCTTCTATTGAAATAGCTGTCAAGATTCAATCAGAGGCCCTCGCCTCTCACATCCATTCGATACACTATGTCTACATGAAAGTGCTACTTCCACCTACCTATCCAAATTTTCTACATGGGAGATGAAAGTCCTTCCTACTAGGCTTGGGGAGTACAATATTAAATGGAAGCCCTCCTTATTTCAAATCTTCCCCTATCACCCAAAACATGTGGTAGGCCCAACTATCAGCCGCAACGACCTCAAGAACATTGCAGTATCAACACATTAATTCCTGGTGGCCTCTTGGTGGACAAGAAAATGCATAACACTTATACTTCCCAATCCCTTAATGAAAGGATGGCTTCATGCTATCAATCCCTAGACTATGTCATCCCTAATAAGATGATGTATGCTATGGGGTACAAAGGATATGGGTGTGGCATAAATGAACAAGGTATGTGGAAACATCTTCAACACATAAGAAAATGGATAGGTATGGAGTTAGTATTTAGCCTTATGGGTCCCATCCTATAGAAGTTAATGCCACATCCTTTGAGCACGAGGAGAGTTATTCGAAAATACAATAATGAAATAGAGTCCCCTTGTAGCCTTTATGAGGACCTTGCTTCTACTAACCTATTCTCCGACCAAGGAAAATTTTAAGGGTCCCTCGAAAAAAAGCCTTAGAAAATATTTGGTGAATCTGGGAAAATTAGCTTTCGCATGAATGGTGAATATCAAGACATCACAAAATCACTATTAAATTCTACCAAATGGTATATTTTTTATATGCTACCTTTCGGTAGCATATTTCTATGCTTATTGGAAGACAACATATAGTATGGTGTCAGATGATAGCATAAAAATGTTACCAGTCAAAAAAAAAAATTATGCTCGGGGCCAACATCATAACTATATGTTGTCACCGGTAAAATAAAAAATGTTGTCACCCGAATAACATTTTTTAAGCTACTTTGGTCAAAGCATACTATATGATGTCATTGGTAGCAGATAAAAATATGCTACCGACTGACTATATTCAGTGAATTTTATGAATTTCTATTTTGTGGGAATGGAAAATTGACCCTATAATTAACTTGTACCCAGAAAATTTTGGTGAATTGGTCCTAGCTTGTACCCTAAATATTCACCAATTTCAAATTTCAAAAACTGGAATATTCATGAATTAATGAATATTCGCCACTAAAATTTTCCTGTCTCCGACAAAACTACTTTAACCTTATCCACTTCCACTCCTAAATTAGACCTTATTCACCCTTCCCTTGTAAAATGGGACCAACAACGACACATACTAATTGATTTCTTTTATAATGATGAAGCAATTGGTGAATTCATGGGTTTACGTGATGACATTCCTATCAGTGATCACAAGAAGGGATTCTCCATCAACCATGATGCATACACGTATTTTGGGTAGGACGCTAAGTTTTGTGGTCGAAAAGAAACATAATAATGATGGAAAAATATCTTCCAAAAATCCTCACCAAAAGAAAATATCCAAGTCCCACAATGAAAACCTTTTGCGGAACTTACGAAAAAATAAATTGAAAAATCAAAGGATATAAAAAGTGACCAACCTATTGGTGAAAACATCACCGAGACACCTATAGAGAAAGAACTCAATCTCCCTCTAATCCTTCACATATGGAGGATGGATCTAAATTACTTGTGGAGGATACTATTTATATCAACATCAGTACAGAAGAAGAGCCTAAAATTGTCAAACTTGGGGCTTCTCTTTCAACTCGCAAAACAAAAAAATTTTGTTGTGCTCCTTCAAGAATTTTTAGATGTATTTGTTTGGTCAAATGAAAACATGTTAGGCTTGGATTATTTAGTAGTGCATAATTTGGTTTTTCATGACTAAGAAAATCCAATCAAACAAAAACTACACAAAATGCATCCACATGTGGATCTTTTAGTCAAAGAAGAGCTAGAGAATCTATTAACAATGGGGTTCATCTAACTTATAGATTACTCCAAGTGGATCTCTAATGTAGTTTTTGTCCAGAAGAAACCATTGGTATAAGGATTTGCACAAATTATAGGGACATCAAAAAATCATGTCCTAAAGATGACTTCCCTCTTCCGAACATTAACATGATTATCGATTCTACTACAGGGAAATCAAATGCTATCCCCAATGGATGGATTTTCGAGATATAATCAAATAAATATTGTAGAGAACCACCAAAAATTGACTTTACTACTCCTGGGCACCTTTTATTATCGAGGTCATTCCTTTTGGCCTCAAGAATTCGAAGAAACATACCGAGAGAGCTATGAATGTCATATTTCATGACATGTTACATGACATTGTAGAGGATTATGTTGATGATATCCTTGGAAAATATAAGACTAGATCGAGCACTTGACAATCCTTCATCGTATATTTAAATGACTTCGAGATGACAAGGTCGGTTTGAATCTAAGAAGTGTGTCTTTGGCATCATCTAAGGTAAACTATTGGGGTTCATTATGTTTTGGCATGGAATTAAATTAGATTGAGTTAAATTCATTTATATTACTGATATGCCTCCTCCTCATAACCTCAAACATCTACGTAACTTGAAAGCTAAAATTGAAGCCATTCAAAGATTCATCTCACAACTTACAGACAAGTACCATTCATTCACCAATCTTCTCAAGAAAGATGTGGATTTTCACTGGGGTCTAGATTTTGAACAAGCCTTTTCCTTACTAAAAAAATATTTGGTAAATCTCTTTTCCTTGTACAACCTACCCCAGTGAACCGTAGATATTATACATTTATTCTAATGAATTTGTTATAGGAGCTTTCTTGACACATTATGAGACCCGACATAAAGAGAGATTTTTCTATTATCTTAGTTGCACCTTAATCACATATGAGCTTAATTACTCAAAATTGAAAAAGAATGCTTGGTTGTGGTCTTCACCTTTCAAACACTCTTCCATTATCTTTTGAACTACCATACCAAGCTAATATCTCAAGTTCACCCTCTAAAATATCTTTTGTCAAAACCAACACTTAAAGGAAGGATAACCGACTAGATTATTTTGTTAAGAAAGTTTAACATTGAGTATGTCAATTAGAAAGTAGTAAAAAGAAAAGTGTTGGCTAACAAACTAGCTAAAACACCACTTCTAGGAAAGGAACCCTTAAGTCCTGATCTTCCAGATGCATCCATTTATAAATTGAAGAATCATGAACTTGAAATATATATTTTGATGTGTCATTCACATTCAATGGATCACATACAAGAGTAATCCTTATTACTCCCATAGGTGATATCATCCCACGATCTTTCATAATCAACTTCCCATGTACGAACAAAATTTCTGAATATGAAGCTCTCATTGCAGGCCTTAAAGTTGCTATCAAATGGAACATCAAACAAGTTGAGGTTATAGGCGAATCCTAGTTAATCATCAAATAGGTGAATGATAAATACAAAGTTAGAGATGAGAAGATTATCCCATATAAATGCATGGTGGACACCCTAAAAGAGTATTTTGTTCTAATTTCCTTCCATTGAGTTACATGTATATAGAACGATTAACAAATGTTACGGGTACCATTGAATCCTTACTACGCTCATTGCAAGATACTAGAGAATTTCCATTCCTTTTTTATTATCTAACAAGATGCCGACCTATGACATTATGGAATCATGTTTGGTATGTGAAGTTGTTGGTCCCTTTTCCCCTAGGTATGAGGATATTTATAGCTACTTGTAGGATGGTACCTTCCCACCCGACCTCTCCCACTCCAAAAAATGAACCCTTATCCAATGAATATCCCATTATACCCTACTTGGGGCACTCTCTATCATCGAGGTTACGATGGGACTTTTTACGTTGAATTAACTAATGAATAATCTATCCAAGCAATCAAAGAGGTGTATGAAGGAATCTATGGGGCTCATACAAGTGGCATGGTCCTCGCCAAGAAAATTTTATGCATGGGATACTACTAGCCTACTATGGAAACATATTATTTCTAGTATGTGAAGAAATGTGTCCTATGTTAGAAGCATGGTAATTTGATCTATGTACCATCCCACTATTTACAGCCTATAACAACTTCAAGGAATTTTTGTAAATGGGGGCTTGATCTTATAGGAAAACTCACTCCCACCTCCTTTGATGGCCATAAAAATATTATCACTACCACTGAGTATTTTACCAATTGGGTGGAGGTTGTTCCTCTCACTTATGTTACATGTGCACAGATTTCTAAGTTCATCATGAACCATATCATTTTTCATTACAACATCCCTTCTTCCATTGTCTCTTCTGATGGAAAGTCATTTAAAACAAACAAGCAAAAGCCTTGTGCCAACACTTTAAAATTGACTAGAAGTGGTCTACACATTATTACCCTCAAGGTAATGGGAAAGATGAGGCCACCAATAAAATAATTGTATGAATTATGGAGAAAATTGTTAGTAAATCATGCTATAATTGCACCTCCAAATCCATCCTGTACTTATGGGCCTATCAAACTTCCATCCACACACCTACATGTGCAACCCCATACTCTTTGGTATTTCACAATGAAGCCATTATACCCCTAGAGATTGAGCTCCCATCTTTGATAATCTCCTTGAGAGATTATCTGAACAAGACAAATTTTATAGAGTTTCCAAGTTTACAGAGCTTGAAATCCTTGATGAAAAGTTCCTTCACACCCTGGATCACCTTAAAGTGTATTAGAATCAAATTCGTACAGGCTACAATAAATGTATCATCCCTTGTGAATTTGAGGTAGGTGATCTTGTTCTGAAATAAAACTAGTTTAATACCACCAAATAATGTGAAAAGAAAGGAAAATTTGAGCCTAATTGGTTAGGGCCATACATTGTGGTGGCTAACTTTGGTTCCGAGCCTATAAGCTTGCATATCATGATGGTGAAGATCTAAAGATCCTATGAACATCATGCATCTCAAGCGTTTCTATTCCTGAGCTTGGGGCATTTGAAAAATCAAAAAAGAAAAAGAAATTAAAAAAGAAAATAGAAATAAATTTGTCCACTGTGAAAACCATGCAATGGTGATAGTTTGTACAAGTCCTTTTGTGAAAATCGGTTTCTAGTACCATAGGAGGATTCATTTTTCACAAACATCTTGTTGGTACCCAAATTGATTCTCCTTAGAAGGCCGAGCAACATCACATGTTTGGTAGGAAGCTTAGAGATAAGCGAGCATGTAGTGTGTTGTTTTATAGCTAGGGATGAAATGCAACTTGCTCTTTGTCACTCATATGTGGTGAAATGGGTAGCACCTAGAAGAGGATTTGACCTATCCTCACTACGTTATGGTTGTGCCTTTCAACCAGGGTGAGCGGACACTTTTTGTAGCCTCTGTTTGTGGAGGAGATGGATATATCCTTTCTTGTGAAATTATTAAGAAAACCTTGAATAAAATATGATTAATGCAACAAAACTTAACTCTCACAAGTTGTCACTCTAGACAATGGAGATATTTTCTAAGCAAGGTTTAGCCCACTAAAGACAATGAAAACCTAATTGCTTCTGTATGTTTTGGTAGTAAAAATTATGCCTTTGTATACATACATGACAAACAAGGGTAGTATGGGTATGATTGGTTGTTTTTAAATGAATTTTTGGTGGGAGGTGAGGTAGAAATGAACTTGATTCACTAGATTCTTGATAAATTTTACAAAAATGGAGAGCTTGAACAACATAATGCTTCAGGATAGCTAGGATGTTCCTTTAACTAGAATATGTGCTTGATGGAGGCCTAGATCAAAAATTTTCACACAAACTTCAAGGATCCAAAATGAAGGCTCAAATTGGAAAACTTAACTAAACATTATCAACCTTTGTTTCATCATGCCTAAGATACCCTCAAAGGCTAAAAAAAATCTTATAGTCATGCTAGGAGTCACAGTGATTTTAAATTTGTTTATTTCACTATCAAATGAAAGCTCTTCTGATAAATGAAATTGTAAATGCCACCAAACTATCACAAGGATAAGATCTTGTGTGATTCATAAAGATTTCAATGTAAGATTGCAACGGGAACAAGAAAACTACTTGTAGACATTTAGGAATGAAGCAAACACAAATTTTGCCAAAAATAACGTAGATTAACTCAAGTTTGATTAAATTTATCAGCAAGGGAAAGTTTCTAGAACAATCTCAAAGCTTGTCAATGGTGTACACTCATAACCACCTTGACATGATAAAATTTAACACAAAGGAGATAAACAAGTTTCTTCAGATGATTTCTTAGAAGGACGGGTTCTATCAAGCTTTTCTCTTAGAAAAATCAGTCCCGACCTCTAACACTCCAACCATTTGCATGAAAAATTCATGCAATTTATAATACTTCATTTACAATAGAAATTTTCCCCAAAACCAGGGACATTCAAAGCACCATTGCGTGTTGAGACTCCAAAATCAGATTTGTGAAAAGGTTGTCAGGTGTGCAGAGGGAAAATCTCTCTAAATATTTCCAACATTCAATTCTTCACCCGGTAAATAACTCTTCCCTCTACTCGCCAACCAATTCCACTAAAAGGAATGATAACCAGTTGTGCCAAGCCAAAAACACAAATGCTAATCAAACATCACGATCAATAAGATGAAAGTAATTCACCATAATAACTTTACATAAACCTTTCCAAAAAATGAGCAACAATATCATATATTATTATGGAACTCAATGAAATACAATGAGAATGGGCCTTGCTTATATAGGTAAGGAATAACAATCTAAGAACCAGTCAAGGTCATAGATCAAGCCATAAATCATGGAAAGAACTAGTCATCAAAGAACTAGTCAAGTCCATATATTTATGAGAGAACTAGACATCAAGGATCTAGTCAATACCATAGATCAAGGAAAGAACTATACCTAACAACTAGATAATATCTCCTAATATCTAAATAAATAAAAAGAAATATCCACACACATAAGTGGGTGAGGATAAATAAAATAAAGGTAAATAATGTTCCTAGGTGAACATGAGCTAAGGTAAATACCTACTCTAACATCCCCCTCAAGTGAAGCTAGGGGCCAAAATAGAAGTGGCATGTCCATAGTATGAGTCTCGCAACTAGGCCTGATGAGGTACTCATGTACAATATATCCATGAAGAAATCTCAAACCAAAAGAAGGAAAGAATCCTGCTATAAGGAAAGAGAAAGAAGAAGAAGAAGAAAGATGTTCTCATGAACACCCCCAAGAATAAATTCCAAAACCCCAAGCATTCCACGCAACTCAAGGTAGCGAGGTGATGCAAAAGGCTTCATAAAGATGTCTGCAACTTGTTGTTGAGTCGGAATGTACTCCAAGAAAAGAACTCCATCCTGAATGTGCTTTGACGAATGAAGTGGATGTGTATCTCAATATGCTTGGTCCATTGGTGCTCAACTGGGTTGCGAAATGTGAATTACACTTTGGTTGTCACACCAAAGTACAGTTGGTGAATCATGTGGGAATCCAAACTCTGATCAATAAATGGTGAAGCCAAAGAATCTCCCGACTCATTGAATCGCTGCCTCCTGTACTCCTTCAAGATGAAAGTGCAATAGCCTATTGCTTTTTGCATGCCCAAGCAACTGGAGAAGAACCAAGACAGAAAAGATAGCTAGAAGTGGAATGCCTATCATTAATAGAACCTACCCAATCTGAATCTGTATACCCAACCAACTGAGTAGAGCCCCTAGTGTAGTGTAGGCCAAAGTGGGAAGTGCCATGCAAATAGCGCAAAATCCTTTTAGCAGCTTGCTAGTGAATACTATGAGGAGAATGTGCAAACCGAGATACAATCCCTACTGCAAATGAAATATCAGGGTGAGTATGGGTCAAGTACATGAGACTCCCAACCAACTACCTATACAATGTAGGATCACAAAGTGGTGTGGTACATGTGGATGTAAGAGTAACTCTAGACTGAAAAGGAGATGGACTTGGCTTGCAATCAGCCATATCAAAGTGCCTAAGAAGATCATGGGTGTACTTTTGCTGACTCAAATGAATCCCTAAATTTGTCTGAGAAATCTACAAACCAAGGAAATAATGCAATAGCCCAAGATCTGTCATGTCAAACTGTGTAGAAAGAGCCCTCTGAATACTTTGAATGTGGGAAGAAGAGCTTCCAGTAAGTAACATATCATCAACATACAAGACAAGTATCACAATATCTTCATCGACATGCTGTAGATACACCGTATGATCGGAGTGGCAATGGACAAAACTAGTAGATAGAAGAAAATAATCCATCTTCTCATACCAAGCCTCCGAGGGCTTGTTTGAGACCTGTGAGAGACCTTCGAGCCGAAAAACAAGAGAAGAATCTGAACAAATCTAGCCGGATGCTCCATATATATTTCCTCTTGTATATCCCTATGTAAGAAGGAACTCTTCACATCCATCTGGTATACGGGCCACCCTGTGATGCAGCAATAGCAAGTACAAGGTGTACAAAATCCATCTTGGCAATGGGTGCAAAATTCTCAGAGTAATCAATACCTTCGACTTGTGAAAAACCCTTTGCAACAAGACAAGCCTTATACTTGTCAATGGACCCATCAGCTACGTATTTGGTTTGGTATACCCACTTACACCTAACCATATTTCTTCCTTTAGGAAGAGATACCAAATCCCAAGTATGATTCTTTATCAAAGAAGAATACTCAGCTGCCATCACATCATCCCACTCCTTGGTATCCCATGAGCCTTTGAAAAATATTGTGGATCCTTAGAAACTACCTGACACAAAAGTCTAGAACCAGTAGAATGTGTGTGATGATGCCTAGTGGGTGGAAGATCCTCTATGAAAGGTGTTGCCTCGAAACGTAGTAGATGAGCCCACTTAGGCATAGTGACAACATAAGTGGGAATAGGATCTTCAATGATGTCTATAACCTCCTCATACATCTCCTCAAAGAAAGGATCCTCAAGATGAGATGAAGAAGAAGAAGGAATGGAAGAAGATGAAGAATCACGAGGAGTGAAATGCTCATCAAACTTAACATGTGTTCAAAAAGAACATCATGTGTATCAGGATCTAAAAGATGATAAGCTCTCATGTCCTCACAATACCCTAAAAAGATCAAGGGTTTACTCTTCTTATCCAAATCTTTCCTTTTCTTCTTTGGCACAAAGTCCCAAGCATGGCTCCCAAAGACTTGAAAAAATGAGACATCTAGCTTAGTGTTGGACCAAGCTTCCTCTGAGTCAAATGCTCAAGTGCTCTGTGTGGTGTGTGATTCTAAATATAGTTAGCACAATTAACTACTTCTACCCAATAGATAGGAGGTATATCTCTAGAATGCATCATACAGTTAGCCATTTCCTTCAAATTTCTATTCTTCCTTCTACTGCTAATCCATTCTATTGTGGAGTATGAGGAACAAAATGTTGGTGAATAATGCCTTGAGTTGCCAAAAATTCAAAAAACTCATTGCTGAAGTACTCCCCCCATTATCAGTACGAAGGTTCTTTATGCTACTAGAAGATTGTTTCTCAACCAAAGCCTTGAAGAATTTGAAGTGTGAAAAAACATCACTTTTTACTTTAGAAAATAAACCCAAGTACACCTCAAGAAATTATCAATAAATGTAAGTGTATACTTAGCTCCATTGAAAGATGGGGTAGGAAAAATCATCAAGTCACTATGCACAAGCTCAAGTGGTGAAGAATCTCTTTTAGACAAATTCTTAGGAAAATGATCTTGGTGTTGTTTCCTAATGCACAACCATGACAAACTCCCTCAAGAAAAGAAACTCTAGGAAGACCATCTACCATACCATGAGTGCTCAACTCCTTCAAATATCTATAATTGAGATGTCCAAATATTTCATGCCAAAGCTTACTCTCTGAATCTACATGAGAAACCAATCCTATCCCTATAGAATAAGTGTCATCAAAACCCTCAAAGTGATATAGTCTAGAACTATGATCAACAATATCTTGAGCAACTAGTGAATGAGGATCCAAAAACTTTCATACTTCTGCTCCATGTGGTGTAAAAGTCATTGTTTTTCTTTACTTAATGACAAATTTGATATACAAAAAGCAAATTTGTAGTGATGTTAGGAACATATAGTACTTCTTGGATACTACCACCATCAAGTTTTATATCACCTTTTCCCTCAATAGAAAGAAAGGAAGAATCTCCAACCAATTTTGGAAGTAGAACTCAAACCTAGAGAAACAAAAGACTCCTTGGAAGAAGTCATGTGATGAAAGGCACCGAATCTATAACCCAATTGTCTCGCAAGTTGTGATTGAGATCTTCCAACAACATTAAATGATTTTCCATGTTGATTAGAAGGAGGTGGAGTGGAGATAGAAATTTTTTTGTTTCTTGACTGCATCCTCTAAGGCTTGCATTCGCTTATAACACCTATGTTCTTCATGATTACTACCCCCACAAAAAGAGCATGAACGGCTAGACTTATTCTTGGATTTAGAAGAATCCTTGGGTTTTGAGTTATTTTCTTTGGGTTTAGGAGCATTTTGAGATGGAAAAGGTGTGGATTTGGTTTTACTATTTGGTTTTCCCTTGCCCTTAGGATTAGATGCAACTAATGCCTTTTGAGAGGTGGAAGACTCAAGGTGAGACAATTTGGATTCTTCCCTAGTAAGTCTTTCACAAAATGTTTCTAAGTTAGGCATTTTGAATGTGTCACCTAAGGCATCCATGCTAGAGAAAAAGGTAGAAGCAAAAATTTGGAATGTTCCTCTCAACTTGGATAGAATCAAGTAAACACACTTTTCATCTTTCTTATCTCTTCCACTCCCTTCAACTATGTCAACAAATGCTTGAACTTGGTAAGATAGTCTATAATTGTTGGAAAATCTTCAGGATTAAGAGAGGTGATCTCAATTTCAAGTTGCATGGCTCTCATATGATCCACCTTACTAAATAAATCCTCCAATTTCTCCCATATTTTGAAAGGAGAGTCACACTTTTCCAAATGAAACAAAAGACTGTCACTTACATAAGTTCCTATCAAACCCATACACTCATCAAATTTTCACTGGTACTAAAATTTCTCATATTCTCTAGTGAACACTTGGTTGTTCTGAAGAAGTTAAAGCCCATAATCCTTTCCACTTAATTATTGTTTCCATTCTTGGTTTCCAGTGTGGTAATTATGTGTTGTTAATGGCTCAACATGATCTAATGCAGAAGTAGATAAAGATGCCATCCTCAAAAAATCACCGAAAGAAATGCAAGAACCGAGCAATGCAACAAGACCCCCAAACAATGCAACAAGATCCCCCTAGATTTTGGCACTTTATAATGAGTGCGTGTTACAATATGACACTTTATAATTATAGTGCAATTATCAAAATAAATATTTCCAATGGAAAGAGCATAAAAACCATGCACTTTTGCAATAAACGACACTCACAACTGAGTTACCGATCAAAATATACAAGTTTTTCAATATTATGCTCTACTATTTATTTTTCCACTAAAATAGAATAAAATTCTCTTGCCTTCACGACACAAGCAAAATGAAAGGGGGCTGGAGTTAAGCACCTACTAGTAGGAATCACAAGCTTTAAGCCCTCATATGACCATACCATATAACTAGGGGCTAATTGATAAATCATGAAGACTCGCATCTCTAGGAGCTTTGGAGTGAAAATGGCAAAAATATATATATAGATGCATAATCGCCATTGATTTCTTTTTTTTGAATTTGGGCCATTCACGTGGGAGATCCACTTTAAAATGGGCATGCGGGTTCCTTTTTCCTTTACAATTTTTTGAAAAATGTAAATTTTTCACATTTTCTCCGCACCTCCACCCTTGAGAAATGAGCTCGACATGTGTCCTAAGGTGGTTCCTAAAGGAACCGTGGGAAAATTTTGCTATTTCACCTCTTTTTGGAAAAAGAAAAATTTCCAATTTATCCTGAAAACCCGAATTCCGCCTACATTGATTGGAGCGATTTTTGGCCTTTCTCTATCGGGCTGCATGGGTCATTTTGATGATTTCGGTCTTTTGTATATCAAGGGGCAAAAAAATCCAAGTTTCCCCGATGGCACACCTTCCCATCTCTTGACATTTTTAAAACCAACCTTGACCTCCTTCTTGCTCGGGCTTGCGGGCCATTTTGATATTTAATCCTTTAGATGACAAGAGGCAAAAAAAAATCCAAGTTGCCTCCGATTTTCCGCTTCCTTGCCCTTTAACTTTTCAAACTGCCACGTGTCACAATGGCACATCTTGAGATGGTCCCCAAAAGTTGAGACCTTGAATTAGCACGGATCACCACATGTCCTGTCTGGAAAAATTTGTTTGAAGGCTTGAAGCTCAGCAGAAGGTGCCATATGTCAGGGTCCAAGGCAATCTCCTTTGGCCATTGAAAAGTCCAAGCAAAAAGTAAAGTGAGCGAAGGCCTCAGTGTCTTCTGGTGCTTCTTTAAAATAAAATTTGAGGGCCGGTCCTCAAACATGTTCGATCCCTCCATGTGTCCCAAGCCTCTCAATTTTTTTTGAAAAGGACTAAGTATGGGAAGACCGGTGGGAGCCTCCACACGTCTTCATGGCACAATTTCAAGAACCCTATAAGGCTTCGAAATGATTTGGTGGGGGTGCGCTTCCATTTTAGAATTTTACTCCATTTTTCCGAGGAAGGGCAAAATATCCACACCCGCTTCGAAGGCTGCATCTACTGCCTTTAAGCTTGCCACGTGTCTGTTGCGAGTCAAAGTAAGACTTTTTCCTTGCCGCTTAAATTTTTCTTTAATCAAAGCCTAGTGGGGCCATGGGGTGGGTTCAAATTTTTTGCCAAAGTAGCCAAAAATAAAAAGTTCAAAAAACAAACCCACCGCGCCCCATCCAATTAGAAGAAGCCACGTAAGCACCAAAAGAACAAATCAGATTTGAGCGGAGCCATGGGACCAAATTTGTCTTTTTCCAAAAAAGCAAAAAGTGACAAGTTAAAACATTTTCCCACCATCCTCTGACCAACCAAAAGAAGCCACATGACCACCAAATGTTGAGGAATAATTTTGACAGAAAATATCTTTGCTAGAATCAAAAACACAAAAATTCACCATTCATGCCCAGAAACTGATTTTTCACTAAGGATGATTTTTTTGAAACAAAACCAAGTGAAGCATGGTTCCAAGCATCTTTCAACCATGGATTTGGATTTTCAAAGGAAAAAAATATAAATTGATCATTCTCGAGCTTCCATGGTCGGGAAAAATAGGAAAAATGGCAGAGCCCACAGATTTTGAAGAAATTAGGGCAAAAACAGGGAAAACTCGAGACTTCTTCAAAAAGGGGCATGACAATGGATTCTGCAAACAACTCGAGGCATTCAAATGGAGGTAAAATCTTTAGAGCATTCACATTGAGAGATAAAACATTTCATAACACGCAGATCAGAGGAAAATCAGGGAAAATGGTGCAAGATCAAAACGAGCACCAACATCGGCTCCGACTCGGGGATGGGCACTCCCTGCGAGTGCCACAAGAACAACTAGCAAACCAAGTGCCAAGAACAGACCATTGGGTAACAGAGTCAAAGAGAAAACTAGCATAACAGAACAACCACAACCATCCTCTAAAAACCAGAATCGAGAAACCAGTAAAACCAAGTCACCGAGGACTAGAATGAGCAAAAACACAAAAGACAGAAAACAAACCAACAAACTATACAATGTACAGGTGATGCTCACTTTGATTCTAGGGAATCAATCCAGGAAATGCTTCAAGTGCCTACCATTAATAGGCAATTTGAGCAATTCACCATCCAAATCTTCAAGAAGAAGGTATGCTCACCAATCCGAATGTCAATGGAGTAAGGGCCCATCCACAGTGCATCAAATTTACCATACTTTCCCTTGTCCTCATGTCTGCTATCCCACAACAGCACAAGATATCCAATGTTGAATGCTCTAGGAGTGACCTTCTTGTCAAATAACCTCTTCAATTTTTATCTGAACTTCACATGCCTTTGGTGAGATGCTCTCCTTTCTTCGTGAAGTCCAACAATTTGGTTAATGTGAGCCTAATATGGACTAACTTCTTGATCTTCAAGTTTTGAATAAACCGATATGAGGATAGTTACATATGCGGGGTAGCATAGCTTGAGTGCCCTACACAAACTCAAATGGACTCTTTCCAAAGTGGATCTATTAATGTGATTTTTTCAGCCCAAACAACGAACTTCAGTTGTTCACCCCATTTTCTTTTGTTCAACACAAAGGTTCTTCTGATAATTTTCAGCAAATTTTTATTATTGGATTTAGCTTGTCCATTTCCTTGGGAATTGTAATTAGAGGCATATGTCAAATTTATCCCATATTCTTTGCAAATTTCCACAAGGGGTTTAGTTAAAGCTCATGGCATTATTAACAACAATTTTGACTAGCACCCCAAACTTGCAGATGATATGGTTCAACATAAAATCCATGACAATTTGGTGTGTTGCTCTTTTGGTCGGGATTGCCTCTACCCACTTGGTGAAGTAATTAGTGGCTACAAGAATCCACTTATGGCTAGCACTTGAAGGGTCTGAAATATCACCAATGAAATCCATTCCCCATTGCTTGAATGGGGCTTCAGTTGATCTGGCTGTAAAGGCAGGAAGCCTAAAGCTTTTAGTCTTCCAGAGAAGCGCTGGAAAATCTCACATCTTCTAACCAAAATATTTGTATCCTTGAAGTGAGTTTGCCACCAATAACCAGCCCTCAAGATCTTGTGTGCTATGACTCTTCCAGCAAAATTCCCCCCACAAACTCCTCCATGAAGATCAAAAATTATCTTAGGGTTTCATCTTGATAATGCACCTTAAAAGAACTCCTTAGGGTTCTTCCAAGCTAACCCATAATCAGTAATGAAATATTTATGGGAAGCCAATGTAAGGGCTTTTTTCTGGTTCTTGCTCAAATGCATAGGGTAGTATAGATGTCTGAGATAAAAAATTACATCTTTGTACCACTCAGAATTCATCAATTTTTGAAAAACATCTACCCTTCCTTCTTCTACCTCATTCACCTCAATAGTTTGTAAGTTGCTCTCATCCATAAGCTTAGCCAAGCCCAAACCTCTCACCAACTTTGTGGTTTGGATATCCATGTCATATTCTTGCAACTTGTTCACCCATCTACATCTTTTGCTTGAGACCTCCATCTCTGATAAGATGTCTTTGACCATGGTGTGGGGAACATAAGCAACAATTTTAGAGCTCAAAATGTAAGGCCTGAAGACCTTTATTGCTTTTACCAAGGAAAATGCTTGCTTCTCCATAATAGTGTATTTCAGCTTGGCCCCCTCAATGTCTTACTAAAAAGGAAATCGGCCTCTCACCCCTTCTTCATCTTTCTACAACAAGATAGATGCAATAGTGTTCTCTGAAGAAAAAGAAAATAGTTAGAAAGGCTTCTTATAATCTAGAGTTGCTAAAACAGGGGCATGCTTTAATGCCTCCTTGATCCCATTGAAAGCTTGAATGGCATCCTCCTCCTATTTGATGGCCGAGGTCCTTCTTTAAGCATGCCGAGTGATTGGAATGGTTAACTCAACAAAGTTTGATATGAATCTCCGATAAAGTTTATCTACAAAAAGGACTAAATCCCCTTCTTGGTTCTTGGAATTGGGACCTTCTTTGCCGATGGCTTCTACCCTTTCTGGATCAATCATTACCCCTTCTTGTGACACAATGTGACCAAGAAATTTTTCCTTCTGTACTCCAAAATGACACTTCTTTAGATTGAGTGAAATGCCATATTCTCTACATCTTATCAACATTTTCTCCAAGTGCTGCAAATGATCACTTCTCTTCTGGAGAACACAGTTACATCATCTTGGTAGACAACAATAAAATCATTGATGTAACTAGCAAAAGCAACATCCATTTCTCTTTGAAAGGTTGCTCCGGTATTCATCGATCAAGGGCATCCTAACATATACATAAGTCCCCAAGGAGTGGTAAAGGCTATTTTAATTCTTTTTATTCCTTCACAACAACTTGGTTATAACCGAGAGAAACCATACGGGGTAGAAAGTAGCTTAGAACCAATCACTAGCTGCCTGACATGTTTTCCATGTTTGGTAAAGGATAATTATCCTTCATTGATGCTCTGTTTCAATTTCTGAAATCCACACACGACTTGATGTCACCATTCTTATTTCTCGATTTGGTACTAGGTTTTTAACCCAAGAAGAATACCTTGTGGGCTGAATATTCCCTCCATCCCTCGCTTGAGTTCCTCTTGCATTTTAAGAGATAAAAGTGGATTGATTGGCCTCTGTTTCTACCTGAATGGTTTTGCATTGGATTCCAAGGGAATATCATGTTGAAACAGATCCTCTTTGTATGCCTTTAATTCAGAATAAGTCCAAGCCATGCAATCTTGATATTTTTCAGCAATAGGACATAATGTTGTTTTTCCTCCTTGCTTTGAGATTTCTTCCCAACCGATCTTCATTGGTTTATCCTTTGTGCCAAGGTCATGTTCCTTAATATCACTTGAGGCTGTTATGCATTTGTTAATAATGTGATCAACATTATCAAAGTTGGATTCAAGAGCAACCAACCCTCTAGGAATGGTATTAGTCTTTAGTTGGATGATGCCTTTTCCAAACAAGGTTTCTTTACCCTCTGCTATGCACACCATTGGCTCCCAATCAATATTTTGATTAGCAAACTCCCTTTGTTATGTAGAAATATTCTAACTTGAGCATCATCATCAAAAACTTGCCAATGTTTAATGTTATCAGGTACAGATGGCCTAGTTAACACCTCAACATCATATTCACAATATGGGGATATTGTAGAATTATCAAACCAAGATCCCAATACTACAATTTTGTCTACCAAATCATTGAACTTCCTATCATGATGCACAATATTGAATGAATCAAACATCTCAATGAGATCCCAAACGCATGCTTGTATTGTTTCATTCACTAATTTTTTGTGGCATAATTTTTTCGACTTGCTTTACAATTAATTATGAATCTCCTTTGACAATGATGTCTTTAACACCATATTTCCAAGCAATCCTTAGACCTAACAACAGTGCCTCATACTCAACAATGTTATTAGTGCACTCAAAGTTGAGTTTGAAAGAAAAGACAAACTCTTCTGGCCTGGAGAGATCAGAACAACACCAACACCATTTCCAAACTTGGAGCAAGCCCATTCTTCAATCTTATGCTCTTTTCCATCAGCAAATCCTACAAAGTTATCAACATCAACACTTGTGTACAATACTTCATAAGATGCATTGTTGGGATCTTTAATAAGGTGCAACATCTTCTTTTCTCCATACAACCTGACAAGGCTGCCCTCAATTGGGATGGTAGCATAGGACATGTCCATTTGAACACTTGCGTTCCATTTTCTAGATAACCGCATACCCTACTTGGTTGGGCGATCAACAATAACAACATCAAGCATCAGGTTTTACGGGTAAGATGCAAGATGCACCACTAGACCTTTCACACATCCCACCACTAGCACTTCTCTCCTGGAGTCCATAGCAATACACTTCCCATATGCAGCTTTTACTTTGATATCCGGCTCATTCATGACTTCTAGAGGCATAACATTACATGATGCCCCCGAGTCAAACATACGATTGTGTAACAATCTATCTTTAATGATCGAGTGATGAAGAATGGATCCACATTTAAATGAGACTCCTGAAAGGATGTCCCCAAATAAACCTCGGTGTGGTTCACCTAGTTCCTCCAAAAATGGTGGTGTCTCTAATTCTTGCATCCCGATTGTTATTGCTATTTGCTACGGATCCTTAATTCACCTATTGTTATTACTACTTTTGCTACGAATCCATCATTTTCCTACATAAGAGTCATAGTTTGAAATAGGTAGTTTTCCTTTGTCTTCCTTAGTGGGATTTTTGGGTTGGTTGAGAAAGAAAACTAATGAAAGGGTTTTTATAATTGTAAATGTAACCTCATCCATTTGACTCGTCTCGTGACTCTTTACTTATTAGAGATCACTACATATAAAGAGAATATCATTTATAAATATTCAAAAGTTCAAAGAGTAGCCATTGATTAGTCAAGTGAAGAATTTTGAAGAATACAAGGTCTCAAAGTGCATGCTTTACCAAACGTGAGTGGTCAAACTAAGCCATTCGTTCTAAGTTGCGAAATGCCCGCATGTTTATGGATAGGGTGAGCTCAATCCCTAGATAGATAGATAGATAGGGACTGAAAATAAAAGATATAGGGTTTCGATGTAGTTGCACTTAACCTATTTAGACTATAGAACCAGTTGAGCATTTGTTTGGTTCTCACCTCATCGTTTGTACTAGTGATTATCACTCTCTCTATATATAAGGCATCTGGTTGAGTGACCCCTCGTACTACCAATATTTGCATCTCACCATAGGATTATAGGATAATTGCGTGGGTTTGAGCCCTCTTCAAAATATTGGTACATAGGAAATGCTAAACCATCATAAGATATGTTGAAGGAGTCCCCTTATTATCAAAAAAATGAAATGCAAAAATTAGGTATAATTACAAAAATTCCAACTTGTATCACAATCATAATGACAATCCGAATTTATAGAATAAAAAATCCCATCCGACAAATATGCACACACAAGTAAAATATCAATAGAACTAACATGGACACCTTCGGAGCCCTAAATGCTTTTGGCCTCTATAAAAAACAAATAGATTCACACACATATAATGTGATCCCAATTTTTCTTTATGACTTTTAACAGCTCCATTTCTGACTTGTATTGAACAGCTCATCATACTAGTTCACCCTCTCAATTTCTATCGCTGATGCCTACTTTCATATTATTTAGTTTGAACGAAACTGTTGTAAATAATATTTTTATGGATAATTCAAATTTATTACTGGGATGAATATAAAAGTTGTAAATCTGTCCATTGATTTAGAGAATATAATCTAATCCGCGTGAAAATGAAAACAAAAAACAAAAAAACAAGCCACATACATAAACTAAAGACGATCAACTAGGATTTACAGAAGTAATTCCGAGGAAGTTGAGAGGGGGAATGGGTAGGCTTCACGTCGTAATCCCTTCACGTATATTGTGACACTGGCCATTCTGCATAAACCATGTGTTTACACGACAATAATAAGATACAAATAAGTGCCACTATTTTTGACCATGGAAATTAAGATGACATGAGAATCCTCGTGTCCGGAAATGACTTTGCAGTTTCTATGCATGCGCTAATTAACTTGTCTTGCACACCAGGAAATTTGTCCTTACAAATACCTGCCCGAGATCTCAGACTCATTTATCAATCTGCCATTCCTTTCCAGAGATAAATCTACTTGGAATTACTCAATCTATCAATTAATTTTCCTCAGACAAGATGGGTTCCAGAAATCAAGTTCAAGATCTTGACAAAAGCTGTGATAAAAAGGCCAAAATTCTTCATTTAGGAATAATGCAGTTGTAAAATTTGTTTTGGGCTGTGTGAAAAGCAATGACGTCGATAAACACTCAGCACACGTGGCATCGTTGGTAGCTGCTCAGCAACACTTCCGCCAGGCGCAACACGTTCGTGTACAGTGACTTGTTATTACCACTTATATCTGAATAATAGTCGAATATTACTGTCTCGAATCCCAGCATCTGCAAGTGCTGCTCGAAATATGCAGTGATGAAGAATGTTAGTTACAATCTGTATTAATACATATATAATATCATACAGTTGTTGAAATTCGCTCATAGTTCCAGTAATCACTTTTCATGTTTTTCTCTATAATCGAAAATTCGCTCATAGTTCCAGTAATTGTTGACAGGATCGCCATAGAACTTTTTCTCTCCCGGCACGCTCCGGATTTGACTTCGTTCGATATTAGCGGGTGTTTATGACATTGCGTGTGCTTCTGTAGTTGTAATTTCCAGGTCGTATGTTGAAATTTTTTAAGTGTAAGTTGCCAGCATGTAAATGGGAGATTTAAGTCCATGGAAAAAAGACATCTTGATAAACGAATAAGTTTTTAAGGAGGAATATGCATGTATGCCTGTTGGATGCCGGATGAGCGAAAAAAATAATAAAACAAACAAATATAAGATATCTATTTTGGAAATAACAATTCAAGCCCAATACTCTATTGAGGTAATTGAAGGGGTTAAGATGGGCAAGATTTTTAGAAAATTAAAATTTGAAGCTTCTTGATAAATTTACACAGCAATATTGGGGGAATAACTGACATTAAAGACAATTAGACAGACGTGGTTTAACAGATAAATAGGAAATTGAAACATTTATAACACAGTTGCTTAACAGAATTGTAGAAATGATGCCTCGAAGGTAGTCAAATTGTGCACGGCCTGATTTATACAATTGTTTAGAACGTTTACTCTCAAACCAAAAAAATGGCGTTAGCGGTGGGGATTTTTCTTTGATGTGATTGCAAGTTAGATGAAGATTCAACATTTCATAGGTGTGTGTTTATTGTCTAGTTTAAATGAAAAGAAACATATACATAATTACAATGAAGAGTTATCAAAGAAAGGTGCAAAAAGACGAGGGAGATAATGTTCTCATAAGTTAAGAATGTTTGGGAGAAATGAGAGATTTCTCTCACTCCACGTTGAAGAAAATGTTGGCAAAGATACAAGTTCTTGTGTAGGAATCCACATAATACTGCAAAGCAAATAGAGTGGGGATATAATTCTCATGAAAAGGGCAGAAAAGAACGTTTGAGGAGAGTGGGGATATAATTCTCATGTAAAGGGCAGAAAAGAACGTTTGAGGAGGTAGCCGGAATAGTAAACAATATAACGTGTACTTGTTATAATGCATGTGCTATAGCATGTACATGTTACTGTTTATTGATGTTCAATGGTAACACCTTATGACTTGGAACTTGTTTGGAACTTTGAGTTTCAGGTTTGGACTTGCTCAAACACAACAAACTACACGTTTTACAAAAAAAGGGTAAAAATGTGTGTTTTGCCACAATAAATCCCATTAAAAGGATCAACAAATTTCTTAAAAATATGACTACAAGGTGCAAAAAGACAAGGGAGATAGTGTCCTCATAAGTTAAGAATGTTTGGGAGAAAGCGACAGATTTCTCACTACACGTTGAAGAAAATGTTGGCAAAGATACAAGATCTTGTGTAGGAATCCACATAATATTGCAAAGTAGATAGAATGGGGACAAAATTCCCATGAAAGGGGTAGGAAAGGACATTGGAGGGTAGCCGGAATAGTAAATAATATAATGCATATTCGCTATAATGCATATGTGCTATAATGTGTACACGTCATTATTTATTGATGTTCAAAGGCAAGGCCCCATGGCTTGGAACTCATTTGGAACCTCGAGCACGAGGCTTGGACTGCTCAAACACAACAAACTATGCGTTTTACACCAAAAAAAAGCAAAAATTGTGTTTTGCCACAATAAATCCCACTAAAAGGATAAATAAATTTCTTTAAAATATGACTACGATGTGAATAAAAATTTCCTCCTAGATATATGATTTTCAAATTTTAAACTAGTATAAGGTTTTCTTCCTTATTATTTTCTCTTTTTATAGCTCTATTTTTGTATTTATACATGTCCACCTTTAAATCGTGTATATTTTGTTTCACTCAAACTGAATAAAAATTATCCAAAAAATAATTCAAAAGGAGACAACAACCCAAGGTAACCAAGCTAAATGAGAAAAACACATATGAGAATGATGGATTTCTTATTTCCATCGAGGCCAAAGGCAAGAAAAGTAAGGGTGATCAATCAAGAGGTGAGGATTTTCCTAAATGACCTATGGTGGAATCTTGGAGGTCAACTGACCCCTAAGTACCATATTCTCATGTGGTGAACCTATAACTGCACACAAGATTCACACATCATACCCGATCAAAACAATAAGCCAAGTAAATTGATACTACATATTTCCAAGCGATCACATCAATCACAAGCTAAAAATCCTAATTAATTAATCAACTTACGTCCATAATTGGATAAATAACCAAAATGACAATAATCCATAATATACCAAGAAATAATCCATATAAGTTTCATCTCAATAACAAACATAATAACATTAGTAAACTAAGTACTAATGATAACAGAGCTCATAAATTGACCTGTGTGACTCATACACAACTTTGTCAAACAAATTAGCATCACAATGCTAATATATGACAAAAATCATAATAGTGTCCAAAATAGTGTTGTATCTAATGTCTCTATACAACTAATATGATGAGCTATCATGAAAATAATGCATTAAATTGGTGGGTACTACACATTGTCAAGAGAATCATGGCTTAAGTGGAATATGATTATATGAATATCCCCATCTTGAAAGGAGATGACATTGAGTATCAAAGAGATTGGTTGAAGAGGATTATTGTTTGGGAAAAACACAAATTTACAACAAATAATTACAACGAGATATAAGTATTGCGCACATACGAGTGAATGGTTTGATAGTTTGAACGAATATCTAAATAAGAAAAAAACCATTCCACAGGTCACCCATGTACCCCAAAATTTGGCTAAACATTTAGTGTCTTGGTCACTATTTATGGTGTTGGAAACACCATGCAACCACACTATTTCTCCAAAGAAAAAATAATTAATCTAACTTGCATCATTTTCCTTTTTACTACGTATGAAAATGGCTATTTCAAGAAAATTGTCTACCACTAAAAACATGGAATCATGCCCTCGTGGGTTGATTCCTTTCTCCCATTCCATTAGTTATCCATAACTCATTTGTTAATCAAATTCATTTTATACACCTATGAGCCTCCTAATATTCATTCTTATGTTAAAGGTTTATTTCTCAATATATGTATAATTGACATTAAATTTTATCCTTGTTATGCGAAAGGAACTAACAAGATGTTAAGGTTTTGCTTTTCGAGATGTACATTCGATGTTTAAATTTTACCATCACTAGACAAGGTGAAATATCGTGAGGTCGAGGAAGAAATATTAGAGTTTAAAGGGTGATTTAGATTGAAGATATCTCTTCCCATAAACATCCTTCCATCATAGTATCCTATTTTTCTGTTCTGATTTCTTTATAGTTCAACAATTAGTTTAAGTCGATTTAACATTTACATATCATAAATTTCATTTTTTTCATAAAAAGAGTTTTTTTTGGCTCAAATGCTTGACAATTCGTATTTTTTAAACAAAAAAAGAGAATTCCTAAATCAATTATGAATACTTCAAGCATAACTTTATTTCTAAACAAGTATCTTATTTACTCTTGTTTTCCATTACTCTTACATGGTTACTTTGGACTCTTATTGGCATTGTTTTAGAACAATTGTAATTCAAATGACACATAATTTACACTTAGGGATTCATGAATACAAGGAGTGGTGACCCTATACATAACAACTCATTTCATCGCTTTTAAAAACCCAATTATTAAAGCGTATAACAAAACAACTTGAAAACTATATGCTTTTCAAATTTCTTATAAGGAGTTATTTAAATTGTTTAGTAAAATGCATCAGCGTTTCTTTCACCAATACCCTTAAGAGGGGCTCCATGATCTATTAACTTCAAAATCAATCATGGATGGGGGAAACTACACCCTATGAGAAAGCACATGGTAATCTACTACTAAGCGTCACAATTATCTAAGAGGGACAAAGGGAGTTCAAATTCAAAAGTTATAAAATTTTATGCATTTCAAAATCCTTCTAAGGTAATATTTACAATCATAGGTAATAATACATCATATCTCCTTTGTTCATTAGCATCATAAGAGGTCACTCAATGTATTACATTCATTTCTACTTGAGGGTTTCTACACCCTACCACAAGACAAAATTAGAGTAATCAAATGTCCATGTCTTGCAAGGCCTTAGTGCCACTTGAGGTATTCCAAGAATACATTTTCTCACTTTTGTTTAACACTTAGCTTATAAAGGGTTCCATTAAGTTTGGTTCGTTTATTTGATTTCCAATAAAAATATATCACTCAATTGATAATTTGAATTATCTTAACATGTACACATTTTGTGGTTTTGATTCTTAAATGAGAAACTATGCTCTCTCAATCACTTGTTCTCACGTGGATCAATTCACATCCACTTTCTCATCATAAGAAAGATTTATTATGTTGCAAGTAATATCCATGACACTTAAATTTTTTTGGCCGAAATCACAAGGGTACTTTCTCAAATAAGGCCAAGTTGCAAAATTCCTTTACAAGTTTTAAATTCAATAGTGCATTAATTCATAACCTAATTGTACGTATGGTTCCAACCACTTTATTCATTATAATCCACTTCTAATGATGTTTAGTCTCTAAAAAACAATGAGATTTCAAGCTTAGAATGTCATCTTGTATGTCACTAAAGTGTTAGCATTAGTTTAGTTTATAATACATTGTTGTTATGTATTTGTTGATGGACGATTATAATGTCCTCCTTCCTCCCACATGACCTTTATATTTGGCATTGCTCTTTTGTTTGGAACACATTGAATAAATAATTCTTTGTCTCATGCTATCATTGGTGTGGCTTTGGTGTATCTTTGGTGTGGAATTTTAGAGTAGCAATAAGAGTATATTGGGAGGACCAACCTATTTGTCTTTTGACCTAAAAATTGGAGCGACCGGTGTGCGAGTTTAAAACACGAGGAAACATGGCTGGAAATTGGTGTGTAGACCTAGCTAAGAAGGAGGTGAGCTGTTTGGAAGGAATTTCCATGAGGAAGCACCGCCATAAGAGGAAGGCGATGTATGTAGTTTGCGTGGAACTCTTGCATAGTGACCTGCTGATTAAAGTCCAGTGCATTGGAAGTTTGACGTGCAACTGTTGAAGAACATCTCAATCCCTTCATACAAAATGTGGGTTGAAGTTTATTGATTTTTTTCATGGATTCCTATCCATTGACAGCATAGACTAGTGGTTGCATGAAGTTTCCATTTGAATACCAATATTTGCACAAGGCATTTGAACATTTTTTCATTCTTTTTCTGCTATTGTTGATGTGAAGATGTGTTTTCCATTGTGCCTAGATCAACGAATAATTCTCCACTCATCTCTTCTTTTCTTTGACAAGAATCATCTTGCCCATCATTTGGATGTGTGAGCAATCTATGTGACAAGGTCGATCTTGGATCTCCATTGTGTGGCAGGGAGTCAAAGGATGACTCATCACACACCACATCTCGACTCTCATAGATTTTCTTCATCTCAAGATCCATGAGATGATATGCCTTTGAGGTAGTACTATACCCCAAGAAAAGACATGGCAGTGTCTTTGGATCGATCTTCTTCCTTTTCTTATCCGGAACATGCATATGTGCATCTGACCAAAAACTCTCAAATGATAGATAGAAGGTTTACAACCAATCCATACCTCTTCCAGTGTCCTATTTTACAAGATCTTTGTGGGTGTCTGGTTGAGTAGATACACTATTTTACTGGATTGCTTCGGCCCAAAGCCCGACCCTCCAAGTTGGCGGTGGAGAGCGTACAACGAGCCATCTCCATGATAGTCTGTTGTGTCACTCGAAATTCCATTCGTTCGGGCATGTAGGGTGCGGTCAAATGTTGTTAAATGCCATGATGCTTCAGGTATGCTAAGAAATTCTTCGATACAAATCCCCCCCCCTGATTGAGCGGAGGAGAAGGAGAAGGAGCTCATTCAAATAGAGCTCTTATCATTCTATAGAGCATCTTTAGATTGTACACACCGATCTATGTGGACCCTCTTGCAGCTTCTTCGAGGTTTTGAATACTTCCGGCTCATCATTGATGATTACTCACGGAAAATGTGGGTATATTTCCTCCGAAAGAAGGAGAGGCTTCCCAGGCGCTGGTGGCTTCTTTGGTAAAGGTTTGGAAATTGTCAAATGCCTCACTCTTCTTCCGGAGGAAATATACCCACATTTTCTCTGTGAGTAATCATCAATGCTTTGAGATGGAAGTATTCAAAACCTCGAAGCTAGTCATGCAGGGGTCCACATAGATTGGTGTGTACAACCTAAAGATGCTCTATAGAATGATAAGAGCTCTGTTTGAACGGACCTCTATGTTGTTTTCCCACAAGACATCCCAAGAAAATAGGTAAGGAATGGGAGAGTGGAGGAAGCCCTCTTACCATTTCCTTGGCATTGAGTTTGATCTGAAAGCACTTGTAGAAAGATGACCATATTAAAAGTGCCATAGTGCAGTGGACTCCACCGTTGAAGCAGAGAGAGCAATGTTAGATGAAGTGACCGCATCCAGTGCAAATAGATGGCCCTTCATAAATGCTCGAGCAATAACTAAATCTCCCTAGGAAATGATGCAGGACTTGACCCCTTCTACGACAAAGAATTCGACCCACATTCGATGATTAAGAAGCTAACTCATAGACAAGAGATTTGAGGTCAAACCTAGAACATATAACACCTTTGTGAGTGTACATCTTCATGTCCCAAGAGGAATGATGACATCACCAATCCCCGTAATATACTCTTGATTATCTATGATGGTGATCCGATCTCTAGTGGGTTGGTCACTCAGGGTATGGAACAACTTCTTATTGCCAGTCATGTGTTTGTTGGCACCCGAATCAATCAACCAGACACTTTCAAATGGGCATGCATCAAGTCTGCAGGACTAGGACAATGTTCGGATGAGTTGGAACCACTTCCTCTACGGCATGGGCCACGTTGTCTACTATCTATGAAGCTAAGAATCTAAAAAGGATGCTGCATCTTTAGACAAAGCTTCACACAATGAGTATGCATGATGGTAAATCAGTTGAAGCCTTCTTACGGCATGTGGATAAGTTACGCACAAAAATTTCTACTCTTGGTGAACCGATGGATGAAAATTTGCTAGTCCTACTCACCTTGCAAGCTCTTCCTTCCCAGTTTTAGAACACTGATCACCACGTTGACCATCACTCAACAAGAGGTGAGTTTTTTCAAACTGGTGAATTATCTCCAGTAGGAAGAAGCCATTCAGAATGTTTAAGAAGCCTTCAAGACAAGGCTCTCATCACAAGGCAAAAGCATAGCAACAAGCCTCGGAAAGGGCAGTCAACCCCCCAGAATTAGAAGCAACATCCACAACAACAACCTTCTCAGTGGCCACCACAGCGGCCACCCTAGAAGCAACAACACCAATGTTCGAAATGGGTCCAAAATAATATTGGGGATGCACACCTAAACTCACTTCTAGGTACTTCTACGGGAGTCAGAACATGAAGTCAAGCTAGACATGAGGTAAATTTTACACTCATGAGTTCAGTTGTTGATAGCACCAAACCTGACATTGTTCGTGAGGCATTAGACCAACCACAGTGGAAATAGGCTATGAATGCTGAATATGATTCCCTACTTCAGAATCGAATGTGGGAACTTGTCGATTTGCCTCCAGGTAAGAAATCCATTGGCTACTGAATGGATTTTCAAAAAAAAAAAAAAATAAAATGAGATGGTTCAATCGACAAACACAAAGCACAAATTTTTGCAAAGGGTTATGCTCAAAGAAGAAGGAATTGACTATGACGAGACCTTTGCACCCACTTGTGAAGATCAAAACCATCAGAGTTGTCTGTGCACTGGCAGCACAAAATGGATGGAAACTTCAGTAGATGGATGTCAAGAGTGATTTTTTGAATGATGATCTCAAAGAAGAAGTATACATGGCCCAACCTAAAGGGTTTGTAGATGAGCATCAACCACACAAGGTATGTCGTTTGATAAAGTCACTTTATGGACTCAAACAAGCACCTAGGGCATGGTATATAAAAATTGATGATCACCTATTACAGCATGGATTCACTTGTAGCCCCTCAGATACAAATTTGTATATCAAGAAGGTAGGAATAGAGATTGTTATTCTAGTTTTGTACATAGATGATCTTGTGATCACAGGAAGTTCTGACAATCTTATGGATGATGTAAAGAATGATCTGAAGAAATCCTTCGACATGACCAATTTGGGGCTACTTCACTACTATCTTGGCTTAGAGATATGGCAGAAGAAGAATCATATCTTCGTCTCCTAGATGAAATATGCCAAGACACTCCTGGAAAAGTATGGAATGTCAGATTGTAAACCAATGTCCACACCTATGGAAAAAGGTTTGCAATTATCTAGATTCCAGGATTCACCACAGGTAGATGGCACTCACTACAGGTAGCTTGTGGGGAGTCTCATTTACTTGACTTATACCAGGCTAGATCTTTACTTTGCAGTGAGCTATATCTCACCCAGGTTTACGGGAGCTAAAGAAATGTCATTGGATAGCAGCAAAGCATGTGTTGATATTTATCGAGGTATAGTTGACTTTGGTCTAGAGTATTAGAAGAACACTCGGTTCTTCTTACGAGGATATCTGAGACTCGGACTATGCGGGATCCGTTGATGACAGAAATCCACTTGGGGTATGTTTTCAACTCAAATTTGGACCTATCTCGTGGATTAGCAAGAAGCAAAATGTTGTTTCTCTCTCATCCACTGAGGCTAAATACCACGCCACATGAGGAGGCTGTGTGTGGCGATTTGGTTACATCACATTCTTGTAGATATAGGGATTTCTGAAGAGAAACCTCCCATCATTCACTGCGAAAATCAAGGTGTGTTGAAGCTTGTGAAGAATCTTATTTTTCATGAACGAACAAAGCATATTGAGGTTGAATGTCACTACATTCGTGAACATGTCTTGAACCACCAAATTCAGCTCTAGTACTACCCTACTGATTTTCAGGTTGCATATATTCTCACCAAGCCTCTCGCAAGGTGAAGTTTGATTTGTTTAGGGGGTACATATGTAGAAAAAATGTATTAAGGGGGAAATGTTAGCATTAGTTTAGTTTAATGTACATTATTGTTATGTATTTGTTGATGGACAATTATAAGCTTGCCCTCAGTCCTCCCTTGACCTTTATATTTGGCTTTGTTCTTTTGTTTGGAACACATTGAATACATTGAATAAATCATTCTTTGTCTCTTGCTATCATAAAGTAATGTTATTCCTCACACTAAGGCATCTTACACACATTCATACCCACGTGAAAGTTGTCAATAGGTTCCTAGGAGGAACACACAACACATATGGTATCTCTAAGTCTATAGGACTACGAAAGGTGTTTGGAGCCAACATAACTCAAGGCTTACCAAAGAGGAACATTATATTTAACAAAGGTAAATATTTCAAAGCTATATGTTTGTTTTGTTTCTTCTCTCTCAAAATGAAAAAAACCCGAATGTAAGTTTGATATTTTCCTTGAATGCTCGTCAGGTGATCTCCTAGGTCAATGATGAACACTATGAGATAGGAAAAACCACACCATTTTAAATTATTTTCCAACAATTTTACTGCACAAACATATCCAAAATTACAACGACACTAAACATTTTAAATGACAAGGTTCTAGTTTCATCCTCCTATATTTATTTTGACACTAAAAGAAGGATTCTTTGACATCGTTTTCCAAATCAACATGATACAATCAACTTCATTTATTTAACAAAATATACACCATTACCACTAAGAGTAACATTCGTTAAACAGGAAAAATTACAAATACGTATGACATACCAAATTTTCCCAATATGCAACACTATCATTTTCATCATGGAAATAATGAAAATAACACATTATATTCATAAAATTATCACTGAAATATTCTAAACAATTACATTGCCTTCAAATAACATGCTAATAAAAGACACAAGTGTCATTTTTACTACTCCTTTTTTAGGTACCTACACTGAGCGTTGCGTCGATCTACATGAATGAGTATGGAAATCCCTACGCTCAAGCATAAATCCACACATTCAACATTGAGAGAGAGAGAGAGAGAGAGAGAGAGAGAGAGAGAGAGAGAGAGAGAGAGAGAGAGAGAGAGAGAGAGAGAGAGAGAGAGAGAGAGAGTTTATCATCAATTCACACTTTCACTTTCGATTGCATTTAATATTTTGGTACTAGAGAGAGAGTTAGGATGAGAGAGAAAGTTAAGAGACATTTTATTTTCCACTCACAATGTAATAACCATTTATATTTCATGTCCATTATCATTTCATTTCAAACCAATTCATTTACATTTTCAAATCAATCATCATAGTAATTTCTAGAGAGAGAAGAGAGTGGAGAGAGAAAATAACCATACATTTCAAAATTCATTTATACGGGATAAAAGATCAAATAAAATTCTACATAGAATTGCAATGGTATTACGAGGTCACATGCATGGCTAGAAGTCAAAGGAGACTCAAAAAGGAGATTCTAGCTTTAAGGTTTAGAAAAGCGTCCAAAAAAAGCGAAAGTTCTTACAGATGGGTCTTGAAGGCACTTGTTTCAAGTTAAATAAAAAGTTTGATGATTCCTAATTACTCCCCCATATATATATAATTCATCGTGATTGACAGAATTCGATTAAGATGAGCAGAGCCCAAGTTACTGAGGGAAACTTCGGGACGAATTATCATAATTGCATCGGTAGCTCTTGCCGCTGACTTGACAGTGGGCCCAAAGCCCACTTGAAAAATTAGTTCCCAAAGGAATTTTAATTGAAATTAAGGTGGGTTATGATCCTCTTGTTATAATTATAGAGGTAGGAGGTAGTGGTTTTCAGTTTCACTCAAGCTAAGCAATAACCATAAGACAAAACCAATCATGTTTTATTAAACGACCATGTCACTATAAGTGACTAATAAGCTAAGAGGGTTTAGGAATATGACTTGCAAGAGCGTTAAATAATTTCAAACAACTTGGTTAAGGTTCCCTAAGGTGTTCCATGTTACCAGGGTTCATGGAAAGAGTTTTGGTTTTGCGGTACATTTGGGTGTGGTGCTCCATGCATGTAAATTTCAACGTCGAGTTTTTTTTTTGATGTTTTGAGAGTTCACGTCAAGGAAAGGTTTTGTCATTTGTTGGAATTATTCTCCTATCATTCAACATTTAATTTTGAAAAATCTTGAAATGATGAAGTGAAATTTAATGCAAGCGAAAAGGGGAAAACCATACATGTATTTGACGTTTGTAAGAGGAAAACAACATGGGGATTTTCATCCTAGGTTTAGGTTGTAACTTTGATTCACTTGCGACTTAAGAATACCCTTTATGCAAATCCATTTGTGCATATCCCAAAAACAAAGCATTCTATGAGGCTACATTGTCTGGGGCATCTTGACAAAATAAACACGATCTTTTCCTCCAGCCTCCACATTTGCATACATATTTTTCATAACATTTCTCACTACAACATCTGACAACAATACTTGCCCCAACCCTATTTCCAAGCTCTTATTTAGACATTTTCAAGGCTTAGTTGAAGGCCACTCGTCTAATCACCAGGAAAATAACCCCCACAACCTTTATGAGCTTTATTATCATGTTTGTGATAAACTTTGGAGTCTCCTCACATAGTTGGGAGGCAAAAACCATTTCAGAAGATTCATCAGTGCAGATCCAACAACCATGAAAGGAAAAAACTTTTTAGAGAAATACGTGGACCGGAAGGAAAGGGAAACTTTCAATGTCTTAAACAATACACCAGCTGCTCGAAATAAAAGATAAATAACAAGAAAGTGGATTGGTAGTCAGGAACTACCCTGAGAATGGTGCTGCAAGGTTCATAACAAATGTGCACAAAAGTAGAAGAAGAAAAATTAACACAGCTAGACATTACCGAAGGATGAAGTGCTTCCCAATCCTCAATCATCATCTTCTGCATATGAAAACCAAACAACAGTGGGTAGAATTTCCTTTCCTCTCAGAGGAAATTGAACCCACTTCAAATGCAGATATAGAATTAAATCGATCACTGTGTATAAAGGAAATGAGGATATATTATAGTTACAACCATCCTATATGAGGATGTGACAACCCTTGTTGATAAAACACTCACGATCCTAATTGAACTGATTGTCTGCTCCACAATATTGGATGCTTCTGCATAAGATTTCTGACCCCGGCTTGACATTTTGGAGATTATAATAGCCATAGAGCCACCAGATATAATGAGAAGAGGAAACATATATATCATTACTAGGGCAAGTTTCCAACATTTGATGAAAGCTACAGTAAATCCTGCTAAGAATGTGGTTGTGAACTGTATGAAATTTTCAACCTGAATGATAAACACAAAGACAAACATAATATCAATATCTGCTCTTCTTTTTTCTGCCCATGATAAACAATAAAATGACACGTAGGACATTCCCTTTTGTTCTAAGGAAATGAAACCAAATTAGACACAAATACAGATGTAGACCAGTCAACTCGAGCATAGTAAAATGACGAAATATTAGGATGGCTAATGGCAGAGCTCTGTCTAGTACAGTTCCATGTAATGTTCTTCCATTGTTGCAATTATCAAATTACTAGTAAATTTATAATGTTAACCTGGGTTCCGTTGTGGTTATACCTTTGAATCTCGAACCAAGTGCTTGTTTTATTATGTAAGGAGATTGACGAGTCTGAAAATGCGTTAAATCTACCCATACCCTGTTAGAGCTCCTTGGGATCACAAATAAAGTGTTTTCATTGTCCAAGGGACCTGACAGGTCTGAAAGGCTGGGAGGACATGGTAGGTTTGAGAGGGGGTTGAAGAAATCACGGGCATTACAAAAAATCAATTAACTAATACATAGTTAACAAAAGAGTGCATTATCATACCTGGTATTGCTGCTCAAATCTCTATATATGATGTTGAAATACACATTGACTACAAATTCATCCCTTAGTTCTTCAAAAGTAACCAAAAAATTACTTGTCACAACTAGCAAGTGAAGGTGGTTTTTCGTCTCCCATTATTTCACTCTTAACTTACACATGTTTGACGATAAATGCAAAATATAAGTATTTTCCTTATCATCTTCCTTAGAGAACTGATTTCTTGTAATCATCAAGATATGTAACCTTTTATCAACAATTTCACTCTTTTATTTTAGTGTAAGTGAAGTGTGGTTTTTATTACCCTTTAGTAACGTGTACCTATTTTTGTGTGATCTTCATTATATCCTTTCCTATCATATTTTGACAAAATTTCTATACAAATGTGGCAAATCACCATTGGTGTAATATTTTATGTTGCCTCTTCTTTGGCATGGAAGGTGCTCGCCTTAAATGGATCCTTGTGTTGTTTTCTGCCAAGATAGCCGGGAAAATAGGTAAGGAACTGACAACTTGGGAAGTCCATATACCATTTCTTTTGAACTCAATCCCAGTGCAAAGATCCAATAGACAAGTGACCATATCGGTAATGCTTTAGAGGGTAGTAGATTCTACTTTGTAGAGGTAGATAGAGCTACTACAGAAGATGAAACAATATCTAAAGCAAATAACTTATCTTTTAGAAATGCTCTAGCAATAATCATACCTTGTCTTGAGATCAAACATGATTTTATGCCATTTTGAACAAGAAATTATACCTTTAGATGATGATTCAATAGATGACTAACTATCAAGAGGTTACATCTTCTACATCCCTAAATTAGAGGAATTGCCAACTATCTAACTCATAATGCAACTATTAGACTAAAATTAATTAATGCCCAAAAATAGGAAAAAACCAAACTATAACTTAAATCCTAATTTTCGGCCTCAAATGGCGGATTTAGGACCAACATGTGGTTTCAAAAAAAATGGACTTAAACGGACACCAAGAGCTCAAGTTATGACCTTGTCAAGTTCCTGCTAATTTGGCGCATCATTCTCCCCTACTTGAAAAAATGTAGCTCCTACAAGTTGTCTTCTTCAAAATCCTTCCATTTATCTACATCCAACTTCTTAATCTCCCACTCTATGACCCAATTATTTTCCTCTTGTTCCAGTCCTTTCCAATGTACCAAATATTTGTTGTATTTCCCATGTCATGTGTCCATTGTTTTCTTATCTAGAATCTGATCCACTTCTTCTTTCTTCTTCACTGGAACCTGCTTGCCTCCAATCTACTACTTCATCAATAACATCCCTTCTACACCATCCCCATGAAAAGAATACAAATCTGAAACATTAAACACTAGAGAAATATCAAAATTCCTAGCAAATTCTACCTCATAAGCATTATCATTTATTTTTTTCACGATTTTGCAGGGACCAATCTTCTTGTACTTCAGCTTGTTATAGGTTCCTTTGGAAACCTTTCCTTCCATAGATATACCATAACCAACTCACCAACTATAAATACCTTTCTCCATCTATGTGCACATCTGCTATTTCCTTATACTTATCATTACTATTCTCACTTCTTCCGCACTTCTTCCTATGCAATTGTTGTATATGTTCGGCAAATGCTTCTGCATCATCACTGACTCTACCATCAATTGGTAGTTATACCAAATCTAACACCCCATTTGGATTACTCCCATACACAATTAAAATGGAGACTTTCCTGTGGATCTATTTATGGAACTGTTATATGCAAACTCAACTTGTGGTAATGCTAAGTCCCATTGTTTTGGCTTTTCCCAACTGATGCACCTTAACAGGTTTCCCAAACTCCGATTTACCACCTCTATTTTCCCATCGATCTGAGGATGATAGGCACTGAACTGATGTAGTTGAGTTCCCAACTTCTTCCATAAATTCCTCCAGAAGTGACTTAAGAACCTTGTGTCCCTATCTGAAGTAATGGTTTTTGGAACACCATGCAAATGAACAACTTCTCTAAAAAAAAATCTTGCTACTCTTGTCGCATCACTTGTTTTCTTGCAGGAAATAAAATGAACCATCTTAGAAAACCTATCAACAACCACAAAAATTGATTCATTACCTCGTTGTGTTTTTGGTAATCCCAAAACAAAATCCATACTCAGATCTATCCATGACCCTTTAGGAATAGGAAACGACATATACAACCCTGTATTCTGTGCATGGCCTTTCGAGACTTGGAAAATTTGACACCTCTCCACATATCTTACCACATCTCTTTTCAGCTTTGGCCAATAGTATTTCTCTACTACCAAGGCTATCATCTTATCTTTACCAAAATGCCCATCCAATCCTCCATTATGCAACTCTTTCACTATATTCTCTCTCATAGACCCAACTGGAATACATAGTTGGCATCCCTTGAATAGATAGCCATCCTGTAAAATGTACTCATCCTAGACATCTCCTGCATTGTCTGACAATGGACAAATTAACCTTTCAACAATATCCTTGAAATCAAATCAAAAGAATACAAACCCTTTATTGCTTCAAAACCCACCACCTCATTTTCCATAGTGGTAAACAAAGTCACACGCCTACTCAATGCATCTGCAACTTGATTCTGTTTTCTTGATTTATGTTTTAGAGAAAAAGTATAACCCTACAAAAATGATACCCACTTTGCATGCCTACTATTCAACTTCTTTTGTGTATTCACATACTTTAGGGCTATGTGGTCATAAATAACACAAACTCCTTAGGCACTAAGTAATGCCTCCAATGCCTTAATGCTTGTACAATTGCATAAAATTCCACATCATAAGTAGAGTAGTTCTTTCTTACCTCATTCAGTTTCTCACTAAAGAAAGCTATTGGCTTTCCACCTTGACTTAGAACAACACCAATACCCACATGTGAGGTGTCACAATCAACCTCAAACACTTTATCAAAATATGGTAGTGCCAAAATGGGTGCCTCTGTCACCTTCTTCTTCAAGAACTAAAACTATCCTCATTGCCTTTGTCCACAAAAACTCCCTTCCTTTTGTGCAATCTGTTATAGGTGCTACAATACTACTGAAATTTTTAATAAACTTTCTATAAAATGTTGCTAAACCATGAAAGCTTCTTACCTCTTTTTATACTCCATGGAGTAGGCCATTCAATAATTGCCTTTATCTTTTTTGAGTCCATTTGTACCCCATCTGCTGAAATAATAAAGCCCAAGAATACCAAACTCTCTTGCATAAATGTGCACTTCTTCATATTTGCATAGAGTTTCTCTTTCCTTAACACTTCAAATATCACCCTCAGATGCCTCAAATGTTCTTCTTTAGTTTTACTAAAGATCAAGATATCATCAAAATAAACCACAACAAACTTACCATTATACTCCCAAACACGATGTTCATCAGTCCTCATAAAAGTACTAGGTGCATTGGATAACCCGAATGGCATCACCAACCACTCATATAATCCATTTCCTATCTTGAATGTTGTTTTCCACTCATCTCCTTCTCTGATCCGAATCTGATGGTAACCACTTCAAGATCAATCTTGGTGAAATACCTAGATCCAACAAGCACATCCATCATATCATCAAGGTGAGGTATTGGGAACCTATACTTGATTGTAATTTTATTGATTTCTCTGCTATCCATGCACATTCTCCATGTTCCATCCTTCTTTGGTGTTAATAAAGTCAGGTTGCACACATGGACTCATGCTCTCCCTTACGACCCCCTTTCTCACGAGCTCTACCACTTGCCTATTCAACTCGCATGCAATGTCAATGTCGGGCTCATCCTATAAGCCACTTGATTTGGGAGTGAAGACCCTAATCAAATCAATATGGTGTTGAATATCTCTTTTGGGTGGTAATCCATCTAGTAGCTCATCAGGAATAACATCAAAAAATTCTTCTATTAATTATGTTGTTTCTACTGGTATTTGTGCACTTCAGTTCATCCTTATTTGTGACTAGTGCATAACAAAACCTGGTTTCCTTTTCCTCCTTCACAAATTCCTTTTTACAGAAAGCATATTTTCAGCCTTCCCCTCTTCCTTAAGAGGTAGAAAACTATTTTTGTGCCATCCTTCCAAAAGTATAAGTATTCTTTCCCCATCATGAATAACTTTTCTATCAAATTGCCATGGTCTTCCTAGCAGCATATGACATGCATCCATAGGAATAACATCACACCAAATCTCATCCTTGTAACTTTTCCCAATAGAAAAACTTATTAAACATCTCTTATCAATAGTAACTTCATTACCCTTCTTAAACCATGCAATACGGTAAGGGTTAGGATTCTTCTCACAATGCAGACCCAATTTCTCAACCATCTCATTTGAAACCATGTTCTCACAACTACCACCATCAATAATAACATTACATACCTTTCCTCTGAAGTGCATCTTGTTCTTGAAAATATTTGTACACAGCCATGCATCCCCTTGATATCCTTTCTTGGAGAATCATCGTCCTCTTGATCATCATATTTTCTCCAACATCTAGTGGAATTTCTAGGTCATGTTCATCTTCTACTTGTTCAACTTCAACAAGATTTACTCTTGGAGCATCTTCTTGCCTCTTGTCATGTGTATAATAATGTGGGCATTCAAAATCCCGATGCCCCTCTTCACCACATCTATAATAAACAAATGGTCTTCGTGGAGCCTCCCATCCTCTATCACCAACATATCCTCTGCCCCTAGAAAATCCTCTTGCCTCTTTGTTGATTCTGGGAATCTTGTCTCATATCTTCTTGCTTTTCCACTCCATGAGGTGATTCTCCCCTACCTTGGTTGAAACCATCTCATCCTCGAAAGGAAGATGAGGCCCCCTATTCATTCCTAGTGTGATCTCCTAAAACTTTGATGACTTTGTTTTTCCTCGGCCTTTAAGGCTAATTGATAGGCATCCTCCATGCTCTTAATCCTATGTGCATACTTATCTCATCTTGAATAGAAAATTTTAATCCATTTACATACCTTGCAGCCATTTGTTCCTCAGTTTTCTTCATGCTCTACATGAATGGACAACTTGTAGAACTCATCTGTGTATTCTTGCATGGTTTGTAAGTTCTATCTGAGATTCTGAAACCTCCTGTAAAGGGTTTGTGCATAATCCACAGGGAGAAATTTATCTTTCAAGCTTCTTCTCCATCTTACTCCACATCCTAATTCTTTCTTTCCCCTTTCTTGACCACTCTTTCTGTAGGTGATCCCACCATAACATAGCATGACCTTTCAATTTTGTGCATGCAAATTTTACCTTCTTTTCTTCTGACATAGCCTTCCACTCAAAAAATTTCCCATGCTAGTCAACCAGTCTATCAGCTCCTCTAGTTTTAGACTACCTCCATACTTTGAAACATCAACTCTTATCCCATCATTCTTTCCTTCTAATGCTCAAAGCATCCTTTCTTCAAAAGCTAATGGTGGCGCTTGTGTTTCCTCCTCTTCACAAACTTCTTCTTCATCTGTGTCATCTCCACCTTGATTTCCTCTCTAGGGTTATCATTGCAGTAAAGCAAAAACTTGCCTCTACAAGATCTTGCATATTTCTATTCATCTAGGAAATACCACCCTCTCCCTCTTCCTCTTCCTCTTCCTTTTTTTTTTTAAAGACTCAAACCTCGACTCTGATACTAGATAATGTAGCCAAATTCTAAACAAACTCAATATACTACAAATAATATGAACTCCAAAAGAAAATAGATCTCCTTCTTCATTATTCAATAATGAATTACAATGTTTCCTAAATAGGAAAACAACTCCCAACTCGAGTTTCCAAGAAAACTCTAACTAACTTTGACTAAATCTACTCTAGGTGGCGGAAATTACTATTTTTAGCAGTTTACTAGAACCTACTATTCTTAGTAAGTTCACATGCTTATTCATACGGGCACAAAAATTTCCACACATCTTCTACATTCCTAAATTAGAGGAATTTCCAACTTTCTAACTCATAATGCAACTAATAGACTAAAATTAACTAATGCCCAAAAATAGGAAAAAATTAAACTACAACTTAAATCCTAATTTTCAGCCTCAAGATGGTGGATTTAGGGCCCAAAAATGTGTCAAAACTTGCTCCAACTAGTAGGGGGTTTTACTACTTCATTTTCATCTCATCAAAATGTGGTTTTAAAAAAAATGGACTCAAACAGGACACCCGAGCTCAAGTTATGACCTTGTCAAGTTCCTGCTAATTTTGGCGCATCATTCTCCCCTGCTTGAAAAAAATGCAGCTCCTACAAGTTGTCTTCTTCAAACTGCTTCCATTTATCTACATCCAACTTCTTAATCTCCCACTCTATGACCCAAGTATTGTCCTCTTGTTCCAGTCCTTTCCAATGTACCAAATATTTGTTGTATTTCCCATGTCGCGTGTCCATTGTTTTCTTATCTAGAATCTGATCCACTTCTTCTTTCTTCTTCACCGAACCTGCTTGCCTCCAATCTACTACTTCATCAATAACATCCCCTTCTACACCATCCCCATGAAAAGAATACAAATCTGAAACATTAAACACTGGAGAAATATCAAAATTCCTGGCAAATTCTACCTCATAAGCATTATCATTTATTTTTTTCACGATTTTGCAGGGACCAATCTTCTTGTACTTCAACTTGTTATAGGTTCCTTTTGGAAACCTTTCCTTCCATAGATATACCATAACCAACTCACCAACTATAAATACCTTTCTCCATCTATGCACATCTACTATTTCCTTATACTTATCATTACTATTCTATAGCTTCTTCCACACTTCTTCCTACAATTGTTGTATATGTTCGGAAATGCTTCTACATCATCACTGACTCTACCATCAATTGGTAGTATACCAAATCTAACACCCCATTTGGATTACTCCCATACACAATTGAAAATGGAGACTTTCCTATGGATCTATTTATGGAACTATTATATGCAAACTCAACTTGTGGTAATGCTAAGTCCCATTGTTTTGGCTTTTCCCCAACGATGCACCTTAACAGGTTTCCCAAACTCCTATTTACCACCTCTGTTTTCCCATCAGTTTAAGGATGATAGGCACTATTGAACTATAGTTGAGTTCCCAATTTCTTCCATAAAGTCCTCCATAAGTGACTTAAGAACCTTGTGTCCCTATCTGAAGTAATGGTTTTTGGAACACCATGCAAATGAACAACTTCTCTGAAAAAAAAATCTGCTACTACGCCTGTCGCATCACTTGTTTTCTTGTAGGAAATAAAATGAACCATCTTAGAAAACCTATCAACAACCACAAAAATTGAGTCATTACCTCATTGTGTTTTTGGTAATCCCAAAACAAAATCCATACTCAGATCTGTCCACGACCCTTTAGGAATAGGAAATGACATATACAACCTATGTATTTGTGCATGGCCTTTCGACTTGAAAATTCACACCTCCACATATCTTACCACATCTCTTTTCAGCTTTGGCCAATAGTATTTCTCTACTACCAAGGCTATCATCTTATCTTTACCAAAATGCCCAGCCAATCCTCCACTATGCAACTCTTTCACTATATTCTCTCTCATAGACCCAACTGAATACATAGTTGGCATCCCTTGAATAGATAGCCATCCTAAAATGTACTCATCCTAGACATCTCCTACATTTTCTGACAATGGACAAATTAACCTTTCAACAATATCCTTGAAATCAAAATCAGAAGAATACAAACCCTTTATTGCTTCAAAACCCACCACCTCATTTTCCATAGTGGTAAACAAAGTCACACACCTACTCAATGCATCTACAACTTGATTCTATTTTCCTAATTTATGTTTTAGAGAAAAAGTATAACCCTGCAAAAATGATACCCACTTTGCATGCCTACTATTCAACTTCTTTTGTGTATTCACATACTTTAGGGCTATGTGGTCTATAAATAACACAAACTCCTTAGGCACTAAGTAATGCCTCCAATGCCTTAATGCTTGTACAATTGCATAAAATTCCACATCATAAGTAGAGTAGTTCTTTCTTACCTCATTCAGTTTCTCACTAAAGAAAGCTACTGGCTTTCCACCTTGACTTAGAACAACACCAATACCCACATGTGAGGCATCACAATCAACCTCAAACACTTTATCAAAATCTGGTAGTGCCAAAATGGGTGCCTCTGTCACCTTCTTCTTCAAGAACTAAAAACTATCCTCAACTGCCTTTGTCCACAAAAACTCCCTTCCTTTTGTGCAATCTGTTATAGGTGCTACAATACTACTGAAATTTTTAATAAACTTTCTATAAAATGTTGCTAGACCATGAAAGCTTCTTACCTCTATTATACTCCATGGAGTAGGCCATTCAATAATTGCCTTTATCTTTTCTGAGTCCATCTGTACCCCATCTGACTGAAATAATAAAGCCCAAGAATACCAAACTCTCTTGCATAAATGTGCACTTCTTCATATTTGCATAGAGTTTCTCTTTCCTTAACACTTCAAATATCACCCTTAGATGCCTCAAATGTTCTTCTTTAGTTTTACTAAAGATCAAGATATCATCAAAATAAACCACAACAAACTTACCATTATACTCCCGCAACACGGTGTTCATCAGTCTCATAAAAGTACTAGGTGCATTGGATAACCCAAATGGCATCACCAACCACTCATATAATCCATTTCCTGTCTTGAATGTTGTTTTCCACTCATCTCCTTCTCTGATCCAAATCTGATGGTAACCACTTCGAAGATCAATCTTGGTGAAATACCTAGATCCAAAGCACACATCCATCATATCATCAAGGTGAGGTATTGGGAACCTATACTTGATTGTAATTTTATTGATTGCTCTACTATCCATGCACATTCTCCATGTTCCATCCTTCTTTGGTGTTAATAAAGTTGGGGTTGCACATGGACTCATGCTCTCCCTTATGACCCCTTTCTCACGAGCTCTACCACTTGCCTATTCAACTCTGCATGCAATGTCGGCTCATCCTATAAGCCGCTTGATTTGGGAGTGAAGACCCTGGAATCAAATCAATATGGTGTTGAATATCTCTTTTGGGTGGTAATCCATCTGGTAGCTCATCAAGAATAACATCAAAAATTCTTCTATTAATTTTGTTGTTTCTACTAGTATTTGTGCACTTGCAGGTTCATCCTTATTTGTGACTAGTGCATAACAAAAACCAGTTGCCTTTTCCTCCTTCACAAATTCCTTTTAGAAAGCATATTTTCAGCCTTCCCCTCTTCCTTAAGAGGTAGAAAAAACTATTTTTGTGCCATCCTTCCAGAAAGTATAAGTATTCTTTCCCCATCATGAATAACTTTTCTATCAAATTGCCATGGTCTTCCTAGCAACATATGACATGCATCCATAGGAATAACATCACACCAAATCTCATCCTTGTAACTATTCCCAATAGAAAAAACTTATTAAACATCTCTTATCAATAGTAACTTCATTACCCTTCTTAAACCATGCAATACGGTAAGGGTTAGGATTCTTCTCACAATGCAGACCCAATTTCTCAACCATCTCATTTGAAACCATGTTCTCACAACTACCACCATCAATAATAACATTACATACCTTTCCTCCTAAGTGCATCTTGTTCTGAAAATATTTGTACGCAGCCATGCATCCCCTTGATATCCTTTCTTGGAGCAATCATCATCCTCTTGATCATCATATTTTCTCCAACATCTGGTGGAATTTCTAGGTCCTGTTCATCTTCTACTTGTTCAACTTCAACAAGATTTACTCTTGGAGCATCTCCTTTCCTCTTGTCATGTGTATAAGAATGTGGGCATTCAAAATCCCGATGCCCCTCTTCACCACATCTATAACAAACAAATGGTCTTCGTGGAGCCTCCCATCCTCTATCGCCAACATATCCTCTGCCCCTAGAAAATCCTCCCTCTTTGTTGATTCTGGGAATCTTGTCTCATATATCTTCTTGCTTTTCCAATCCATGAGATGATTCTCCCCTACCTTGGCTGAAACCAGCTCATCCCCGAAAGGAAGATGAGGCCCCCTATTCATTCCAGGTGATCTCCTAAAACTTTGATGATTTTGTTTTTCCTCGGCCTTTAAGGCTAATTGATAGGCATCCTCCATGCTCTTAATCCTATGCATACTTATCTCATCTTGAATAGAAAATTTTAATCCATTTACATACCTTGCAGCCATTTGTTCCTCAGTTTCTTCATGCTCTACATGAATGGACAACTTGTAGAACTCATCTGTGTATTCTTGCACTATTGTTTGTAAGTTCTGTCTGAGATTCTAAAACCTCCTGTAAAGGGTTTGTGCATAATCCACAGGGAGAAATTTATCTTTCAGCTTCTTCTCCATCTTACTCCACGTCCTAATTCTTTCTTTCCCTTTCTTGACCTCTCTTTCTGTAGGTGATCCCACCATAACATAACATGACCTTTCAATTTCATGCATGCAAATTTTACCTTCTTTTCTTCTGACATAGCCTTCCACTCAAAAAAATTTCCCCATGCTAGTCAACCAGTCTATCAGCTCCTCTTGGTTTTAGACTACCACCATACTCTAAAACATCAACTCTTATCCCATCATTCTTTCCTTCTAATGCTCAAGCATCCTTTCTTCAAAAGCTAATGGTGGTGCTTGCATTTCCTCCTCTTCACAAACTTCTTCTTCATCTGTGTCATCTCCACCTTGATTTCCTCTCTGGGTTATCATTGCAGCAAGCACAACAACTTGCCTCTACAGATCTTGCATATTTCTATTCATCTGGGCAATACCACCTCCTCTTCCTCTTCCTCTTCCTCTTCCATTTTTTTTTAAAGACTCGAACCAGCTCTGATACCAGATAATGTAGCCAAATTCTAAACAAACTTGATATACTATAAATAATATGAACTCCAAAAAAAATAGATCTCCTTCTTTCATTATTGAATAATGAATTACAATGTTTCCTAAATAGGAACAACTCCCAACTCGAGTTTCCAAGCAAACTCTAACTAACTTTGACTAAATCTACTCTAGGTGGTGAAATTACTATTTTTAGCAGTTTACTAGAACCTGCTATTCTTAGTAAGTTCACATGCTTATTCATATGGGCACAAAAATTTCCATGCATCTTCTACATTCCTAAATTAGAGGAATTTCCAACTTTCTAACTCATAATGCAACTAATAGACTAAAATTAACTAATGCCCAAAAATAGGAAAAAACTAAACTACAACTTAAATCCTAATTTTTGGCCTCAAGATGGCATTTTAGGCCCAAAATGTGCCAAAAAACTGCCCAACTGGTAGGGTAGGGTTTGACTAGTGTTTCATCTCATCATCAAACATGTGGTTTAAAAAAAAATGACTCAAATGGACACCCGGAGCTCAAGTTATGACCTCTTCCATTTATCTGCATCCAACTTCTTAATCTCCCACTCTATGACCCAAGTATTGTCCTCTTGTTCCAGTCCTTTCCAATGTACCAAATATTTGTTGTATTTCCCATGTCGTGTGTCCATTGTTTTCTTATCTAGAATCTGATCCACTTCTTCTTTCTTCTTCACTAGAAACCTGTTGCCTCCAATCTACTACTTCATCAATAACATCCCCTTCTACACCATCCCCATGAAAATAATACAAATCTAAAACATTAAACACTAGAGAAATATCAAAATTCCTAGCAATTCTACCTCATAAGCATTATCATTTATTTTTTCACGATTTTGCAGGGACCAATCTTCTTGTACTTCAGCTTGTTATAGGTTCCTTTTGGAAACCTTTCCTTCCATAGATATACCATAACCAACTCACCAACTATAAATACCTTTCTCCATCTATGCACATCTGCTATTTCCTTATACTTATCATTACTATTATGCAGCTTCTTCCACACTTCTTCCTGCAATTGTTGTATATGTTCGGCAAATGCTTCTACATCATCATTGACTCTACCATCAACTGGTAGTTATACCAAATCTAACACCCCATTTGGATTACTCCCATACACAATTGAAAATGGAGACTTTCCTGTGGATCTATTTATGGAACTATTATATGCAAACTCAGCTTGTGGTAATGCTAAGTCCCATTGTTTTGATTTTCCCCAATGATGCACCTTAACAGGTTTCCCAAACTCTGATTTACCACCTCTATTTTCCCATCAGTCTGAGGATGATAGGCACTGCTGAACTGTAATTGAGTTCCCAATTTCTTCCATAAAGTCCACCAGAAGTGACTTAAGAACCTTGTGTCCCTATCTGAAGTAATGGTTTTTGGAACACCATGCAAACAAATAACTTCTCTAAAAAAAATCTACTACGCCTATCGCATCACTTGTTTTCTTACGAAATAAAATGAACCATCTTAGAAAACCTATCAACAACCACAAAAATTGAGTCATTACCTCGTTGTGTTTTTGGTAATCCCAAAACAAAATCCATACTCAGATCTATCCATGACCCTTTAGGAATAGGCAACGGCATATATAAACCTTGTATTTTGTGCATGGCCTTTCGAGACTTGGAAAATTCAACACCTCTCCACATATCTTACCACATCTCTTTTCATCTTTGGCCAATAGTATTTCTCTGCTACCAAGGCTATCATCTTATCTTTACCAAAATGCCCAGCCAATCCTCTCGCTATGCAACTCTTTCACTATATTCTCTCTCATAGACCCAACTAGAATACATAGTTGGCATCCCTTGAATAGATAGCCATCCTGTAAAATGTACTCATCTTGGACATCTCCTGCATTGTTTGACAATGGACAATTAACCTTTCAACAATATCCTTGAAATCAAATCAGAAGAATACAAACCCTTTATTGCTTCAAAACCCACCACCTCATTTTCCATAGTGGTAAACAAAGTCACACACCTACTCAATGCATCTGCAACTTGATTATGTTTTCCTAATTTATGTTTTAGAGAAAAAAGTATAACCCTACAAAAATGATACCCACTTTGCATGCCTACTATTCAACTTCTTTTGTGTATTCACATACTTCAGGGCTATGTGGTCTGTAAATAACACAAACTCCTTAGGCACTAAGTAATGCCTCCAATGCCTTAATGCTTGTACAATTGCATAAAATTCCACATCATAAGTAGAGTAGTTCTTTCTTACCTCATTCAGTTTCTCACTAAAGAAAGCTATTGGCTTTCCACCTTGACTTAGAACAACACCAATACCCACATGTGAGGTGTCACAATCAACCTCAAACACTTTATCAAAATATGGTAGTGCCAAAATGGGTGCCTTTGTCACCTTCTTCTTCAAGAACTGAAAACTATCCTCAACTGCCTTTGTCCACAAAAAACCCTTCCTTTTATGCAATCTATTATAAAAGGCTACAATACTACTGAAATTTCTAATAAACTTTCTATAAAATGTTGTTAGACCATGAAAGCTTCTTACCTCTATTATACTCCATGGAGTAGGCCATTCAATAATTGCCTTTATCTTTTCTGAGTCCATCTGTACCCCATTTGCTGAAATAATAAAGCCCAAGAATACCAAACTCTCTTTCATAAATGTGCACTTCTTCATATTTGTATATAGTTTCTCTTTGCTTAACACTTCGAATATCACCCTTAGATGCCTCAAATTTTCTTCCTTAGTTTTACTAAAGATCAAGATATCATCAAAATAAACCACAACAAACTTACCATTATACTCTCGTAACGGTGACGGTGTTCATCAGTCTTATAAAAGTACTAGGTGCATTGGATAACCCAAATGGCATCAAAAACCACTCATATAATCCATTTCTTGTCTTGAATGTATTTTTCCACTCATCTCCTTCTCTAATCCGAATCTGATGGTAACCACTTCGAAGATCAATCTTGGTGAAATACCTAGATCCAGCAAGCACATCCATCATATCATCAAGGTGAGGTATTGGGAACCTATACTTGATTGTAATTTTATTGATTGATATTATCGGTGCACATTCTCCATGTTCCATCATTCTTTGGTGTTAATAAAGCTAGGGTTGCACATGGACTCATGCTCTCCCTTACGACACCCTTTCTCATGAGCTCTGCCACTTGCCTATTCAACTCAGCATGCAATGTCGGGCTCATCCTATAAGCCGCTTGATTTGGGAGTGAAGACTCGGAATCAAATCAATATGGTGTTGAATATCTCTTTTGGGTGGTAATCCTTCGATAGCCCATCGGGAATAACATCGAAAAATTATTTTATTAATTCTTTTGTTTCTACTTGGTATTTGTGCACTTGCAGTTCATCCTTGTAGGGGCTAGTGCATAACAAAAACCGGTTGCCTTTGCCTCGTTCACAAATTCCTTTGTAGAAAGCATATTTTCAGCCTTCCCCTCTTCCTTGAGAGGTAGTAAAACTATTTTTGTGCCATCCTTCCAGAAAGTATAAGTATTATTTCCCCCGTCATGAATAACTTTCCTATCAAATTTCCATGGTCTTCCTAGCAGCATATGACATGCATCCATAGGAATAACATCACACCAAATCTCATCCTTGTAGCTTTTCCCAATAGAAAAACTTATTAAACATCTCTTATAAACAATAACTTCATTACCCTTTTTAAACCATGCAATATGGTAAGGGTTAGGATTCTTCTCACAATCCGAACTCCTATCCCTCTCTAGGCACCCCCAGGTCGGCCATATATGCCTCTACTCCTATTTTTAGAGGATCATTTTGACATTCTATTATGCCATTTCATCACTTTATTTAGTCCCAAATAATCGTGATGTAAGTTCAAATCGGGTAAGTACCTTCCCTTTGATTTTATTTCACTTTAAATTAATAAATAAATTACTTAGCATTTACATTTAGTTAAATTTCATTTATTACATTTTTGTACTCTTAGATTCTTAATAAAATTCTGATTTTATAAAATCATTCTAGTGAACCCATAGCTTAGAACATTTCCCCCTAGGATCCACTAAAACTATAATGGCTAAGGATATATCTTCTCCTTCTTGGCTCATCATGCCTCATGTTAGTATCAATCCTATCTATGATGAGGCAACTATAGTTGATCTTACGGATTTATATCATAATGTTACTATGAAAAATTATATTCAAAAATAAGTATTAGCTAACGAATGCAATATACCTACTAGCTTTGAAAATTCTTCTTTTATCATGTCGAGATCCGGCTAGTTTTTCTTGTTGTTGACCTTGTTATAATGTTATCCATGATCCCCCTTCTCACATTTGCAAGGAAATTCTAGACGAATCTCTTATTTATTTCATGTTTTGTCTTGACACTAGTACACATGTGCATATTGATTCTCCCCTAGTTAGACCACTATTATATCTCGCATCTCATACTTCTCCTATTTCGATAATGCTTCTCATTATCCATGGCATACTCATTCATATGCTCAATAAAATTATTTTGATGAACCACTTGATGACATTTTCATATCTAAGTCTCTATACGATTTTGACAAACAATTGTTAGTCATGAGTATACTACTTTACATGTAGATGAGTGTGAATATCCTACTCCATTGTCATATTCTTTTGATGTTTTATCTACTCCTATGCATGACTCATCTACGTCTATTAGTTTATATCCATCTATTAGTTTGTTTCATCTCCATCCGACACTACATATCCTAGGGATGTTTTCAATGCTATTATTACCGCTTCTATGGATAATCCATGTCCTTTATCATCTATAGCTTTTGTGACACCTACACTTAGTGTGCCCTTAGCATCGAGAATCTCCTTTGTCTCTTCTTGATATCCCAATGATTACTCACAATGGAAAATTATAACCTCTTAACACATTACTTCCATCCTCTACTATTCCTTCACAAGATATCTGGTCTCTCATGAATGGTGTGGGTCACTTACAATCTCATGCTAAATCACTAATATTAGAAATAAAATCCTATTATGATTCAATCGATAACAATTCATTGCCACGACAACCCTATCCTTAATAAGATTCATAAATTAACATTTATTAGAGATTTTATCATGCCTACCTTTTCATGTTTTAATTGAACTAAAAATCCTTACCTATAGCTCAAACATTATTATGGTTATGGATTCATATTATAATGATCTCTTATTACTTAAAGCATTTCGACATAGCCTTACTAATGAAACTTTACAATGGTATACTCACCAACCATTTAGATATTTTAGCACTTATCATGAGGTGGAAGAAGCTTTTCTCCAGCACTTTATCATTAACAATGGCCTTGGAGTTACCTATGATCATATACCTACTTTACATTAGGGAAAAATAGAACCTATCATGGATTACATCTTACGATTCAATACTTGTATGCACTAATTAGTTTTTCAACCTATCGATCTAGAGAAGCAATTTATCTTCTGTCGTGGTTTGATTCCATCATTAAAACAAAGATTACAATATGACACATGTGAATCATTCACAACTATATGCTATAATGTCATTGATCTAGAATAAGACCTCATTGCCACACATGTTATAGATCCTCCACCTATAGTTAATACTGCTACATCATCTAGTTTTTTCTTCATTAAATGATATAGATGTGTAATGTTTACCTCTATTTTATATAAGCATGGCTAGATGCGGTTGGGGAGTTTATGCCTAGATGAATAGGTATATGAATGAGCTACAAAGACAAGTTGTTGAGATCACAAAATGAGTTACCCGCCTTAGAAGGAGACATGCAAATGGGGATGTAGACCTAGATAACAATACTCAAGAATTACCTCCATTAATGAATGAAGGAGGAGATGAATAATAAAATGAGAGAGATAAAGACACATTGAATGAGAGACAATTTGAGGAGAGATTGATCCAAGATTTAGAGGGAAAAAATGATGGCATCAATATTAATGTTCCTGATTATGGTGGAGGGTTACGACAAGAGAAGTTGATTGATTGGTTAAATTGAATGGAAAATTTATTTGAGTGGAAAACCCATTCGAGAGGAGAAGAAGGTTAAGTTTTCATGCACTTTGTTGGACGGATATGTAGTGATCTCGATTAGATCACATGCAAAATGAAAGATAAAGTAATGGAAAGGGCAAGATCTGAAAATGGAATAAAATGGTAAAACAATTGAAATAAAATTTTCTTCCCATAGATTATGCTCAGATACTCTTTCAAAGGTTTCAAAACCTAAGACAAAAGGATCTCAACATTGAGGAGTATACCAATAAATTTTACAAGTTGTCAATCAGGGTGTAATAGGGAGAGTCTGAAGAAAACAAGGATACTAAGGTATATAAATGGGTTGAGTTATAGCATACAAGATGAGCTCAGTATGCTTTGGATCCATATCCTGGATGATGCTTATCAAATCACGTTAAAGGAAGAAGAAAATAACTAGAGGAATAATTTTATAAGAGGTGTGAAAAGAGTTCCATCATCATATCCAATTAGAGGAAGAGGTAGGTTTGAATCTCAAAAGGTGAATCCTCTAGTGCGAAGGGGATGAAGATTTTGGTCAAATACGTGGTAGCTACCAAAGAGGTATGGGGTTTCATAGGGAAGAGGTTATAATGTCTTACGAGTGGAATATCCCCCAAAGGTAAAATACATGTTACTGAATGTGGTGAAGAGGGGCATAGAGATTTTGAGTGTCCGCACTATCCTAAATATGATAGATGAAAAGGAGAACAACCACGAGTAAATATGGTTGAAGATTAAGAGGAAAAAAAAGGGAGGTTACTCGTTGGCTAAGTTGGATGGTGAATAATTGCATATTCCATTCAATGTAATTTACCTCAAACATTACTACTAGAAGGAATAATTTATCACCCTTGTATATATTAATCTAGGATTTCTAATTAAGCAATTCACAAATCACTATGCTCGTGAAAAATGAATGAAATACATGAGTTCCTTTTAACCAATATAATGTGCATAAATAATCACAACTATACTGCAAATTGAGGAAAATAATGCAAAAGATACACAAGAATTTATCCTGGAGAAAACCAAGGTGGGAAAAACTCCAATGGGTAAGAAAATTGCTTCCCTCTCATTATGTAAATCTCCAAAATACAAATTGCGTCCAATAATTAGCCTTCAAGAAGGATTTTACACTCATCCTAATTGTATTTACTTGCTCACACTCCTCAACAATGAAGAACTGACTTTCATTGAACAAGACGAGAAAGAAATAAAATTCCTCCTCTTTGCTGATCACACTTGTTCTCACTCAAAATCACTTGCTTGAATCCTTGCAAAGGCTCAAATTTATAGATTCTTAGCTTAAGAAGGTGTGGAAAGTCAAAACGAACCTCCTGGAAGCCCAAACATTTGCAACTGTTGAGATTCTCGTGTTTTTGGACCATTCGATTCAAAATCGCCACCCTATGCAAAACCGATGGTTTTGAACTACCGCCTGCAGGTGGCGGTTTCAAAATGCTGCCCAAGGAAGACCGACAGCTTTCAAAACTCCACCTGGTTTGGTCATCATAAAATTCCAATACCTTCCTGAGAGGTCATAATGTTTTCATATGAACTCGAAATCGGGTGCCATTGTTTTAACTTGCATGATTTTTTGAGAGGAACACAAATATGAAATTAGATTTGGATTTTTATGACATATTCATGGAGTTTAATTTGCCCAAATTTCATTCAAAGGTGTCTGATCACCCCAACCTGACTAGACCATCTTGTGAAGAATGAAAATGAGCCGACAAGATGTAGAGCAAGTACAATATATGGAGATTACATAGAATTGGGCTATTCTTGATCCATTTTTGGATCATACCATCCCAATTTGAGGATTTTAAGTCCCTAAAAGCTTTAATGACTGATGAGGTGAGGAAATTTCTTCCTCACATCTTCTCTCGAATACCACTCCGCATCTAGAGGTCAATCTGTTGGATTGTTCCAATGAACATATCCTCTTTGTGGAATTTTAGTACCACTTTTTGTTGTCTCTATATGGTAATATGAAAACAAAATCAACTGCACTCCTAGGAAAATAAACATAACATGTCTCAAAACCCCTAACAAGGTTAACAACTGCTATTTGCATGTTTGGCCAAAAATCATAGCTGTATAAGTGCCCAACAATCTCTGTCACACCAGAGTGACCAACCACCCCTAAAGTGCATGATTTCACAAACAGGGACTATAACTATTGTTTCTCTTTGGTGGCATCCTATAGGGAGTGCTTGTGGAATCCCAAGTCTAGAAGCGAGACCATCGGTAACAACTGTATCACATGCTCAATTGGCCTATTTGGGGGCAGCCCCATAGGCTCTTCCCTGAACTACTAAATAAACTCTCCCATCTGCTTCTTCTCTTTGTTAGTAATTGTGTTATGAGTGGTTTCGTAATAACTTCCTCAACTTGTCTATCCCTTAGAAGAAGTAAATAAAATATTCCACTAGCATTAAGTTTTCGGACTTCAGTGGAACTTACCAATGAAATCTTTGAGTCTCCTACAAAGGTTGAAATGACGTAGCTCTTACCATCCTTCACCAAATGGTATTGGTTGGCTCTTCTTATGAAGATGGAATCCCTAATATACAAACAACGCCACACACATCAAGGGGAACAACATCCACAATGACTTCATCAATACAAAAAAGTAATCTTACACTATTTAGTAACCTTGACGTCTACACCTTTCTTTACCCATCCCAATGAGTAAGGACTTGGATGATTGTAAGTTTCCAACATCAGTCTGTTAACTAGCTCTTTACTAACCAAATTATCTTGTGAACAAGAATAAAAAAGAGCATCCACTTTGGTCTTCTTCAATTGAATCTTTATATGGAAGAGCTTAGTAAGTTCATTCTCTTGAGCATTACTACTATTACCCAAACATACCTCTTTGTGGACGGAGGCACAACACATGGTCTCATCCACCTCTTCGCTGCAAAACACTTCCTCTCCCTGGAGGGCAGCCATCGCCTTCTTCTTATTTTTCTTATTCTTAAAGGGATGTAATTCCGGGTGGAGCTTCCAACATTTTTCCTTAGAATGAGTGTCAACATCACAATGCCCACAATGAATTTTAGTATCCTTTTTAGAAATAGAAGTAGCATTCTTCTTACCTTTCCCTTTTCCTTTTTCCCTCTACTTGGTGTCATCTTCTTTGTCTAAAGCATACTGAGAGGCAGATGAACCCTTCTGGTTGTCCATCTCTAAATAGTGAGCTTGCATACAAGTCTCATCTACATCTGCAGGCTTGGCCAAAAGGATGGGTCTCCTTAAGTGGATATGGATTCCACCAACATATTTCATCAACAAGTCTCGATCTACTGCTATATCCTTTCCCATTTGAATAGATTTATTCCGGAACTCGATGCAGTTTACTCTTGCGTAATGTCTGGCCTTGCTTCTTCTTGAGATACTTGCGTACATGTACCTCTCTTCCTCATAACAAATAGGATAGAATTGATTTTTGATTATATTTTTAAATTCATCCCACTTATTAATAGGAGGATACTTCTTAATAACCAAAGAATGAACATAAATTTCAAACCAAGTTAAAGCATGATTGGTCAAATTTAACCAAGAAAATTAAATTTTCTAACTTTCATTAATTTGGTGTGAATCTGAAATATAACTCCAGGTTGAGATATCAAATGGTCTAGCTTCTCAGCGTTCACGTCTCCATCATAAGGATCATTCTCAATCTTGGCCTCCACTTTAAATGGATGAGGTATGGGAATGGCATGGGAAGGTTCTTTACAAACCTCTTCTTCATGATCCTCTGGTGCCTCATTTTAAACACCAAGCTTCTCCATGAGTAGTCCCATGATGGACTCCAATTTCTGTATGGACAAGGAAATACTGCCCACTTCTCTGGTCATACTTGCCACATTCTCTTCCATCTTGTAGAAATGATCTTCACCATTTTCATCTGCATCATCTATTTCATCCATCTCATGAATTCCGTGCTTCCAATTTCTTGTAGAAATATCTACTTCAAAGGGAATAAGCTATCTTCACCATTTTGTCTTCCTTTTCGAGTAAGGGGCATCTAACTACAATCTCAACACAAGTTAACCATACAAAATTGAAATCTAACTAGCTCTGATACCAATCTCATCCGTAAACTACCCAACTTAAGAAATTCACATATATATGCTCATGAAAAATGAATGAAATACATGAGTTCCTTTTAACTAATATAATGTGCATAAAAATCACAACTATCTTTTGCAAATTGAGGAAAAGAATGCGAAGAAGAGACACAAGAATTTATCCTAGAGAAACCCAAGGTGGTAAAAACTCCAGTTGGTAAGCAAATTACTTCACTCTCACTATGTAAATATCTCGAAATACAAAAATCGCCAATAATTGGCCTCGAGAAGGATTTTACACTCCTCCTAATTGTATTTACTTGCTCACAATCCTCAACGATGAAGAACTAAATCTCATTTAACAAAACAAGAAAGAAATACAAATCCTCTTTGCTCACACTTCTTCTCACTCAAAATCACTTGCTTGAATCCTTGAAAAGGCTCAAATTTATAGATTATTGGCTTAGGAAGGTGTGGAAAGCCAAAACAAACCATCTCGAAGCCTAAACATTTGCAATTATTGAGATTCACACATTTCTCGACCATTAAATTAAAAAACTACGCTACCTGTAAACGGCGGTTTGAAACTACCGCCATGTAGGGTGGAGATTTCAAAACTACCACCCTAGTTTCCTCATCATAAAATTCTGCTACCTTGAAGAAGGCTATAACGTTTGCATAAGAACTCAAAATTGGGTGCCATTTTTTAAAACTTAAATGATTTTTCGAGAGGAACACAAATATAAAATTAGATTTGGATTTGTATGACATCTTAATGGAGTTTAACTAGCCCAAATGTCACTCGAGAGGTGTTTGGATCACCCTGACCTAATTAGATCATCTTGTGAAGAACAAAAATGAGCCGACAGATATAGAGAAAGTACAATTTATGGAGATTACAGAGAATTGGGCTATTCCTGATCCATTTTTGGATCACATAGAATAGGTTGGTGGAAGAAAGGTACTTGTAAATGCTAGAAAGGGACTATGTTAGTCTATCATAATCTTAAGAACTATCCTAACACTAATAGGAGGTGGCGTTAAGTTACGTAGGATGGGACCCATAAGGCCGAATACTAACTATGTTTCTATCCATTTTCAAATATGTTGGAAGAGGTTCCCACACACCTTGTTCATTTATGCCACACACATATCCTTTTTACCCCATAGCATACATCATCTTATTAGGGATGACATAGTCTGGGGATTGATAGCATGAAGCCATCATTTAATTAGGGAATTGGGAGGTACAAGTGTTCTGCATTTTCTCATTTTCCAAGAGGACAATAGGAATGAATGTGTCGATACTGAAATGTTCTTGAGGTCATTGTGGCTAATAGTTGGGCCTACCACATATTTTGGGTGATATGGGAATATTTGAAATAAGGAGGGCCTGATGAAGATTGTACTCCCAGTAGCTAATAGGAAGAATTTCATCTCCCATGTAGTAAATTTAGATAGGGACGTGGAGGACCAAATTTCATGTGGATGTAGTGTATCGGGATCGATGCAAGAGGTGAGGGCCTTTGATTTAATATTGATAGTTATCTTAGTAGAAAAACATTTATATGATGTGCGGTAATGACCGAGATAATGCTCTACAATGTGCAAAGAGTTGTGGGTCCTCGAGAACGGTGAGTTCTTGTAATTCATGATAAAGTTTGATATATTTATGGAAATTTAAGGGGACAACTTGTATGGCATGAATCCATGGGAGACGAAGGAGAATATTGTAGGGTAGTTCCAGTGTCAATGACATGGAACTAAATATCATGTGTAGTGGTACCAACTTCCATCTCAGTAGAGTAATTAGGCCTCTTGTTGCTTTACTCTCCATTTTCATAAGTGTTAATGGTGATTACATTCGGCTCTAGTTTTGTATCAATATGTCCAAATTATTTTATGAGTTTCAAGGTACATATGTTGAGTCCTCACCCATTGTCCACAAGCACCATTTTTTATCTATTTTTGAGTAATGATCACTTAAATATACAATGAGAGATTGTGTGTATGGTCATCCATTGAAATACCATGTTGGCTACAGGTGATTTTTTTAGATGGAGAAAGTTGTGCAACCAAGGTATGGAAGTGTGAAACATTAAGGTCCATATAAACTTCTAACCCTTAAAGAGTTTTATAAAGGATATCCTTATACACATTAGATATATTGAGAATATCTAAGCCAAAAATCTTATCTATTATTTTCTCAAGTTTCTCAAGGAGGTCATAATGACCCAACCCAAGGAGTAGAAAGAGGAGGTTCTAGGATAATAAGATAAATGTATCGTGTTACCATGACATATGCCCATGATTTGATTTTAAAGGTATTTACATGTTCAGTAGTGGGATTGGCATAACCAATGAGAGAGTAAAATAGATAACATGATCCAACAACAATGTGATTGGAATTTTTACTTTAGGAGGATTGACCTCAATCCGACTTCTGTTCTACCTGTTTATGCTTAGGGAATGGATCTTTATAGATTCCCAACTATTTTTAGAGGTTTTGGTGGGTTCTTGTGAATCCATCTCAATGTCTCCACTATCTATGAGGTCATGAATGAAGTGTTTCAATTTCAAACATTGATATGTGGCATGGCCTTTAACGTGATGATATTCATAATATTCATTATCTTCGTACCATTAGGGATTTGGTGCATCATTGGAAAATGGTGTAGTATTGGGGAATTAAACCATGTTAACTGCATCTATTTGTTTCAATATTGATTATAAAGAGTCCATAAGTTGAGTAAAGCTGTTGACATTTAACCTCAAGTTTGAGTGGTCCTTTTGAGAGTTTCAATGAGGGAAGTTTTGGATAGCCTATAAATGTTTTAAGGAAGTGTAGAATGACATGAAGAGCCATAATTATGATTTTTTTCATTGCTAAAGGATTGAATCAAAGAAAAATACATAAATTATTGTAGTACGAGAAATTAAACAAGCACAAAAACCATACTCAAATAAACAACGTTCAAAAAGTTACACCATTTTTTTCGTTATCCAACAACAGCTTCCCAAATGTTTGAGTTATACGACAAGGGTTGAAATGTAACCACAAGTAAGGATACATACAAGGGGATATATAGAGAACATAGAAGTCCCATGAAAAAGAAACGCGCACTATGAAACTACCCTGAGAAACGATATATTCAAGGGAAGACATACGTAATATGAAAACCAAATTTGTTAATGAAGGAAGATCAAGATGATCTCGCATGTCATGCGCTAGAACAAGCAAGTACTAAAGTAAGATGTTTTATAGGATATTTTTGGGTTTGATGATGTTGTGCTTTTTCAATGTTTTGGATCTTTTAATGCTTTACAAAGTTTTTGATTTGTGATATTTTACCAATGTTTTTGGATTTTGGAGGTTTTACCAATGTTTTTGGTTTTTTGAAGTTTTACCAATGTTTTTGGATTTTTTAGGATTTTGTGAATTTTTAGGGTTTTTGAAAGTTTTCTGAAGCTATGTACATGAAAATGAAGATGCAAAGATGCCCCAGTGAGAGGTGATAATATACAAGGAAAATCTTACCAATATATACAAGAAGAAGATAATCAGTATCAAGGAAAAGAAAGATAGGTTCAATCGGATGGTGAACTCAAACAAATGAATATTTAAGAAGGCGTGTGAGTGCCTCCATTGCAAAGCTGGACAAGAAACACATGTTAGAAAGAATTATAAGATTTTTTATTGAAAGGGGACAAAGGTTCCCGTAAACATGGTAAAAATGAAATCTTATACACATGGATGTTCTAAACGTTAGAAGAAAAGTGTGAATGCTATGGAAGGATATGGAAAATGTAGCTAGAAGATTGGTGATGAAAAATTAGTTAGCTAAAAGCGCAAATAATGAGACAAAGTATGGACTAAAGCAAGAGTCTGAACAAAGTCCAAATAACACCTTGTAGAACATACTAGTCATGTTTTCTCATAGATATCTAGTGTGTGCATGTGAAATGAATTATGTCTTGAAGGGAATATTTAAAGAGGCAATAAGTGAAGACAAACTAGCCAATGTCTAGGAATGATATATTTTTATATGTGATTTTTGAATGAAGAGTGTAAGGATATCCATACATTTCTTTGTTGTCATCCATTTTCCATAGCCCCAATGGACATATATTTGATTTTAGTTGTAGCATTTCTCTACTACCAATCAAGTGTCCATAGCCCGATAAAGATATTATAAATATCCCTAGCTCGAGAGTTTATTATTTTCTTTTGATTTTTAATTTTGATTTTTTTCTTTTTAAGATTAGATGTCATCGTTAACTACCACCACATCAAGTTGTGATAGGTACTATCTCAAGGTGTTTTTAAAAATGTATTGTAAAAGTTTGGTTGTCTTGCACTCAAGGATGTAGGTGATCATTTTTGTTCTTGTGGAAACTTTTCGGTTGTGGCACTACCCTTATAATACTTGCAATATTGGAAAATGGGAGATGTGTCATAGGTTATCCTTTTGGGAATCGGGGTTATCTAATCACTAACTAATCGGTCATATATGGCTAAGCCTTCTTTTCAAGGAAGAGTTTCTCCTCCACTTGGCCCCCGTTATTAGGAATAGGGGAACCTGCCTTAAGACCTTCATACATGGTTGAGTGGAGAATAATTTTTTTTAAGAAGTATTACCATGAGATTTTAATCTTAATTGGCATGATTATTTTAATTCTAATTGACAGGATCGGTATCAACTTGGATAGTGTATCTTGTTCTTTATTTTTCATGGGGAGGAATTTCAAGATCAAGTCCCATAAGTGATTGCTTTATCAATTTTGAACTTATATTTGAGTGATTCCCAAATAGGAGACTCTAAAAAATCTAGGAAAATAACTTAAAATATTTTATTGTGAAATGAAACAAAACCGATTTGCTAAATCGTGTTGGTCATAATTGGTGGTCTCGAAATGAAATATGATTCTATGAAAACAATTTTTGTTTTATATTAAAATCCATTTGTTCATTCATTAGAATCAATGGATATCCCATCTCCTCCATTGAAATTCAAATGAGGAAGAATAATACTAATATATTTTAAATCTTCCATAGTCTATAATAATGATAAACATTAGTTTCTCAAAGTTTTGTAATCAAAATTTTACTTTTCATCTCATGAGAATCTATATTATAATAATACACAACCGGTACTAGGTTTGTGAGGACCATATGGTCTCATGATTGAACCACTGGTATCCCTTATTTGACATAATACACATCGGATTAGAATCCTAGACCCACCCCTTCAATTTTGGGATAATTATTTCCTTCAAGCCATTGACAATGTACTAGGGGGCTATGAAAACTCTGATAATGCTAGACTTCACATCAATTGCATACTACTTATGTTAGGATTCTTGTGAATTTAGAAATCTCCCAAGACCTTCTCGAGAGCATTAATCTGCTAATTGTTAATAGAACATAGACCCAAAGATTGGACTATGAAATATTTCCTTTATGTTATCACAAGTGTCTTGAAACGAGACATGTGGTTGCGTATTATGATCGCAATAAGAAACAAAGGGGGGTAAATCCCACCTGGTGGGTGGATACTCTACCCTATCACTTTACAATTAATCCCTCTCTTGATCCTATTGTTATCACCAACTATAAAACACCCTCCAATTTACACAAGTGTGTGTGCTAAGCTCATGGTGTGACTTTGGGTACCATCTCCAAGTTGTGAGACTTTCTACTTGAGATAGACCTCCTGAGAAAGCTTTCTCTTCTTCCTAATCCTAGTGCAAACTAAGTCTAATCAAATTAAGCTACTAACTATCTCTAATTTCCAAGGTAATAGGGAGAGAGAAATAACATGTAAACAAAGGAAAACTAAACTACAAAGGTGATGCACCAAAAGAAGGGATTGATAATAGCTTTCCAATGTGTGAAAAATGGAAGCAAAGTGCATACTAGAGAGGGTGATAACAACTCTCCACAATCTTGCAATCGCATTCACAACAATATTTCATACACACACATGACAATGAATCCATGCAAGTGAATAAAATAGATGCAATATATTTTCAATGAGGCTGAAAGAGGCAAGAAGAAAGCAAACAAACACAACAAGGGAAGATACATCCACAAACCTTGCATGTATTGCTTCCTTGATATGCATAGTTCAATATATTACAAAATTAAGGCATAGATCACCATGCAAGGAGTCCATTACAAGGTCTTGTAACACATTGGCTTCATAAAAGCAAAAATGACAGAGTTTTGCTACTCAAAAAACCATCCTCTTCTTTACAATGAGCCCATCATTCCAATTTATACAGTTTTGGCAGAGAGAGAGAGAAGGGATGTAAATCCCAAAATCTACCTTCCAAATACCTACAAGTGATAATAAATGAAGTGAAATGATTGTATTTTTCTTGAAAAAGACTCTCCATCTTGTCCCATAATCTGTAGTTGGATAAAATGATGACCATGCTCATGTAATGCCACTCTAATGACCACTTAAACTACCATTCTTAATTGGGAATGTTTTCTACGAAATCACCATAAATTATTCATCCAATTCTGAATTTATTAACTTATGTGCATCGGTCTTGGAGCCATAATTTCAATGAGACCATTTTTTTGAAAATTCATTGAGAATTGCAAAAGTTATGGTCTTCTGAGTGTGAGCAGTTGTTTTGAGTTTATTAGGGATTTCTTGCATTTAACAGGACTAGGAATTTAATTTCTTGGACTGGAGATGTTTATTTCTTTTCACACACCTACCCTAATTAAAATGAATAAATCCAATTTTTATGGTGTAGAGGATGTTGATCCATTTCCAAAACGTCCAATTTTGTGAAAATCAAAGTTATGGGTCATAAGTTATCCTTGTTTGAAGTTCAGGGTCGGGATGTTCCACACAGTCTCTCATGATCCGCATTTACCTTTGCATTTTAGGTTTTGTGGGTTTTGGGGGAACTCGTGTCCTTGCGGAACTTGGTTATTTTGGGCTACTTTATCCACATCGCTTGACTTGGGCTCTTCTATCCTTGCACGCCTTTTGTTTCTTTGGGCCGGGTGGGCCGTTGACCACCAACTTCCCTACATTCAAATTTCCTATGGGTATTTTGGTGATTTTAGGTCCGGCTACACTCATCCCCCAAGACACTTATGTCCCTCCAACACACTTCACCCACAACATGGGCCTCCAACCTCCTTCGTGCTCACATATCCTTCTTTGCACTACGATGACCGGGTCGTGAGGGCGTTGACCCCTAACTTTTTTACATTGCATTCACGTGGGCATTTCAGATTTTGTACACACAAATAGCCCATGTGTGACTTGGGACTTCCAACTCCACATTTTCCACAAAATTCCTTCCCTACGGCCATTTCGGCTTTTTAAAGCCCACATGTTATTTAGGCCACCCGGCCTCTCTAACCCACTTTTTCCACAAAAGCTTTCAACTCGTTTGATTTCTCAGGAGACATGGCAAAACCCGACCATGCATTTAGTGTTGCCCTTCTTTACTTTTCAAACTCACTCGAGCTCACTTCATCGCGAAATATCTTGCTAGATGGTTCAAATAACTCCGATCAACAACATGTGAAGATCTCAGTTCTCATATTGTATGACTCGGAGAATACTTTAGGAGTTTTCGTCAAAACATTTCTCACTTGGCTCGGTGTTATCCATGAAACAACTTGTTCTCTCTGCAAGGAAGCTCGGTGGGAAATTCTTTGGCTCACCATGAGTTCAACCAATCCATTGGAACCCAAAGGCAAAATTTGAATCTTACTCAACCACTTCTATTTGACGTATCTCCTTAGCACAGAGAAAAATGCATGAGTACTAAATTTCCTATTAATGTTATAGAGTAGGCCCCTTAATACAAGCTAATTAGTCATCCAATTTTTCTAGGGTAGCAAAATTCGATAACAATTTGGTGACTCGCGGGACCATTTTCCTGCTAAATTTAGTTTGACCAATTGTCTGAAGCTTTCCATTAGGCATGGAGTTTTCATGATCAACATGGATTGATTTGAACTATGGAACCTAATCCCGAGAATGCTTGAGATGGCACCTCCTACTTCCTGGAGCTTCCCACTGCAACTTGCGAGTCATCTTTTATAAGAAGATCTTGAAGTCAATGTTTATGAGAGTAGAAAATTACTTGAAACCTAGATTTCACCCATTCTTTTAACTATGATCCATGAGGTTGAATGATGAGTGCCTATGAATGTTGTCTCAACATCTGATTTAAGTTTCTCTACATTTGTTTGAATTTTAAATTTGTAACTATTGCAAGGAACTATGAGCTTCCCACTGCAGGTAGTTTCTCTTTCCTGAAGCTTGATGAAATGTATACAAAGGATACACTAGAAGCAATAGAACATGTGCACTAGCACTTAAGGAAATTAAAACCTATTCTAATACAAGAATGTGCAAAAGCACTTAGAGGAATTGGAAATCATAGACTAATATATACAAGGGTGATAAATTATTCCTTCTAGTAGAAATGTTTAAGGTAAATTACATTGAATGGAATATGTAATTCTTCACCATCCAACTTAGCCATCCGGAAGGAATTTCTACCTTTGCATTCGATGATCATAAATGGACCACTTCGTATGGCATCAAACTTGGAATGCTTTCCTATCTTTATATGATCAACATCCCATTTAGTACTAAGTCTCCTGCTTGGAATGTCCTAGCTATAGATTTCTTGTCAAAGCTCCTTTTGATCAATGTTTGATCTTTTTCCATGGTTTGCATTGCATTCTCTCTTGTTTCCTCTAATTCTATCAGCTCTACATACCTTATTTCCATGGGTTCAAACTCAGCTAGTTCCACGTATTTCATGGGCTATAATGCTGGAAACTCAAGTGATATAGGTACTATTGCTTCCTTCCCGTATACAAGCCTGTATGGAAGAGCTTCCCTTAGACCTCTTGGATCTAATTCTATCATCCTATAGAGATGATTTGAGCTTCGTTGCCGAGTTCTTTGATTCTCATCAAGGGTTCTTTAATAATTCTCAACAAGTTTTTGTTTGTATACTCTATTTGGGCATTACCCTAGGGGTAATAGTTTGATGAAGTGGTGAGGTATATACCATTCTTGACAACCCATTCAAAGTGATTTTGGTGTCGAAACACCAATGTATTATGCGATATGATAGTGGCGGGGACTCCAAACCTCGTGACTATCCCCTCATAGAAATATAAGATGTTGGATTCATTTACCTCCTTAAGTGCCACTTTGCTTTAGTCCACTTGGTCAAATAGTTTGTTTCCATAAGTATCCACTTGTAGCCTTGACTTGAATTTAGATTGATAACTCTAATGAAGTCCAATCCCATTGCATGAATGATTGATCTACCGAACTTAAATGAAGGGGTAGTGCTTTGCTAACCTTTCTTTCCTTGTGAAGAATGCACATTTTTACATTTCTTGATCCATGAGTAGAAATCACTAAACACCGTAGGCCAATAATAACCAACCTTCATGATTTTGAGAGCTATTACTCGTGGAGCAAAGTGGCCTCCCATTTCCCTATCATGGAACTCATGTAATATCTTCTCAACTTGACTTATTGGGACACACCTCAATAACACCCCATTCACATCCTTCTTGAATAGGATGTCATCAATGAGAACATATGGGATGGATTACAATCTGAAATATCTTCTCTTAGCTTTGTTCAAATATTTTCTCATGAGAGGTTCAATGTGAGGATTCACCACCTTGCTTCATTTTGATAGGCTTGGATTACGGATCTAGATCGATAGTATGTTGTGCTAAATTTGGGTTGAAACCTCTTAAATCCTTATAATTCCAGTGAAGACATATGGGAATTCTTGAAACAGTTGAACAAATTCAGATTTCTCTTGCCGAGTATTTACCTTGCCAATTCACAATAGCTTGCCTCCATCAACTGAAATGGGTTCTGAGTCCTCACCCTTTATTTGAATGTTTTTCTTTTACTTCGAGAATTGATCATTTGGGTTGAAGATTGTCCCCAAAGTTACAAAATATTTTGGTAATTTGTTAGTTCTCAATTTACTACTTGATCACCATATTGTTGCTCCAACTTGTCTTGGTTTCTAATGGAGAACTCAACTTCTTCTTGTAGAAAATTGACAATTTCTTGATCATTCTCGAAGACTTGTCGGCTTGTATTTTTATCTCGGCATAGCTGGTCTTACAAACACTTTGATATGAGGATGATATTTCTTAATTTTGATACTTTCCACAATGTCAAATGTTGCCCCAATTGCTTTGCGGTTTGTCTATTGCTTCATTCTTCTTTCGGGATGGAATTGATACTAAAATCTTTGAAATTTTCAATGAGATCCCATACCCAATTTTGTAGTTCTTCAATAGATCGTTATTGGCAGAATTTTTACCTCTAACTTAGTTCATGATTAGCTCACTATCTCGAAACACTTGTAATTTTTAATGCATCCATTTCTTTTGCCTAATGCAATGTGAATTAAAGCTTTATCCTCACCGTGTTGTTTGAGCAAAAAAACTAGAAACGGAAAGGTGAGTAATATTTTTACCTTGTGATGAAACAAGCATAGATCCTCCTCCTACACCTTGTCAACTCCTTGAGCCATCAAAGAACAACTTCCATACTTTATTATCATCTTTATGATCTAGCTTGGTAATTCCAGGGAGACATTGATTATTTTCATGCAAACAATAGATTCCCAATTTAGATTCTTCCATTTCCTTGTATTGATCAAATGCATGTATTTTGTTTTCCCATTCATCAAGATTCAATTCTAGAATGCATCCGACCTTGGTATCTAATTCATGGGTGCTTGGATAATCCTCTTGATCAAACGTTGAACAATTCACATTGATTTGACTCGGTGTATGAGGCTCAATATGAAATTTTGTAATAGGCTCAGATCTGATCGTAGCCTTAGCTCCATACCTTGTTCTGAATAACATATGTGACCAATCAGCGACAAATAGCCTCCAATTTTAGTGGTGAAGTCTCTTGACAAACACAATGCAAAAATTGGTGGCAAGTCTATGACTGATACATCTTATAATATCGTTACATTGGGACAGGCATGCAATGTGAGGCTCAAATATTTGATTACTCCAACCATTATTACCGATGTCCCATCTAATTGCACTAAACCCTTAGAAAGGACTTCATATCGAAGGCCCAATTGATCAGCTATTTGTTTTGGCATGAATGAGCTATTTTCTCCCGAATCAATCATGTAATTATGCACCAACTTATCTCTGATGATCAATGAGATATATAATGGTGGGGGCTTCAATTTTTTACATTGGTGGCCTCTTTTATCTCCTCCTTGTTGAGCTACATTGGTAAGCACATTTTCTTGATGATTGGATGAATGATTTGATTCCAACCAGTTCGCCATAACAACTTGCAATAGGTCTCTTTGTCTTGGGATAGCTAATGACTCTCACATTAAGATGTTTATATTCGTTTTCTTCATCTGCTCTATGATGTTGAATGGATATGATCTATCTCTCATATGTCCCTTGATTTGTACAATTTTTCTCTTGCACTTGAGCTAGTCTAGAAGGTGGTTTGGGCTGACCTTGTACATTCATGACTACACTTTGACTATTACCACCTTATGGAGTAGTAGAGGGTTGTGGATCATTTGAATTGGATGACTATCCTTCTCAAATATTTCTCTTCTTGGATCATGTATTGGCTTCCACACTTTGATACGGGGCTTGATTTATACCACGAAATGTTAAGCCTTCCATTGACAAGTGTGGTCTCATTAGAGGTGCTTCTTGAGTAGCTTCCTCTGCTGGTTCCCTTCTTGCATGTCTCTTGTTCCACACCTGTTGTTGTCACCATAAGAGCTTGATTCAAAATTCCATTAAAACACATCGATCGATTATGAGGTTAATTACATGGGAAGCACCAGGTCATATTCTTGAGCCATGTTATTTTACATTGGTACCAAGGCTCTAGATGTGGATGCAAAATTAGAATTGTAGGGTTGTGAATGGCCTATTAGCAAGAGTTTCACTTGATTCTAATTTTCAATTTGAATGGGTGGCATATTAGGCTGATATGACCTAAAATTTTGAGCTTGCTACCTCTTAAGTGTCAAAAATGCATTACCTAAGTTTTTTTAGCTTCTTCATGACTTCTTGGAGATCACTTGAGGTACTAGAAGATGAGCTAGAAGATTTAGTCAAACTATGATTTCTTGGAGAAGGAATAAGATCTTGTAGAGGTGCTTGACTAGTGCTTGGAGCTCCTATTTTTGGATAGAGAGGCATGAGTGGCCTAGGTGAAAGTTTACGGGCTTGGATTAAGCAATTTTCAGCTCTAATAGCAATTTTATAGGCTATGGGTAAATTTATACATCCCATGGATTGTATCATCATTGCAATATCTGAATTTACAAATTTTAGGAAGTATAGAAAAACACCTTCACTTTGGTCTCACAAAGTAGAAGAATTCTATCCCATTTCCTATGAAACCTAAATTTGAAATCATCCATTTGCTCATTTAGTGCTCTCTTGATTTTGGTTAGCTATTCCAACAAAGAAAGATTATTTTCCTTTTCTCCAAATTGGTTGTGAAGAGTTGTGCACAAATGGTCCCAATTTTGGATAGATCTTGATGTTAGACTCCTGCACCATAGAAAATATTTACTCTTAAAGGAGTATGCCAACAATTTAACAACAATGTCCATTTCAGCAATTTCGTGAATTACGCAGATATTCGCAATGTCTTGAATTTGGTCAATAGTAGTTGTATGGTTCTCTCCAGTGAAATATGGAATGTTCTTCTATGGTGCAACTGGAATTAGATTTTGTGAATTGAAAGAAAGTAGACTACTTTCGGTGGTGAAGTTGAAGTAGGGATTGGGTTGCGGCATCCTGATTGGTCAAAGAACTCTAGTTGATTGAATAAAAGGCCTACCAAGTGGAGGTGTTGATAAGGTTATATTTTGTGGAGATGGGGACCTTTGAGCTCTTCCTCCCCTTCTTCATCTTTCTAGGGATAAGTGTAGATATAAAAAATAGTCCCTCTTCTCTAGATCTTGACCTTGTTTGAATTCTTCTCATAAATATGCAAATTTTAGACTACTAAAACTAGTGGATTATGCCCTTTTGGAGTCTTAAGATGTGCAATTCAAAGCTTCTTACAAGCTGGAAACTTAGGAAAAGTGCACATCAATCTTGTTGTAATTAAAATGAAACTTCTTCATCCAACTAGGAGAACCATAACTATTATCACCGAATCACATCACCCTCGATTTTCACAAGTGTGTGTGCTCGAGCTTGGTGTGACTGGGTAACATGGGTATTGTTTCCAAGTTGTGGGATTTGCTACTTGAGATAGACCTCCAGAGAAAGTTGGCTCTTCTTCCTAATCCTAGTGCAAAATAAATCTCTGAAATGAATCTACAAACTATCTATAATTTCCAAGGGATCGGGAGAGAGAAATAACATGTAAATAAAGAAAAACTACACTACGAGAGGTCATGCACCAAAATAAGGGAATGGGAATAGCTTTCTAATCTATGAAAAATGGAAGCAAAGTGTGTATTAGAGAGGGTGGTAACATTTATCCAAAGTCTTATAACTACATTCACAACAATATTTCATACACACACAATGATAATGAATCCTTGTAAGAGCACAAAATAGACACAATATATTTGCAATGAGGCTTGAAAGGGTGATAAGAATGAAAAAAATATAACAAAGGAAGATACATCCGAAAACTTGCATCTATTGCTTCATTTATATGCACAGTTCAATCTATTACAAAATAAAGGCCTAGATCACCATGTAAGGAGTCCAATACAGGGCCTACAACACATTGGCTTCACAAAATAAAAAATGACAGAGTTTTGCTACTCAAAAACCATCATCTTCTTTGATATGAGCACACCATTCCAATTTATAGAGTTTTGGAAGAGAGAGAGAGAGAGAGGGGATGTAAATCTTGAAATCTACCTTCCAACCACCTACAAGTGATAATAAATGAAGTGATATGATGGTATGTTTCTTTCAAAAGGCTCCCCATGCTATCCCATAACTTGTAGTTAGACAAAATGATGACCATGCTCATTTAATGCCACTCCAACCACCACTAAACTGCCATTCTCAATTGGGAAAGTTTTCTACAAAATAACCATCAATTCTTCATAAAATTATTAATTTCTTGACTTCTATGCATTGGTCTTAGATCCATAATTCTAATGAGACCAATTTTGTCAAAATCCGTTGAGAATTGCAAAAGTAATGGTCTCCCGAGTGTGCCCAACTGTTTTGTGTTTGTCGGTGATTAATTGTATTTTATAGGACAGGGAATTTAATTTCTTGGTCAAAAGTTATGCCTATTTAAAGTCAAGGTCAAGATGTTCCATGCATGCTCTCATGATCCACATTTCCCTTTGCATTGCGGTTTTGTGGGTTTTCGGGAACACGTGTCACCGCAACACTTTGGTTGTTTTGGCCCGCTTTATCCGCATCACCCGACTCGAGCTCTTATGTTCTTTCCCATCTGTCATTGACTAGTCCAGGTGGGCCGTTGACCACCGAATTCCTCGATTCAAATTGCCTGTAGGTATTTCGGTGAATTTTGGTTTAGTGCACTCACTTACCCCCCGGCCTCCAACCTCCTTCACGTCCACATATAATTCTCCACACCGTGTTGTTTAGGCCATTAGGGCCATTGACCCTTGACATTTCCACACTTTGCATTAACATAGGAATTTTAGCTTTTGTATGCACAAATAGCCCAAGTGTGACTTGGGCCTTCCAACTCCACATTTTCACACAAGTCCTTCTCTCTACGACCATTTCAGATTTTTAAAGCATGCGTGTTCTCAGGGAGGCCACGGGCCGCTCCAACCCACTTTTTCCGTAAAATCATTCAACTCATTTGATGGCCTGACAAGCCATGAAAAAACTCAATCGTGTATTTAGTGTTTCCCTTCTTTACTGCTCAAACTAACTCGAGCTCGCTCCTCCACTATAAATAGCTTGCTAAATGGTTCAAATATATAGGCTCAACAATATGTGAAGATCTTAGTTCTCATATTGCATGGCTTGGTGAATCCTTTAGGAGTTTGGTGCCAAAACATTTCTCACTTAGCTTGGTGCTATCCATGAAACAACTCATTCTCTTCGCAAGGCAGCTCGATGGGAAATGCTTTGGCTCAGTCATGAGTTCGACCAACCCATTGGAACCCAAAGGAAAAATTTTAATCTTTCTCAACCCCTTCTAATTGATGGATCTCCCTAGCATAGGGAAAAATGCATGAGCACTGAATTTCCCATTAATGTTGTATAGTGGGCCCCTCAATACAAGCTTATCAGTCATCCAATTTTGCCAGGGTAGTAAAATTGGATAACACTGTTAAAGTGATTTTATTCTGATCCTATTTTGAGCCCCTCTATGGTGACCTTTCCACAAATTGTAAACCCCTTTACCGTTATTGAATCAAAGAATCAAATTCCTCATGCCACTCTGCAGATGTTTTGGAGATCTAATCTTCTAATAGGTCTCCTCTTGAACCTATTTCTTCTTTAAATGTTCTTCTCCCATGTGATTCATGATCGAGATAAAAATGGAAGATTAGATGTTGGTCTAGAGCAAAAAAATATTCTCTTCTAAATTGCATTCAACCCCTTTTCATCGACACTCAAATCACATTCTTTGCCTATTGGTCATTCGTAGTTCTCTCTGTTGTTGATGTTGACCACAAGTTACACCTTTTACTGCTGCCTACAATTGATCCTGTTGTGTTTCTCTTTGAAATGTCCCTTTTGGGATGCCACTTTAAAATGCACAAAATATTGAAAATTTGCAGCCAAATAAAATACAATTTTTTGCATATTTTTATAGTTAGGGAAGCGAACTTAAGAAAATTAATATCTCCCAAAATATCCACCCGAATAATTTGAAAATTTAAATATATCTTGATAATATTATAAATAACATAAGAAAACTATTTTTGGAATTTTTCAAATAATAAAATGCTGCCAGAATATTACAAGGTGCCCTCGACAGCTACAAAACTTCTAAAATTTGTAACTCTCTGAATACAAGTGTAAAAATTATGAGACTTTGGAAATAACATTTACAAACATAGGAGATGATATTTCAACCTTCAGATCTGAAAATGGCCAATTGGAAACCCTCCAAATAAAGGCTACAATATTCCAAACAAGTCACCTAGCTTGGAAAAGGGTTGGAAATTGATGAAAGGGCCTTCTCAGTGATGCTAAACCCTGCTCAAATGGCTGCCATAAATCTGATCTGAAAACCCTCTAATTATCTTCCCCAAATGTCTCCAAAACCCTCAAAACCCTTCCTCTGAAACCTCTATAAATCAGCCTTGAAAATAGATCCAAAATGACAAGCTAGGGTAGATCTCTCACTACCGAAGAATGCCCTACTAGCTACGGATGGATATCTCACCACTAAAGCTAGGGTTCCTGTGGGATTTCACTCCACAAGCTGTAGATTTGAAAACAATAGTTGCACATGAAAGAAGATGATTAGGTATGAAAAAGGCCCCTTCCTTTCTCCCCCTAGCTCTTTATATAACTTCTCTAAGGAAAAAGAGCCCCAATAAACCCTAGTCACATTTTTCCCTTGGAAGGGCCAATAAAATAAAAGTAAATTAAGTTACTTTTCCCTTTTTAAGTCATCATGGTCCAAAAGTGACCCCCAAACGCAAAATTAGAATATTAGTACCATGTGGCCCCTTCCTAATGACAAAATGTAACATCTAGTCCTTCCAACACACCTTTTTGCATATGTCAATGAAGAATTATAACAAAATGGACTAGATATTCATACCCAATAGCCCCAAAGGTGTCAACACGACCCCTTGGGTATGGCCAAGGCTTGGACTCAAATTGGCCCTTAGGCCTTTGGCATAGAAAAGGGAGATTACACTCTTGCTCTTTATTTTTGTATATGGCCTTTAGGCCTTTTTTTCCTAGGTAGGGTGCCATTAAAAAATATTTATCCTTAATAAAAAATCTCCAACGATTATGTGGTATAATAGGATTGAATCATATTTTCTTAAGAATGGATTTTTCAAACGAATCAATGAACCAACACCCTTGTGACTCATATGGCTGAGGTGTATTGATTTTCATAAGAGTTATTATGACATGTCTAACATGTCACAAGTATGTCATAGGAGTTACATTTCCATTTTGGATTGTAACTCCCTTCTATATTGGGAATATTCTCATGGAGGATTTATGTTGGAAACACAAATACTCGAGAGGGGTGTGGTGAATCAGTCTTACAAATCTTTTACTTCATTTCTCATGACTTAAAACATCATTAAAAACAATCTGTTAACCATATGCATTCAATATGATCTTATTAAGTGTGCACATACATTCACAAGAACATGAAACAAGAGAGAGACCACATGAACACAAGATGTAAAGTGGGAAACCCTGCGTATTTATTCACATTCTAACTTTTCCATTCCATTTGATTTCCATTCTTGGCTTCATGGGAAAAATAATATTTTAGATTGAAATTTACCTAATATTTCATTTACAATTTTTCATACAAGTATTTATTTTTAACAATTTTCATATTTAATGTATTGTTTATTACGTTTTAAATTTTACACGATAGACATCAACCTAGACAACATTACTTTTTCATGTCTTTGTTACATTTTGGATTATTTTGATCACATGATATGGCATGTTCTTTAAAAACAACCAATGTGATGAAATGTGTTCTCTTTCAAATAAAAACCTTAAGAGATTTCTTATGAAGGCCTTGTAATCCTTAATTCAAGTTGAAGGAGGAAATGGTGAATCGTACCTACCTATATATGTGTTATTTGAGTGGATAGGGAATCATCCCTACTTACAACTATTTTAGTAGATGATTTATCTTTATGATCGGAGATGAGGTCATAACAAGAATAGGTAATGTTTCATGTATTTGAAGGACGGGAGATGATATTAGGATGGAAGTGTAAAAATATGAGGTCACATGCCAATGAACCCAAGAGACACAAAAATTATTATGTAAGCATAGGGAGAATGAAACCAACAAGAACACGTTCTTCATCTTCCCTAATTCCACCCAATATGTCTCGAGGTCATTCCCAACAAAATATGGAAACCATCACAAGAATGATATAGAGATGTGTGGAAGCATGATCATCACCTTTCTAGGTGATGTTAAATGGGTTGATGGCCAATTCCTAGTTGTTAGGCGTTTTAGTGGTATTATACTTGAATGACACCTCAACACTAAGTTAAACATGTCATAAACCACCATACATTCCGTATATGAAATTATTAAGATGAGGAGAAATGTGATATGGAAAATGGTGGGAAATGAGGAACACAGTGGACTTGTCTAGGAAGATGCTTGAGATGTGGTATATCAAAATGGAGGGTCATTAGCTGACATTACTCCTATGGGATAAAGGTTTCAAGATGACATTTCATGCCTCACTATTGGATTTGTGATCAAGGATAGATATCCATCAAATTCATCATAAATATGTATGTTATCTATAATTAGCCCATATCACTTCTACTTCACAAGATGACTATTAGTTTAATTATAAAACTACTCACCACTCACTATAGTGCAAAATCACAATACTCCCTTTATGCTCTCACCACTCATTGTTGTGAAAAATCTTCAAGGCAATCCTTCATATTCCATGCAATAACCCAACTACTTGTGTGTCATCCTTAATCCCTTGCTTTCTTATTATAATTTACACACACATATGCCTTAGCCATAATTACCAAAATCCTAAATTTTATTACAATATTATTATGATGTTGGGATGATCCTACATAATTATCATAATAGGATGATAAAAATAGTGGTGATAAGGTCCTACTAATAACTCATATCCATCTAAATTCCATCACAATCTTACTTGAAATACATGCACGATTAAAATAGAATTGATAAATATGGAAAGATTTTTCTGTTACATGATATCTTTTTGCTTGAGTAAGAATAATATAGTAAGTTTTAAAAAATCTAAGATTTTCCCCATGTTTGGATACTTAAGTCAGCTATCAAACAATTTACTTCTCTATTTTGACTACTAAATGTTTTTTTATATAAATTTTCATTGTATTCATTATAAAAATGAGTTTGATTTTTATTTCAAGGAGATTGTAAACATGCAACTTTGAGATCTTTCATATTTTCCAACATTTTCTCCAATGTGAAAAAGAGAAGAAAATCCATTTCTCATGAACATTTTAAATTTATGAGGACATTGTCTCTCTTGTCTTTTTGCCTCTCTATTTCTGCAATAATTATTCTTTGTAAACATGTATGTATTTCTTCTTATTTCAAGGAGATAGTAAACAAAACCTTTGAAAGCTTCAATGTTTTCAATCATTTTCTCTAACTTACAATTATACCAAAGAAAAATATTCACTTTTCACACTATTTTTTGATTAAAAGATAAACATCCTAATCTTTCATACAACAACTATATTGATTAAGTGCAAATATTTTTTTACTTTCGATCAAACACCATTTCATCCTTCCGGTCTCACTATTTCCTTTATTGATTCATAATTTCTATTGTTCTCTTAAGTAAATTTTGTTATAGTTATTTCAATTTCTAATTTATAGTTTCATGGTTAGATTATGAGGTAAGAGTGTGAGATCTTTGCTAGGTATTTTAAAGGAAACAATTATTGGTGTGCAAGGAAAAATGAGCACATGCATGGAAACTACACATTCATTTCAAGACATGAATACAAAATTTGAAACATGAGTTAAATATCCCTATTATCATAATCAAACTAGGGTAAAAAATAACAATACCTATTTGTATCTTATTATTTTCTTATATACATATGTTATATGCAAAATGACCACGCTCGCTATCTTTAGATGAATGACACAATGATCTAATGTGTGGCACAATATCACTTGGCATAAGTCTTGAAATAGTTACCTCACATAAACCTTGTGTTTCTAAAATCATTTCTTATGTGCACGGTATAACACCATATAGCTTTAGGGGTTTTCCTTTCTAGTAAAAATCTGTATAATGGTGTGCATTTACTCTAAAAAATATGAGGTCATTGGAGTTGATTCCAATAACCACATTGGAGAAGTTTGTGCATATTTTTGTAGTTTTATATACAATATTGTTTTACAATATATGGAAGAAGGAATTGATTTAGATTTATTAACCCCTTATTGTAATGATTGAGAACACATGTATGCACTTATTTTTGTTAGGGCTGTAAATATGTTCGGGAACCATTTAGCCCTTATCATTCATAGAGCATGGCCATAAATTTAATAAAGGGGATTTAGTAAATGTCATCTAGGGAACCTATATCCTCTACAATATTTTCAAAGTAAGTTAGTATTGCATCTATATTTAAGTGTTTTTCATATCTTTTGATACTTATTCAACAACAAGCTAAGTTCTTATAAATTCTTTAGGAATTGGATTAAGATTAATTTTAATTAGGTGATAGTATTGCATAGTTATACTCTAAGGATAATAGTTACTAGATAATTGAGTTGTTAGATCTTGTCATTTTATCAATCAAATAGATTTTTATTTGTTTTTTTGATAGTGTGCAAGGATTATATCATTTGCGATCATCTTCATTTTATTGTTTCTTCTTGATGATCAACAAAGTGTGTAATTTTTTTAATGTATACTATTTGCAAGGGCTATAAATAGCAAATATTTTTAATGTTTAATTATATTGTATACCCTTTACTAGTGTTTAATTACGCTCCTGAAGCAAAAGTTCATCACTTGGTATTATGTTAATATTTCAGTCCTTCTCAAGTTGAGTTTTTAGTTATTGTGGGTGTAGTTGCATATAGAATGAGGTTGTAGAAATATTCCAAGGAATGAGTTGTGTAAAAGGTGTAAATGAGGTAAATATAAATGAACTATAGCTCAAAAGGATTGCACAATGTATTAACTTCATAAGGACATTTGATTCTAACGAAATGGAAAATAGAGGAGGTTAAAATGTAATAAAGCCAAGAGTGTGGAATTGTCCATACATTAAAATATAGCAACATATATGATAGAAATGCATACGTGTTTGGAGGCTATGTATACAAAAAAACATCAAGCGATTATCAAGGTGGTTGATGTAAGTGATATCAAAGTCATGAAAGAAGTCCCTAAAAATCAAATCACAAAAGGAGAAGAATAATTTCAAAAATATGAAGATATATTCTTTAAAGTTTTCATGAGTATGAAAAGTAAAACAAATATGGATCCACCTAGGTATTCAAGACATTTGAACCTTAAATTAATATCAAATTAGATAATTTATTTAGATAAATATTTTAAATATGAGAACATATAAGTTCCTAGGATACTTAAGATTATTGGCATAAATTTGAAATGTTATGCATCTGTATAGTTGAAACATGTGCATGTTGAAAGATTGTGTAAAATGAAAAGAGAAAATTAAGACTTAGAATAGATTCCTCCTCGAATTTAATGAAAATTTCAATGTATAGAATTATCATATGAGTTTATTGAAAAGGATTTAAAACTTAATGTGACACCTAGAAAGAGCATTAGTGATTACACGAAGAATTATTTAAGCTACCCAATAGATTTGGTCATGTAGAAGATGATGCCTAGAAGATATTGTATTATGTAAATGTATTAGATGGTGCAATTAAAGATGAATTTTTAATGATTATACTGAAGTTTATAAAAGAAGTATACTAGTATTTACTAAAGGTAGAGGAAAACATATTACTAAAGAAACAAATAGCAATGTGAGATCGAGGAATTTCATGTAATGTTATTGAAAAATTCAAATTAAAATTAAAAAATATGCAAGAAGGTAGGATAGGAAAATATCAACACAATGGTGGTATGCAATAAGGTAGAGGAAATGAGAATCAAGGAATATGATCCTATGGTCAACATTATGGATGTGGGTTCTAATTAGGAACGTAATTCAAGTAAAGAGAAGTTTGTAATATATATTTTGAAACCAAACACTCAAATAATGATCTTAGTATAATGAATGATACTAGTGGCATGTCACGCAAGCTTATGATAAGAATATTACATTGTTTCATCATGAAAATTAGACACGAGTTGATAGGATCTTATGACAAAAAGATTTCTTTTGAAACTACCAAAAGAATAGAATGTTTCACCATGTCAAAAATAATTATTCAAAAAAATAATGTAGTTTTGTAGCTATATGTTGTTATAAAACTAATACATTATAAATGAACTTGGTCGGTTATGCCTACCTTTGTGGCATCCATCTTTCCCTCTAACTAGTTGATGGTTCCCTCATTGCGCAAGGATATTATCCTTGCTTGTATACATTATTGTTTTTGCTTGGTTTATTATTCAAATAAAATATGATCTTTCTCCCATCAATGCTATCGAGATAACGTCTTGACATGTGAAGTTATTTGAGTGTATTTTTTGGTGTTTTCCTATAAGGTGAATTGTTTAGTGCAACAAGATCGAAATTCAAAGTAGTTTTGTTTTTCAGTTTGACATAGCAAAACAGTCTTGACTAGTGATGAAGGGAACAAGAAGAAACAACTTGTATCGAGCTACTGACCTCGTCGAATACCTATAAGGCGTGCGAGAATGGTGTAGGGTTCAAAGATCCATGAGAAACAACCACGGTTTGAGGAGATATTTCCCCCACTCTAACATGTGAACAAAATGTGAGGCCTCTTAAAAGGCAAATTTCTAAGGTTAAAAAGACACTTTGAAGATTAGGATGTTAAATCTATTCTATTGAATAGTCTACCATACAAATATAACAATATTATATTTACTCTTATCCAAATACCATCACAATCTCTTGATGATATGATTACAACACTACTCACAAAAGACAAAAATATGTCTATCAAAGATGGATGTATTTTACAAAATGAGAATGCACTTTATTCTCAAAATTTTCATAAAAAGTCCAATATTGACAAAAGGGACATAAAATGCCACTACTGCAAGAAGAAAGGTCATACAACATGGGACTATCTTATTCAAGCAAAAGGTTATCAAAGGAAAATTCAAGCCAAATGAAGCTAATATTGCTCAAGTAGAATATCCACTGATACGATAAAATTGAAGATTAAACTAATGAGGTCACCTTCATTTCACATCTCTTGTTGTGAAGCATGTAAAAGCACCTTACTAGAGGTGGGAGGATACCACAGACGTTGGATGAAAATTGGCTTCCTCACATGAGTCACCTACGATGATGGGGTCACATCATTACTATGCTTGACATTTATTTAGTTTATTTTCTTTATGTTGTGAATGGTGTGGTTTTATTATGTGTAGTGTAGTTTTCTTTGTAAAAATATTGAGCATTATTTTCTAGTTTGGTACCTCATGATGAAGAAAATTTGAATAGAAAATACACTAAAGTAGTGCTTGGTTCTTTGAAAAGGGTTTGTGGAAATCTGACAAACCACCGAAGTTTATAGTTGAGACCTCCTATCACTTTCAGGTTTATGGTCAACCTATAAACAGAAAACCATAGGGGTTTGTGGTAATTTAGGAAACCACTAGGGTTCACTTGAACATGCCTTTGGTAAATTGGAGGTGGAAAATCCCCAATGAATATACCTTGAACCAATTTTTCCGGAAAGGTGAATTTCCTAGGTTTCAGAATAAAATTTTTGCTTGATATTTTTAAGGGAGAGCTAGTTTTTGACATTTTTAAACACATAATTGTCACACGACAAAAAGAGTTATTAACGAGTGACAACGAGACTTGTTGTTGCATCATATCAAGTCTTTTTGTCGTGTGTCAAGCTGACAAATGCCCTTATTGTCGTGTGAAAATGAGGTTTTCTGATGTGCATCACCATATTTTCTATCATGCGACAACTAAAATTTATTAACGTGCGTTAACAAAATGTTTTTGTCATGCGACAACAATTATTGTTGACAAACATCAAAAACCTCATTGTCACATGACAAAAAGGGTTTTAATGAGTGCGAAGAATTATTATCGCCGCGACAACAATGTTTTGTTGACACACGTCAACAACCCTTGTTGATGCATGCAAAAGAATTGTTGATGCACGTCAAAAATGGTTTTAACACATGAAAAAAATCCTTGTTGTTGTGCCTCCACCGTATGCATCTCCAAAAACCCTTATTTTACCCTATAAATACCACGTCGGCACTCATTTTTATATTTACACTTCCCATATCCCAAATTTTTCCTCCGTTCTACGGTCTTTGCCCATTACAAGAATCGTATGTCAAAACACTAGTGGTCAAGCCAAAAACAAGAAACTCCACGTCTCTAGATTCCATTCAAGCTCCAATACTAATGGCTACTAGTGCTCAAGCTCAGATCCAACACAAAATCAAACTAACCAAGTATTGGTAACCCTCAAGCCCTACCCAAGGGAAAGATTCAATATAAGAGCTTGATGTTTCCCCACACCTATACGATTTTGCAAATGCATACAAAATACAAGGATTATAGAAGCATGTGAATTCAAAGGGCTTGTTAACATGCCCTAGTTCGAGATTGATCATGACATTCTTAACTACCTTCTCTCCTCGTATAATATAGATAATGGTCATTTCTTACTGTTACTTTGGAAGATGGTGCGTACATTCGGGTTACTCCGTGATGATCCAAATGATATCCATTAATTGACATGCCTTCCCTTTAAAAATTCACCCATAGTAATAACCAAAGAAAACCTCACTTTGAAGAGGATAAGATTTAACTCGAAATCTTGTTTCGGTTTCCATGTTGATTGTAAGAGCAACTTGTTTTCACTTGAAATATTTTTATTTTGATATTAATTCCAATGACCTTTTGCAGCTCATGTCAAAAAATCAAGATGAGGTGTGGATACACAAGGAATTACACACCACTTTCTTGTTGCCATGATTTCATTTTTCCAATCCATAATTGTTCTACAAGGTCGACAAACTGATATTCCAAATTGGGCTATTATATACATTCTTGCAACGATCAGAAAGAAACAATTTGATTGGTGCACATTTATCTAATAAGATAAAATATGACACTGCAAATGCATCCCTTTCTGAAAAACCGGTTATTCATTCCACAAACTATCTCCTTGGTCTTTATTACGAGGCGTATTTTAATTTAAAAGACCAACCAACTCCCACTTGCAAAAACGAGACAATGAAGAATTTTTCAATTCCATTTGAAGAACAACAAGTTAATAGTTTATATTTCAATGTTAGTAAGGTTATTGTCTTGATTATGTACTTCTGATTGAATCTTTATGCACTAACATTATGTACTTGTAATTGAATATTTACCATATGCGGGAAGATTTTTGGAGGCCCTTATACGGAAGAAAATAAGCATCATGAGGAAGAGGCCAACAATAATAGGTGAGGCGTCGGAGATTCCCAATCTTAATTGGAAGTTAATTTATCACCTAAACCCCAAGCATTTTCATTAGTCAAATGACAGAGACGTAATACCCTTAACATTCAATTTAGGGTTTTTACAATTTAAATTTACTATTTTCCATTTACCATTTACCATATTGAATTGACATGCATTTGATACACTTGCAGGGACTATGGACTATACACGTGTTTTCAACGAGGAATCGCCAATGCACTCAAGCCAATCACATGCAATTATTTATTCTCAACTAAAGCAATTAGAACACCCTGCTTTACCCCAAACCAGCCATTCGTAACTCCACAACAATTAATTCAAAATTTGAAAAGGCCACCTCTAGTATAGTGAAAACTTTCCCTTTAATAACCTATAATTTTATTACTTTTGTGTAAGTTTTTAATAGTTATTCATATAATTTAGTAGCTTGAGTAGATTTTAATATTTTTTCATATAATTTAGTAATGATGTTGTTGATTGTTCTTGGAATTTACATTACATATCACTCCTTTTCCCTCTATTCAAACATCGGCACCGCCACGTCCTCCCCCAATATCATTAGGATTCAAAATGGTTACAAGATATTCAAGTAAAAAGACCATTGGTAAATGCATGCCAATTTCGACCCCTAGTGGGACACTAAACATTGCCTCTTCATTTCAAATTCGGCCCTATCTCTTGATGGCTGGCCCAACAACAGGGCAATCAATGTTGAACCAAATAAATTTAGATGAATATTATTTGGGCATTAATAGTAATAACCCAACAAGATTTTCAATAGGCGTGATATGATGCAATGCCAACGATATATTTCCATTAGAAAAGTAGTAATCAACGAGTTAGTAAGTCGTTATGATAACCATTAGAAAAGGAAGAGTTTATATGTGGTAGTCCAAAATCAGCCTACTAAGATGGATACCTTACTCATTCAAGAAAAAGGAGGGATTGTGACATATAAAAAATATAACGACAATATTTTAGATAAATTTTTAAATAAATTTGAAAATATTAGTGCTAAAGCCCGAGACCTATTTCAACAAATGGTCAAAGGACAAGGATTTAGTGGCGATTGCAAATTCCAAAAGAGATAGAGCTGTTGTAAGTATTGTCAATTTTAAACAATAGTTTTCATTAATTTGAAAATTTCTTATTTTAGTAATATGTTTAAGTGAGCTCACTATTTCTTTTGTAGTTTAAATATAAAAATTTAAAGATTTAAGAAAAGGTGTTCCAATTTCACTTGGAAAATGCAAAGAACAGTTTAAACACAACAATAAAAATAAAGGAGATTATTGTTTTGTTTAACAAAAAAAACAATAAACTTAAGTGGATAATCAAAGGGAGTGTCTTTGACCACGAGATTTTTTCAAAGTAAAGGTTGTTGCAGATCCTTATTTGGTATCCCATGGAAATGCTAAAAAGTAAGAAGAAGAAATCATAAGGAATCTATACATTGTTGCAGAGGATCGATTAGTTATGGTATTATTCAAACAAATAATACAAGAGGGCAATCCATTGGAGAGAGCAGCACATAAGTTACGAAAACTCAAAAGGAAAGTGCCAAGTGTGTCTAGGGAAAAATTTAATGATTGAGGCTTGAGAAAATAGTGACTAGTTTAGTGGGTGTGGAGAAGGGGAACTTGAAAATTTTAAACTTGAAATATTTTATATATTGAAGAATGAAACTTTAATATTTATTTAATTTGAAGTTGAAATTTGGATTTTATATATTGTTATATTTATATATAGAAATTCTAGATTGTATATGGTGTTTATGTTTGATATGGATGTGATGGTTATGAATATAATAGTGATAGATGATAATGATGATCTAGATAATCATGATTCATGGATGATGATAACAGATTTAAACATTAGGAATTATTATCTCTACTTGTAATAATGATGACATTAGATGTGGATGATGACATTAAATATGGATAATGACATTAGAATAGATATGGATTATGATGAATTGTATGTATGAATTTTATGGATGATGATGTATGATTTGTATGGATGATGATAATGGATAATTGTTTTTAAAAAATTTAGAATGTGGTATGACAAAGACATCTTAATATAGGAAAAAATTCTTCTCTCTACTTGTAAAATTTGAAATTTATATCAGGTTTCTTCACATTTATACCTTCTTAAACTCTTCTTCTCTCTACTTGTAATGATGATGACATTAGATGTGGATGATGACAATAGAATAAATATGGATGATGATGAATTTTATGTGACTTGTACATTAAGGTTTCTTCTATCTACTCGTAAAATCCAAACTACGTATCGGTTTCTTCACATTTAAATTTTATACCTTCTCAAAATATTCTTCTCTCTACTTGTAATGATGATGACATTAGACATGGAGGATGAAATTAGAATAGATATGGATAATGACATTAGAATAGATTTAAAGGATATTATTTTAAGAAAATTTATAATGTGGTATAACGAGAGACATCTTAATATAGAAAAATCTTCTTTTATCTACTTGTAAAATTAGAACTCCATATATGGTTTCTTCACATTTAAATTTTATACCTTATCAATATCTTCTTCTCTCTACTTGTAATGATGATGACATAGATGTGGATGATGACATTATAATAGATTTAAAAGGTAATTTTTAAAGAAATTTGGAATGTGGTATGATAGAGACATCTTAATACAACAAAATATTCTTCTCTCTACTTGTAAAATTCAATCTCTGTATTAGGTTTCTTCACATTTAAATTCTATACCATCTCAAAATCTTCTTTCTACTTGTAATGATGATGACATTAGATGTGGATGATCACATTAGAATAGATATGGATGATGATATTAGAATAGATATGGATGATGACATTAGAATAGATATGGATAATGACATTAAAATGTGGTATGGCAAAGACATATTAAATACAGAAAAGATTATTCTCTCTACTTGTAAAATTTGAACTCTATATCAGCTTTATTCACATTTAAACCTTCTCGATATCATTTTCTTTGTACTTGTAAATGGAATGTCTTTTAGGAAGATCACTTTTTACATGTAATTTGATATTCATGCCACAAATTTCAAACACTACATCAAAGAATTTTATAAATACCAAAATAAAATAAACATTAATGTAAAAACTCCATCTATGATAGGGTTTAAGGTACCTCTTGTCTTCTAGATGGGTGTGATAAAGCATATGGAAGGAAAATGAGAAATCATCCTTCACAAATGAGCTAGACAACCTTCGATTCCAAAGAAATCAATAAGAAAAATGGATTAGTATATAGATTGGTGAGTTGTCTGAAAATGGGAGTCCCGAGAAGTGAGATTTTCTCGGATGGATGTCGACCAGCGCGTTTTTAGAAAGAAAAGATAAATGAAATATTGATTGAGAAAATTAAAGAAGAAAGTACAAACATAAAATTATAGAAAATCAAAGAAAACTTAGGTACCTCTTATCTTCTAGGTGGGTGTGAGAAATAATATGCTAGGAAAATGAAAAATCATCCTTCGTAGTGAGCTAAACGACCTTCGATTCCGAGATCTCAACACCAAAAATGGATTAGTAAATAGATGGGTGAGTCACCTAAAAATGTCGGTCTCGAGAAGTGAGAGCTTCCTCGGATGGATGTCAACCCACATTTTCAATAAAGAAAAGATGAAAAATTGATTGATCGATCAGATGAAGGAATAAAATATAAAGATCAATGAAAATTAAAGCAAAAGAGAACTAGAACATGTTCATGTATAGACAGTGGAAGTCTTGAAGTTTTCATGTCACAAATGCAAAATCAAAGCGAGTTTGAAAAATCTAAAATAGAAATTCAATAAAATAGATTTTTTTATAAATAATTGTATTTAAATAAATGTAAATATATGTACATGAATCAAGTTATTGCAAAATCACAAAGCACCCCGAATTTTAGAAACTCGATGGGTTGAGAATCTCGGTGTGATTGCATAAAATGGAGCATCTCTCAAAGTGTGGGACTTTGAAATCGAGAGAGCTCTCCTGGATGAAGGCAGTTCCTATTGCTTTGTTCGGTGCACACGTAAAATTTACAAAGGATCTACTCTAGAATCTATTCTAACTTGCTAAGGAGACAGGGTTAAGAAGATGTAAGAAATTAAACCTAAACGAATAGAGGTGATGCACCAAAGGAATGCCGAACATCGTATTTGCTATCAAACATAGACCATTAAAATGTATTTGCTATCAAACATCATTATCATCTTTCATTATAAAATGTAATGAAAGATCGAGATAAATTCAATGAACATGAGAGAGGGTTGAAATCATCCACAGACATGTATTATTGCTTCACAAATTGATACAGAGAATTACAATGGCCAAGAGACAAAAATTGCATTACAGTCTCAATAGAAGGTTTGAACTCCACGAACTTGTCTGCACCGGAGGAGGAGAAGGGAGGGTGAAAAACCAAAATGTCCAACCCTTTACAATGAGCCAAGCTCTTACCTTTATAGATGAAGTGAAGAGAGGAGAAGAAAAGAGGTGGGAAACCTGATTTGGAAGCTCAGCTACCAACCATCAATGTCACTACAAATCCACCACAATCTATCAAGCCTTCCTCTCTATGTCTATTTAGCGTGTTGAAGAAGGAAGAATAGTGGATCAAATCAAATCTAATCTGGTTGTTGAAGCAATCAGATCATACATTAATGGCATGAAAGATGTTTTCCTTTTTTTCACCCACCTAACCTTGTCAAAATTAAATTTTCAAGCTTTCATGGCGTAGATGAGGTCGAGAAATTTCTAATGGTACCAAATTTGTTGAATTTCAAGCACTGGATCAAAGATATTCCCATTTGAATACTTGAATCAAATCCATACAAAAATGGTGAAAAACTAGTTTTGCAAAATGGGTCCATGGGCCCAAAATTCACTTTACGCATTTTGCACAAAAATGACAAAAGTGCAAAAACACCCCACAATTCCACAATTCACTTTTTCCCAAAATCCCCTATAAGTCCACAACCTTACATTTCCCAAAAGTCATCTCCGGGCCCATCGCCCACATTTTCCACTTGGGTGAAAAAACATCTTCAGCCCGTTAGCCTACCTTTGGCAAAAATCCTTCCAAGGCCCGCCTCCCGCATGTAATTTAGGCCTGACACATGGCTTCTCTGGGTGTCGGCGGAGGTATGACTTACTTTAATACTTTACGCCTTTTCGAAACAAAAGCCAAAAAAATTGAATTACCTTCAACACCCACCTTCCCGCTTTGACTTGAAACATGACCACATGTCCCTTTTGTTTGGCGGGGTCATATGTCTAATCCTAGACATGTGGAGGCTCAATGCACATTTGGGACCTACCCCCATATTTTTGTGTAGACGAGGCACGTGGAGGTTTTTGTTGACCCTTCTATACTTAGTCGATTTAAATGTCCGACTCTATCTCCTTTTTTTTACTATTAGGAAATGTGGCAAGCTTACATTTTTTAGAACTAGTCTTTGGGTCTGACCTTTGAAGATGCGTCGATTGGACATATGGAGGCCTCCGATGTCTCTTCTTTTCTTAGCCAATTCAATGACCTGTCTTTTCCCCATTTCAGACTTGGGACACGTGGAAGCCTCGTGCTCATTTGAGTCTCTGCTTTGGGACGCACCTTTGAAGTTGCGTAGATGAGACACATGGAGGCTTCCATTGACTCTCTTATACTTAAATGATTTGGGCTCATTTCATTTGTTGATCCCCGACTACGTGGCAAGGATGATGGCGGCATGTTTGAGTCTCTACTCTTTGGACAGTGCCTTTGAATTTTTGTTGATGAGACACATGGGTCCTTCTGCGCCCTTCCATACTTAGCTGATTAAATGACTGGCTCTGTCCCTTTTTCAGACCTTGGACACGTGGAGGGTTGGCACTAGTTTGGGGGACCGCCTTCGGAGTTGATCTTTAAAGATGCACCGAGCCGACGCTTGGCACCTTCCGCTAGCTCTGCCCCATTTTGACTTTTCAACTGCCGACTCTATCTCCTTTTCGAAGCCCTAGACACGTGGAATATATATGCTTGTTTGAGTGAATGTCGTTTGCTTCTTTGGTCCTTAAAGCTACACTGTTGAGACACATGGCACCTTCCACCGAACACTCTTATACTTATCTACTTTAGGGCCTTGAGTGAACACTACCTCATCGGGTTCTAGGACACATGGAAGCTCTGCGCTCATTTGAGGGACCACATTTTTCTTCTCCCCTTGAAGGTGTGTCATTGAGACACGTGGAGGATTTCTCCAGTTCTTCTATACTTATTCGATTTGGTTGTTCAAATTTCAATTCTTCCCCCTTTTTTGACTCCTGGCCATGTGGTGAGCCTACGCTCATTTGGGGTATCTTTTTTAGATTCTCCCCTTGGAATTTTGTCGAAGCTAACACATGGCGCCTTCCATGAGTCTATTTATACTTGGGCCGTTCGGGCCTTGAGTTGAATCATATGTGAATTTGGAAACTTTGATCCCCTTGATTCAATCTTCTTCTATCGAGCTATGATCTCTTTTAACATCATTCGGCCCAATTTTCTGACCTTGCTCCTCCATTGTAGAGTCCTCTTGCCCTTGATTGTTGGATTTGAAAGTGGGCTCGCAGACGAGCCGACCCTTAGATTTTCTTCTATGCAGGGTCATGCTTGACCAATTTTACCGGGGGGGAAAATTGGGATAACAATTTGGTGACTCACAGGGACATCTACCTACTAGATGAAGAGACCAATAGCCTTGGAAGTATCCATTAGGCATGGAGTCTACTTGGTAATTTAAAAACTAGTCTAGAACTACCTTCCGCTACATGCACTCTTATCTTTGTAAGAAAATCTTGGATTCAATATTTGTGAGAGTAGAGAGTTGTCTAAAACCTGGAAACTTCTCCCTCATTTGATTTTCTACAAACCTAATCTATTGGAGTGCAATGAAAACATCCAGACCTACTCCAATATGGATACTCTATAGATTTAATTTCTTTTGGCCACAAGTCTTTTCCATGAGTGAGATGAACTATATACAAGCATACACCAGAAGCAATAGAGCATGTGCACCAGCACTTAGGGAAATTGAAACCTAAACTATAACAAGACAATGTGCATACGCACTTGGATAAATTAAAAACCTAGGCTAATATTTACAAGGGTGAGAAATTTTCCTTTTAGTAACAGTGTTTGAGGTAGATCCCATTGAATGGAATTTGTAATTTTTTTCCATCCAACTTAGCCAGCTAGAATGCATTGCTACTTTTAAATTTTGTGACCATGTAGGGCCACTCCAAATGGCATCAAACTTGGAATGCCTTCCTGGTTTTTCCCGATTTGCATCCCACTTTAGAACTAAGTCCCCCTCTTGAAAGGTCCTTGTTCTTGATTTCTTATCAAAGCTCTTCTTGATCAATGCTTGATCTTTCTCCATGATCTACATTACATGTTCTCTTGCTTCTTCTACTCCCATTAGCTTTGCATACCTGATTTCCATAGGTTCAAACTTAGCTAGTTCCAACTGTTTCATGAGCTCCAAAGTGGGCAGCTCCAATGATATGGGAAATACTGCCTCTTTTTCTATATACAAGCTTGTATGGGGAGCTACCTATAGACCTTTTGGATGTGATCCTATCAGCCCATAGAGCTGATTTGAGCTTTGTGTGCCAAGTTCTCTAATTTTCATCAAGAGTCCTTCTGATAATTCTTAGTAGGTTCTTGTTTGTGGAATCTACTTGGCCATTACCTTAAGGGTAATAGTTTGATGAAGTGCTGAGGTATACACCATTCCTGACATCCCATTCAGTGATCCTTGTACCAAGGAATGCCAATGCATTATCTGATATGATAGTGGCAGGGACTCCAAACCTAGTGACTATCCCTTCATAGAAATCCAAGATGTTGGATTCATTTGCCTCCTTTAGTGCCACCACTTTAGTCCACTTGGTGAAATAGTCAACTGTGAGTATCCACTTGTGGCCCTAGCTTGAATTTGGGTTGATTACTCCAATGAAGTCTAGTCCCCATTGCATGAATGGTTGATCCACTAAAATTGACGAAGGGGCAGGGCTGCTAACTTTTCCTTCCCTATGAAGAATGCGCACTTCTTGCATTTCTTGATCCATGAGTAGCAATCCCTAAACACCGTAGGCCAATAATAACCAGCTTTCATGATTTTGAGAGTTGTTACTCGAGGAGAAAAGTGGCCTCCTACTTCTCCATCATGGAACTCATGCAACACCCTCTCAATTTGGCTTGTCCCAATGCACCTCAATAGAACACTATTGATATCCTTCTTAAACAAGACACCACCAATAAGCACATATGGGATGGCTTGTAATCTAAAGTATCTCCTCTTTACTTTGTTCCATTCTAGAGGGCACAAACCTATTTGGAGATAATGCACCAAGGCTTGAGTCCAACATGGAATGGGTGCATCATTAGTTGGCTGCTCTTGATCATTCTCAATAGTAGGACAACCTCTTCTTCATCTCGCTAACTCACTGTTTTCTTGGAAGTGAGCTGCTCACACAACCCTTTCCACAAACCAACTTGGTCACTTTGATTTCAATATCATACTCCATTACACGAGTGATCCAACCTTCTCTCTTCTCATTCAAGTCCTTGTTTAGGAGAAAATCCTTGACACCAACATGAGACACTAGCAGTTGAATCTTGTTGTTCGAGACCAAGTGTCTAACTTATTCAAACTCCTAATGACAATAAGGACATGCTTTTCAATGAAATAATACTTTACTTCATAATCCTCCAAGCTCTGACTGAAGAAGGCTATGGGCTATTCTGAACCTTCCTTGTTAGGTTGAACCAAGATAGCTGAGATTGTGTCTGACCCTCCAAAAGCATACAACATGAATTCCTTTGAAAAGTTTGGGTTAATAAGAGTTGGGGACTATGATATTGTGAGCTTGATGGCCTCAAAACTCTCTTTTCCTTCTATTGTCCATTTAAATGCAAGACTCTTCTTCAACATCATTGTTAAAGGCTTTACAAGAGTGGAAAAATCAGGCACAAACCTGTGGACAAATTTTATCCCTCCTAAAAATATTTAGAGGGATTTCTTGTGATGTGGTAGTGGTAGTGTTCTAATGGCTTAAACTCTTTCGGGTCAATTGTCAACCCTTCTCTTGAGACAAAAATTTCCCTCATGTTCCAAGAATACACACTTCTTTGGATTCAATGACACTTAGAACCTTCTACACCTCTGAAATACCTACCTGAGGTGGAAGAGATGGTCTGCAACATTCTTTGAGAAGATGGTGATATCATCTAGATACACCAGAACCATCTTGTTGATCAAGCCTTTGAATGCCATATCCATAGCTCGTTGAAATGTTGCTCGGCATTGGACAACCCAAATGGCATCTTCTTATAAGAATATGTTCCCCATTTCATGGTGAAGGTCGTCTTGTATTGATCTTCCTCTTTCACCATTATCTTGATTATAGCATGAGTATCCATCTAGAAATGAAAACCTTTCAAAGCCAGCTACAACCTACAAGATTTTCTCCATCGATGAAGTGGGTAGTGATCTTTGAGTGATGCTCTGTTTAGATCACAAAAGTCTACACACAATCTGATTTCTCCATTTATTTTCCTCACAAGCACCAAGTTTGCAACCCAACTTGAATGTTTGATAGGGAAGATGATGCTAGCCTCAATTAGCTTGTTCAACTCTTTTCTCGAGGGGTTCAATGTGAGGGTTTACTGGCCTTTTCTTTTATCTGAAAGGCTTAGATCCCAGATCCATCTCGATAGTGTGTTGTGCCAACCTTGGGTTGAAACCTCTTAAATCCTTGTAAGTCCAAGAAAAGACATATGGGAATTCTTGACAAAGTTAAACAAACTCATATTTTTCTTGTTGGGTACTTACCTTGCCAATTCATAACGTTTTTCCTTCATCTATAGAAATGGGCTCTGAATCTTCACCCTTTACCTGAATATTTTATTTCTCCTTCTAGAATTAATCATTTGGGTTGAAAGTTGACTCCAAGGTTACCATACCTTTTGGTAATTTGTTATTTCTCAGCTACACCACTTGGTCGCCATACCGCCATTCCAATTTGTCTTGGTTTCTGGAGGATAACTCAGCTTCTTCTTGTAGAAAATTGACAATTTGTTGATCATTCTCGAAGACCTACCAACTTGTGTTATTATCTGGGATAGCTGGCCTCACAACCACCTTGATATGGGGCTGAGATTTATCACTTTTTATACTTTCTATAACATCAAACATTTATGCCCAATTGTTTCTAGTCTATCTCATTGTATCATTCTTTTTCTGGGTATGGATACAATGTTGAAAGCTTCAAAGTCCTCAATGAGGTCCCATACCCGGTTTTTATAGCTCCTAAGTAGGTCATTCCTTGCAGCATGTTTTCCTCTGACTTGGTTCACAATCAACTCACTATCACCAAATATTTGCATATTCTTAATTCCTCTTTCTTTCGCCCAATGCAGTCCATGGATTAAGGCTTCATACTCTGCTATGTTGTTTGAGAAAGCAAATTGGAAACAAAAAGCTGAGTAATATTTCATACCTTAATGTGAAATAAGCATATCTCCTCCTCCAAATCCTTGCCTACTTATTGATCCATCAAATAATAACTGTCATACCTCATTATCATCCTTGTGGTCTAGCTTAGTGATGTTAGGAAGAGGATGATTATCTTCATGCAAGCAATAGACCCTAATTCAAATTCTTCCATTTCTTTGTAAGGGTCAAAAGCATGCCTCTTATTCACCCATTCATCAAGGGTCAAGTCTGGAATATATCCGACTTTAGTATCAGCTTCATGGGTGCTTGGATAATATTCTTGATCAAGGGCTGAACAATTTTCATTGATTGGACTCGGTGTATGAGGCTCAATATGGAAGTTTGCAATAGGCTCAGATCTGATTGTAGCCTTAGCTCCATATCTTGTTCTAAATAACATGTGTGACCAATCAACAGACAAATAACCTCCAATTTTAGTAGTGAAGTCCCTTAAAAACACAATGCAAAGTGTGGTGGCAAGTCTATGATTGATACATTTTGCAAGACGGTCACATTGGGACATGCATGCAATGTGAGGATCAAATATTTGATCACTCCAACCGTTGTTATTATTGTTGTACCATCCAATTGTACCACACCTTTGGAAATGACTTCATATTGAAGACCCAGCTGATCAGCTATTTGTTTTGGCATTACAAAGCTACTTGCTCCCGAATCAATCATGCAATTATGCACTAGCTTATCTCCAATGATCAATGAGACATAGAAGGGAGGAGGATTTAGATTCTTACCTTTGTTATCTCTATGATTTCCTTCAGGCTGAGCTGCATTGGTAAGCACTTTCTCTTGCTGATTGGGTGACTGATTTGATGTTGACCAATTTTCCATAGCAGCTTGCAATAGGTCTCTTTATCTTGGGATAGCCAATGAACTCCCACATTGAGATGTTTACATTTGTCCTCTTCATCTACTCAATGATGTTGAATGAATATGAGCTATCCATTTGTTTCCCTTTTCCTTGCATATTCTTCTCTTGCACATGGGTTGTTATAACTGGCATTTGAGTTGGTCTAGGGGGTGGCTTGGGCTGACCTTGCACATTGGGAGCTACACTTTTATTGCCAATACCTTGTTGAGTAATAAAGGGTTGTGGATTACCTGAATTTGATGATTGTCCCTCTCCAATATTCTTTTTCTTGGACCGTGTATTGGCAGCTACACTTTGAGAAGGGGCTTGGTTAACTCCATAGAATTATTTTGTTTTCTAATTAACCAAGCATAGTTTCAGTTAGAGGTGTCTCTTGTTGAGCTTCTTGCTACTGATTTTCCTCTTGACTAGGTTCTTGGGACACACCAATGGTCTGTACCATCAAGGCCTAGTTTAGTACACCATTGAAACATATTGATTGACAATGAGGTAGACTGCAAGGGTAACACCAATCGTACTCCTGTGCCATGTTGTTTTGTGTTGGAACTAAATCTTTTGATGTTGAAGTTACATTTGGATTATATGGTCGGAATGACTTGGTAGCTTGAGGTTGTCCTTGGTTTTGGTTTTGATTTGCAGCCTATGAGTTGGTGGTCTATTTTACTATTATGGGGGTCTAGTTTGATACTTGAGTTTGAGGCTGATATGGCCTAGAACTCTGATCTTGTTGTCTTTCGATAGTCACTATCTTGTTTCCTAGGTTTTAGTTGTTTCAAGACTTCTTGGAGCTCATTTGAGGAGCTAGAAGATGAGGTGGAAGATTCAGTTGAACTCTGATTCCTTGGAGCAGGTATGGGAGCTAATGTGGGTGTTTGACTAGTGCTTGGAGCTCCTAGTTCTAGATATAGAGGCATAGGTGGCCTAGGTGCAAGTTTACCACCTGAATTAAACAATTTTCAGCTCTAATGGAAATGTTATAGGCTGTATGTAAGGTTACACCTCCCATGGATTGAATCATTATGGCAATATCAGAATTTAAAGCTCTAAGGAAGTATAGAAAAGCACCTTCGTTTGTTGGTCTTATGGCCACCGAAATCCTATCCCACATCCGCTAGAATCTGAAGTTGAAGTCGGTCAACTGCTCATTAGGAGCCCTCTTGATTGTTGTTAGTTGTTCCAACAAGGATATATTATCTCCCTTCTCTCCAAATTGATTATGAAGAGATCTAGCACAAATGGTCCCAATTCTAAATAGAGCCTGCTATTAGACTCTTGAACCATTGCAAAGATTTACCCTTGAGTGAAGAGGCTAACAATTTGACTACAATGTCCATCTCAATGATTTCATGAATTACACAGATATTTGCAATGTCTTGAATGTGGTCACTAGGAGTAGTTTGGTTCTCTCCAGTGAAATATGGAATGTTCTTCAATGCTGCAACTGGAACTGGATTTTGTGCATTGAGAGTGAGTGGCTCTTCGCTTGCTAGTGATGTTGACATAGGGATTGGGTTGTGGATGTTCCATTATGATTGGCTTAATAACTCTTGTTGATTGAATGAAAGGCCTACTAGGGGGAGGTGTATACAAGGTTCTATTTGGTGGAGATGGAGACCTTTGAGCTTGTCTTCCCCTTCTCCCTCTATCTGGGGACAAGTGTAGATAGAAAAAACAATCCTTCTTCTCTAGTTCTCGATCTAGTCTAATTCTTCTCATGAATTTACCAAGCCTAGGCTGCTGAAACCAGTGGACTCTGCCTCTTTTGGAGTCACCAGATGTGTAATTTCAAAGCTCCTTATAAGCTAAAAACTTACAACAAGTGCACATCAATATTTTTGTAATAAAAATGGAGACCTCTTGGTCCCACCGGGCATGCCAAAATTGTTAGTGCAAAATCACAACACCCCTAAATGTTTGCAACTCGATGGGTTGAGAATCTCAGTGTGATTGCATAACATGGAGCATCTCTCAAAGTGTGGGACTTTGAAATCGAGAGAGATCTCTGGATGAAGGCTGGTTCCTATTCCTTTGTTCAGGTGCACACGTAAAATTTGCAGAGGATCTACTCTAAAATCTATTCTAACTTTCCAAGGAGACAAGGTTAAGAAGATGTAATAAATTAAACCTAAACTAACAAGGTGATACACCAAAGGAATGTTGAACACCGACTTTGCTATCAAACACAAACCATTAAAATGTAATACAACTACCATGCACAGATAACCAATATTGCAATGAAAGATCAGATAAAGAAAATGAACACAAGAGAGGGTTGAAATCATCCACAGACATATATTATTGCTTCACAAATTGATACAGAGCATTACAATGGCCAAGAGGAAAAAAATTTCATTACAGTCTCAATAGAAGGTTTGAACTCCAAAAATCATCTACGAGACCCGAGAGGAGAAGTGAGGGCGCAAAACCAAAATTTCAAACTCTTTAAATGAGCCAAGCAGCTCTTACCTTTATAGATGAAAAGAAAAGGGAGGAGAAGAAAAGAGGTAGGAAACCTAATTTGGAAGCTCAGCTACCAGCCATCAATGCCCCTGTAAATCCACCCACAATCTGTCAAGTCTGCCTCTCTATGTCTATTTAGTGTGTTAAAGAAGGAAGAACGATGGATCAAATCAAATCTGATCTAGTTGTTGAAGCAATCGAGATCATACATTAATGACATGAAAGACATTTTCCTACCTCTCACCCACCTAACCTTGTCAAAATTAAATTTTCAGGCTTCCATGGCATAAACGAGGTCGAGACCTTTCCAATGGTACCAAATTTGTTGAATTTCGAGCATTGGATCGAAAGATATGCCCATTTGAATACTTGAATCGGATCCATACAAAAATGGTGAAAAACTATTTTTACAAAACGGATCCAGGGCTGGAAATTCACTTTGCGCCTTTTGCACAAAAATTACAAAAGTGCAAAAAATGCCCATGCAACCTCAAATTCTGTAAATTCACTTTTTCCCAAAATCCCTTACAAGTCCATAACCTTACATTTCCCAAAAGTCATCTCCAGGCCTCACTGTTGCCCACTTTTGGTTAAAATTCCTTCCAAGGCCTGCCTCCCTACATGTAATTTAGGCCTAACACGTGGCTTCTCTCGGGCGGCGTCGACGGAGGTGCAACTTACTTTTATACTTTACACCTTTTCAAAACAAAAGCCAAAAAAATTCAAACTACCTCCGGTGACCCGCCTTCCCACTTTGACTTGAAACATGGCCACATGTCCCTTTTGTTTGGCGGGGTCATATGTCTAATCCTAGACACGTGGAGGCTCAACACACATTTGGGACCTACCCCTAGATTTTACCTTTGAAGTTACGTAGACGAGGCACGTGGAGGCTTCCACTGACCCTTCTATACTTAGTCAATTTAAACGGCTGGCTCTATCTCCTTTTTTACTATTGGACACGTGGCGATCCCTGTGCTTGTTTGGAACCGCCTTTGGATCGACCTTTGAAGATGTGTCGATTGGACACGTGGAGGCCTTCGTTGTCTCTTCTTTCCTTAGCCGATTCAACGGCCGTCTTTGCCCGTCTTTGCCCCCATTTCAGAATTGGGACACGTGAAATCCTCGCACTCATTTGAGTATCTACTTTGGGTTGCACCTTTGAAGTTGTGCGAGATGAGACATGTGGAGCCTTCTTCCGACACTCTTATAATTAACCGATTCAAGCTTGTTTCCTTTCTTGGTCCCTAACTATGTGGCGGTGGTGCATGTTTGAGTCTCCACTGGGTTACACCTTTGAATTTGTGCCGATGAGACACGTGGGTCCTTCCGCCTGGCCCTTCCATACTTAGCTGATTAAACAATCGGCTCGTCCCTTTTTCGGACCTTGACACGTAGAGGGTTGGCGCTAGTTTGGGAGACCGCCTTGAGTTGATCTTTGAAGATGTGCCGAGCTGACGTGTGGCACCTTCCACTGGCTCTGCCCCATTTTGAATTTTCAACTACCGACTCTGTCTCCTTTTTGGACCTAGGACACGTGGAAGCTCCGCACTTGTTTGAGGGACCACCTTTTGCTTCACCCCTTGAAGGTGTGCCATTGAGACACATGGTGCCTTCTGCCGACACTCTTATACTTAATCGATTCAGGGCCTCTAGTGAACACTACCTCATCAAGTTCTTGGACACGTGGAAGCTCTGCACTCATTTGAGGGACCACCTTTTGCTTCACCCCTTGAAGGTGTGTCATTGAGACACGTGGAGGCTTCCGTCGGTTCTTCTATACTTAGTCGATTTGGTGGTTCACCTTTTGGTTCTACTCCCTTTTTTACTACTAGCCACGTGGTGAGCTGCGCTCATTGGGGGTCTCTATTTTGGATTCTTCCCTTGGAATTGTCTTTGGTGACACATGACACCTTCCACAAGTCTCATGTTTATACTTGGGCGGTTTGGGCCTTGATTTGAATGATATGTGAAGTCTAAAACTTTGAGCCCCTTGATTTAATCTTCTTCTATTGAGCTTTGATCTCTTTTGACATCATTTGGCCCAATTTTTTGACCTTGCTCCTCCATTGTAGAGCCCTCCTGTCCCTTGATTATTTGATTTGAATGTGGGCTCGCAAGATAGAGCCAACCCTTATATTTTCTTCTATTCAGGGTCATGTTTGACCAATTTTTCCGAGGGCCAAAATTGGGATAATAGTAACATCTTCAATGATAACAAGAGCTAAAACAAAATATGTTAAAAAGCCTCCTCATAGTGAAAATTTGCATGTGTAGAGTTACAATTGTGTTACGTCTAACTATAAAATTTTATATTCGAATCTATTAATACAAAATTGAATAAATAACCATAGTTAAAATGTAAGGTGATAAAGAATAAAATTAAGGTCAAGGAGATACCTATTTAAAGTTGAAACAATCCATTGTCAATAGCTTATTTAAAGATGATATTTTCTTTTACGAGTTTGATGACACACCAATTCTAGTCTCATCGTTGAGAACATAAGTACTTGTAGCTGTATTATTTACACCTCTTCTTCTCGTAAGGGAATTCCAATGCACAATTTCTCTATCTAAAGAAAAATTTTCCAGGGGTATAGTGAGAAACATAACACCTTATACAAATTTCCATATTTTTATCCAACTTTGTTTCTTAGTTTTAATTTTATAAATGATAAAGCGGTGAAAAAAATCTTTCGTCCTCCACAAATCCCAAAACCATTGTTTGGAATAACTAATATAATATAAAATATTAACTAATGTCTTATTGTAACACAATATTTGATATATTCCTCACCATAACTTTGTAATAGCACCACTCTCGGAAGGTTCATCTAATAATTTATATTAGTTCCTCATTTTCGTTGCAAAATGTGTTGATTGATACTTGAATAAATCAACATTTAGTATACCTTTGATTTCGATACCCTTGACCTCTTCCGTCTTGGTGAAAAGTTCCGTTGTTGTACCCATGGATTTATGGAAATGTTTTCTTACAAAGTATGCACAAGAACCTTTAGTATTCCAAAAATTAGGATTCATCGCGCCCATTTCTTCAAGAATTTTATCTTTTCGAAAACGTTCTCTAATTTCTGATGATAAGTATTCTGAAATTTTTCTAAGTTTTATTCTTGTTTCAACTTTAATATAATCAAACAAATTACGTGTCACAGAACTTCTTCTCTTTTTGATCATGTAATATCTTTTCATTTTTGTAAAATGTGCAGTGGTATGTCCCTCCCATTAACATTGATACAAAGGTGATCATGGATATTAAATCTCAAATAGGTACTAGGATTCTTAAGATCTAGTAATGCTTTCCAATTATCAAAAATAGGTGTATCAAAACTATCTTGGGAAGTGTACAAGACATCAAGATTTTGACATACCATTTTTCTCATATTTATATAATAAACAACATAGATTAATCTCCCCTATGCATGCTTCATCAATGTATTGATCTCCTACAATATTGGAAGAATGCCAACCAATGTAATAAATTTCTCGAATTAGTTAGACTAAATAACAATTTCGTCTCCTTGTCAATTTTATGATGATATTTGTGCATGAAACCAACCATTAAAGGATAATCCTCAAGTGCTCATATGCAAGCTCATACAAAGAAATCCACCTTATCTTAACATCCTTCAAAAACATTTGTCATCTGTAATTCCAATTGAAAATTTTTGGAACTCAATAAATTGCTTTGAGCTACTTACCATATAGGCATGAAGTTATCTTATCAAGTCTTCTACTTTATAAACATTTTCATTGTTGCTTAACCATTTTACATGGTAAATTCATTCTATGTGCCATAAAGTGAATTGCTAGCATATAAGGGGCCACCATTTTTCGAATCTAACACACAAATGTCTAGTTCAATGACCCTACATGAATGATGCGCTATCTTCTCCAATGCATACTAACTTCGTAGAAATTTCATAATCATTCATGCCAGTAATATCTTTCAAATGAGAAACAACTATTTTATGTAGGTTTTCAACATTGTAATTTTCAACCATTGTCATAACACCCTATAGATGTGGTGTCCTTATATAATTTTCTAAAATATTAACTTGGATACATACCCATGTGGTGTTGTCTACTGTTGTGTCACTTCATCAATTTATAGAGAGATAAACTTTGCATTTTTACACTCTCTTTCAAATCTTCCTTCTCTATCATTGTAAGGCATTTGGCCATTTCCCATGCACTAATGTTTGACCAATGAGACTAAGGAACATTATCCATTCCATTATATTGATACAAAACTTTGTAATCAAGGAAATCTGAAATTGGTCTTCCTTTCTTAAGTATGTGAAATAAAGTAGAGAAATGGATGAGTTTAGCATGAAAATTTGATTGATTCATCTTACTTATTTACGATGTGATCATTCCTCCCTTTTCTATGAGATGTCCGTGTTTTTTCTGACCCAACTTCATACTCTGCTACATATTTAACATGCATGCATTCTTTATTAGTTTTCCACTTGTGTTTTGATTTTTCGCCCATCCTCCTTTATTCTGATCGAATATTGTTTTCCACGGTGTTTTTCAATTGTGTCCAACTTTAGTTGCATTTTTTCTACTTTCCCAATTTCCACATACATATTGTACATGTATATGCGATCAAATGATGGGATATCTTCGAATTATTTGGCTATACGGGTTTGATAAAAATAATTTTTTCAGCCCAATCAAACTTGTATGTCCTCCCAAGTGTCCACATATTTTTGTTCATTTTCAATGTTTTACTCTTTTTAGAATAATTTTTAGTTTTATCACAATCACCAGTTTCCTCTTTTATGAACTAGAATTTGAATTTGATTTTTGTGTTCCAATTTGTTAAGTATTTGTATGTGCGATATCTTGATGAACTCATGGTTACACCTCAACAGGGATATCTTCAAGCTCGGCATCTCAATAGGAATATCTTCAAGCTCGGCATGGTATCATGGTATCATCATAGGTGTCATTTGGTTGATACTGTGTAGAATGCATATCCACTTCAATAACACCTTTAAAACAATATGTACTTTGATTGATTCCATTGGAAGTTGTATGGTTGTTGGTGGTTGCATGTATCTATATCAATAGAGTTTCCAAAATACTTGAACATGGAATTCTAAGATATTTTTGTTACTTTTTGGGTCTTTTGAGCACTAACACCTTCCATTTTTCTGAATGGTTGAGTTGAACCTTTTTCATACATCACTAAACATGCATGTCGCAAATATTGTGTCGAGCATCAACATCCTATCACTTGTCACACGTCAATATATTATCCCTCGTCAAGGCGTCAAAATTTTATCCCTTGTCACACGTCAACAAAATAAGATTTTCGTGTGTCAATAGAAGAAACTTGTTCTATCATGTGTCAATAAGAACGATGTCGAATCAATAAAAGCAAAGTATGTCATGCATCAACAATCAAAACATTTTCATGCATCAATGGTATATTCTTTTTACACATCAATAGAAAAACTTTGTCTTGCATCAACAAATAACATAAGTTACGTGTCAAAAATAACATAAGTTACGCGTCAAAAAATAACAATATTCACCCTACTATAAACTTGAAAACAAATATGCACTATGTACTGGTGCTTAGAGTTCGCAAGTTCACAGTACTTGATATGCAGATACCTCAAGGATCAACTAGTAGTAAATTATTCGTATACTACCCAATAATCACCTAGGTTTTTATAGGAGATGTTTTCAAATGTAGGCGAAGCCGACCCCTAAAAAAATATACTATAAATTTTAGGTGAACAAGGAACTGACCTACTCCAAAAAATTTACCTTTTCAAATTTTCCTAAAATGGAATATTCACCAAATTATGAATATTCACCACTAAAAAAATCCATGGAAACCACCAAAGGTGTTAGGAGAGAGATATACTCCTATCCCTTCCGGTTTGTGGTAATCCTAGAAGAAAAAAATCAAGGTGTCACCAAAACCATGAAGCCATAAAGATGGCATGTCACCTCAAAGGTGAGCGAGGCTATGCAAAGAGTACATAAAAAGTTTTTACCATGTTTGAAATAATGGGGTACACTTTACGGAAATATAATGTTTTAAAATAATGTATGAAAGTGTGAATGTTAGCAAAGTAATAAATTATAAACCGAATTGGTCGGTTATGCCTGCTTTCATGGCATCCATCCTTCCCTCTAACTGCTTACGACGGTTCCCTCATCTCGTAATCATCCCTTCTTATATATATTTGTTGATTTTTCTTGGTTAATTTAATGAATAAAATCTTCTTTTTCTCCTTCATATGCAAGATAATTTTAGATATTGGTATCGAAAGCTTAATTTTGAGAGATGGTGAGTAAATTAGTTTCAAAGAGGATTATGTATCCAAACTTTATAAAATTTCTTAATTGCTTATACAACATCAATTCTTTGTTAATGATGAATTCCTAGAGAAATTCTAGAGTTGTGTAGTCAAAGATGAGGAAACATGAAATACTACGCCAATAGTGTTTTGCCACATTTGTATCGAAAGGCTTTCAAAATATGATAGGAAAGAATATAATGAAGATCACACAAAAATAGGTACACATTGGTAAAGGGTAATGAAAAACACACTTTACTTACACTAAAATAAAAGAGTGAAATTGTGGATAAAATGTTACAAATATTGATGATTACATGAAATCAGTTCTCTAGGGAAGATGATAAGGAAAGCAATGATATTTTACATTTATCATCAAACATGTGCAAGTTAAGGGTGAAATAATGGGAGACGAAAAACCACCTTCACTCACTGCTATTTGTGACAAGTAATTTGTTGGTTTCTTTTGAAGAAATAAGGGATGAATATGTAGTCAATGTATATTTCAACATCATATATAGAGATGTGAGTAAATACCATGTAAGACAATGCACTCTTTTGTTAACTACGTATTAGTTGATTGATTTTTGTTTAAGGGTTTCCAAATTTTCTTCCTCTTGGTTAGAGGAGAGATAATCTAGTGCAAGAAATGAACTCGAGAGGGATATTTAGACTTTGGAAGAGCTAAGACCTATGGGGTAGTGAGTGATAAATTATTTTGATCTGCATAGAAAGAGGGATTTGAAAATCATTGTCTCATGTTGTCATGTTTCTCAAATTATGAAAGGAGAGAATAAATATATAGGCATGTATAGAAATTTTCTAGTTCCCAAAGAATCGTGGTCTAACATTCCCTTAAATTTTTCCTTGGGACTCGAATTAACCCAAAGAGGGCATGATTCCATGTTTTTAATGGTGGACCATTTTTTGAAATATCCATTTTTATGCCTATTGGTGTGTGTTATTTTCCACATCATTAGGTGATTCATCTCACTTAGGTGAGATCGTAGGTCCATGTGTCATTTAGGGGTCATTATGAGATTCTCTTACGTGTTAGTGTGTTAGTGCGTCAGTGCATCATATGCATCATTCGGAGTTACAATTCTATTTTGGGAATGTAACTCCCCCTCTCTACTCGAGTTGTCATGATTGCAGCACTAGGGGTTACTCAACACCTCCTATATGTACACTCCATTTGATCTATGAGATAGAGGAGAGTTTTATGGCTTAACTAGGTTCTACCCGTGTTTCAAATCTTTGCATGCACATTTAGTTGACTCTCTCTCCTCTCGAGATCTCTTCACGCCGGCTCGTTCATACATCTATTGAAGTGCATGTTGTCCCTCGTGATCCTCACTTGTGGGTTTTAAACCCTCTTTCATCGTATTAGAGTGGATCTTGTGGATCCATGCACTCATCGGTGTTTATGTGTGTTTTTTCAACTTCCAGCGTGATATTCATTTGTCGTTGCATGTGTCGTAATGGTTATTCTGACCATGCTCTTCTTGCATTGATTTCGGGGCCTTATACCTTGTTTAGTCGTGTTTAAGTTTTTTGTGTTCATGGGTTTCAGCTTTCAGGGGTCTGCATGCATCTTTGAAGGTGGTTTGTAGGTTTGAGGTTTAGATCCGAGTTTAAAAGTGTTGTTTGTGAGTTTTTTGGAGGACTGTTGGAGCTATTTCTGGCTCAAATCTGCCCTAGCTCACCGCTCTTATCTCATGACTCGCTTACTCTCAGGTTTTATCTCTACTGGTCGTGCTCATTTGGGTTTTCTCGTGCATGGTTCGTGGTGACCCATTTGCATCCAAAAATTCATGCATTGATCTAGGTATCATTTCACAATTTGTCCCGTCATTTATACATTGATCGTTTCTTTGTTGGCCTTGATCTTGAATCGATTATCACTGGGTTTGTGAAGTATTTTTTACATTAGAAGCTTGGTCTCGCACTTTTTTTCGACATATGCACTCATTTTTGGGCTCATGCATTACTAATTCGCTAAGTTCATTTTCCTTGAAGCTACGGTTCATTTTTGAGCTTGCATGCTATTTTTTCACCTATCTACATTCTCGTCTGGACAACACAGGTTTTACCTTTGCATGATCTATTTGTGCATTGATCTAACGATTGGTTCGTTGGGCCTACACTCCATCCGGTCGATTTTCTCTCCTATCGGCTCTGCGTTCTTTGTTTGACTCCCGTGTCATTGTTGTATTGCATTATTAAACGTGTTACTATGGTTTCCTTACATATTCTATGCCACATCCTTGCCATTCTCTGTGAAGTGTCTCTGATTGGCTCGTTTCCTTTGGTTAACATTTTTGCTGCATTTGGAATCTTGTTCAAACCATTACACTCTGTTGTTTTTGGCATGCGGATTCAACTCCTGCGGCACTGTCACGTGGTATCCTCTCTCGTGCATTGTTCATCCATTGTTACTGTTGTTGGGTTTATACATATCGGTTACACCATTACAAGCACATTTCACACCTCCCAAACCAACATGGAGCACATTCGGTTCGGTCAACTAGTCCGGCCACTTCCACTTCTAGCTTGGTGCAACCATGGCATGAAACCTCAAAGTGGGCCCCCTCCTCCCTTTTAGAATTGTTTGCAAGTTAAAACAATCCTTGTTTTAATGTTTTGAGGTAAAAACATTCCTTTCATGGCATGTAATTAATTTTTAAGGTTTTTTTGCTTGTAATTCTTACCTTCCTATGCATGTCGAAGATGGAGGGTGAGGTCAGGGCTTGGCAAGAGGCTAATCCCCCCTCACAAGAAAAACAAACCATGCTTGAAATTTGATGCCATTTCCAACGAGTACCCACACGATACCCTTTGCACTCGTTTTGAGCTCTTTTTTAATGTGTTTGTAGCATTTATTGACATTTTGCATCGATTATAGAATCGTATTTATGCCATAACTTTTGACTCGTAGCTCGTTTTTTAGCACTTTTTAGTCAAAGTTGCATTATTTCTCGCACATTACATGATGACATTATCAATTTTGTAAACACACTACTTTATAAAGTGCCACATTCTGGGGTTTGAATGTACTCTTGGGCTTTCACACACAGATGCATTATCGGCCGAGTCCGACGTCTTGCTTTTGTGCATCTTGCATTTTTCATCATGGAGAGTGCTCTTTCCAGACTTGAGCATCATAGGATCGCTTACGACCTCTCCGCCACATCTCACCGGGAGAGGGAACTATTCACTTGCGTGCTTCCATGGAATGTTACTTTGCCCACAAGGGTCTTTAACCTTCTTGCTTGGGCCGTTCATGCACCCACATATCATCGTCATCTGGAGGACTTCCGACACTTGTGACAATGTCTTTGGTCACATGATGATGCATGTCTCTCAATCTCTCTCGGTTTCACGTGGCGAGACTTAGATCCACCCCACCGTGTCTGGAGCTTTCTTCAATCCCTCTATGGAACCCTTCACATACTACCACCACCATTGTTGTTGCTTTCTTCTGATTCGATTGTCTCCTATATTTCTTCGTGTGATGGTAATTCCACCGACATAGACTCGCTTGGTTCTACTTCATGACAAGGATTGTGCACCCAGATTCGATGTCAAGAGTACTACAGAGGACTCTTCTCATCTTTCTTTCACTATTCTAGACAGTGTTATCACCCCTCCCATCTCATCGAGATATCGAGCAGTCTCATACTCGGCTCACACCATCATTAACCCAACCTCCTTTCCACTTCCGGTGTCCGAGGCCCCTTTCACTCCTCTGCCTTCATTGGATGACTTATACCTATCTGACATCACTCTTCGGTTTGTTGAGCCCCCTCATTGGGACGAGTATCTTCCTGACCTTAGTCTTCTTTTCACATAGTCTACTTGTGATGCACTACAGGTCCCTCATCCATCTATAGGTGTTTCAGAGGATTTCATCATCTCTGTTGTTGGGAGTGCCCTTTCCGGGAATCATGTCACTTCCACATTTCTAGAGACCTTCATTGATCCACCCTTGCTTGTGGCTCCTTTTTCTATTGTGAAGGATGTTTTGTTCCCTTCACATCACTTGAACATCCTTTACTGTGGGTGTTCCTCTATTTTACTCGACAATTTTGCACTTGTGACATTACCTTCGGTTCCTCGGCACTCACTCGTTAGACCTATGTTGCACTTTCATGCACCGGACTCGAGTTCTTCATGTTGTTGCCTTGATTTCCTTTGTGGAGTGGGTGGACTTCCAAGGCACGTCATTTCTATCCTTCCTAAGGACAGGCACACGCTTCATTGTGGGTGGCTCTTATTCATCAAGAGGAGAGGATCTCGTGAATGACATTCTTAGGGAGACTTCTTAGAGCTGCAGTGTTTAGATCCGTCCATGGCATCTTTTACATTCCTCTCGTCTCCCTCTTCTTCTCTCTTCTTCTTCTTTAGAGATTGCCTCTTTGTACATGGGTACCCTTTCAGGCCCATCTATGGCCGGACCCATATTTGGCATCTTTCTTAGATTAGAGAGTGTGTTTTTCTCTTGTGGTGGATGTTTTTCCCACTAGGGTTTTCCTTCACTACTTGGGACCTTTTTTCTTGTACATGGATACCTCATCGGGCTTTGTGCGGGACCCATTTCTCATTTTTGACTTACCACCTCATCCTAAGTTATGATGAATGGGGGTGTTGGTGTGTGTTATTTTCCACATCATTAGGTGAGTCATCTCACTTAGGTGAGATCGTAGGTCCATGTGTCATTTAGGGTCATTATGAGATTCTCTTACGTGTCAGTGTGTCGGTGTGTCATATATGCGTCATTAGGAGCTACACTTCTATTCTAGGAATGTAACTCCCCTCTCTACTCAACTTGTCATGATTACAACACCAAGTTACTCAAAGCACCTCCTATATGTACACCCCTTTTGATATATGAGATAGAGGAGAGTTTTATGGCTTAACCGGGTTATGCCCGTGTTTCAAATCTTTGCATGCACATTTGGTTGATGCTCGCTCCTCCCAATATCTCTTCACGCTTCCATTCACACGTCTGTTGATGTGCACGTCATCCCTTATGATCCTCGCTTGCAGGTTTTAAACCCTCTTTCAATACCTAGTAAAAGGAAAATGATGCAAGTTAGATTACTTATTTTTTCTTTATAGAAATAGTCAGCTTACATGGTGTTTTCAACACACTAAATGTTTAGGTACAATTTTGGGGTACATTGGGTTACCTTGTGGAATGTTTTTTCTTATTTAGATACTCTAGTTGAAACTATCAAACCATTCACTCATATGTTTCCAATACTTATATTTGTTATAATTATTTGTTGTAAAATTGTGTTTTTCCTAAACAATAATCCTCTTGAACTGATCTCTCCAATACTCGGTGTTGCCTCCTTTCAAGATGGGGATATTCATATAATCATATTCCACTCAAGCCATGATTCTCTTGATAATGTGTAATACCCACCAATTTAATGCATTATTTTCATGATGATTCATCATATCACCAGTTAATAACGGCATTAGATATAACACTATTTTGGACACTATTATGATTTTTTCATATATTAGCGTTGTGATGGTAACTTGTTTGAGAGGATGTGTATGAGGCACACAATGTCAATTTACTAGCTCTATTATTATTACCACTTAGTTTACTAATGTTATTATGGATGTTATTGAGATGAAACTTATAAGGATTGTGTCCTCGTATATTATGGATTATTGTCATTTTGGTTATTTATCTCATTATGGATGGAAGTTGATTAATTAATTTGGATTTTTTAACTTTGATTAATGTGATCATTTGGATATATGTAGTATCAATTTACTTGTCTTATTACATCGATCGGGTATGATGTGTAAATCATGTGTGCAAGTTATAGGTTCACCACATGAGAATGTGGTAGTTAGGGGTTGCACCTCCAAGATTGCACAATAGGCCATTTGGGACAAATCCTCACCTCTTGATTGATCACCCTTACTTTTATTTCCTTTGGATTGGACATAAATAAGAAATCTACCATTCTCATATGTGCTTTCCTCATTTGGCTTGGTCACCTCGGGTTGTTGTCTCCTTTTGAATCATTTTTTGGATAATTTTTATTCAATTTGGAGTGAAACAAAATATACACGACGAAAAGATGGAGATGTATAAATACAAAAATAAGAGCTATAAAAATACATAGTTAGAAAATAATAAGCAATAAAACCTTATCCTAGTCAAAAATTGGGAAAATCATATATCTAGGAGGAAAGTTTCATTCACCTCGTAGTCATATTTTTAAGAAATGTGTTGATCCTTTTAATGGGATTTACTATGGCAAAACACACATTTTCTTTATGTAAAACGTGTTGTTTGTTGTGTTTGAGTAGCTCCAAGCATCAGACTCAATGTTCCAAACAAGTTCAAATCCATGGGGCCTTGCCATTAAAAATGAATAAACAAGATGCGTGTATCTTTGCAATACTATGTTGATTCCTACACAAGATCTTGTATCTTTGCCAACATTTTCTTCATGGAGTGAGAGAAATATCTTCTTTCTCCCAGACATTCTTTGTAGTGCCCACTTGTCTTCGACATTATCTTACTATGAGTTTTCTCACTATGTCCTAGAGACATGGACTTTGTTATCATATTTGATTAGTAAAAATTGATATATGTACATTATTAAATATGATTATCATTTTGGTAGACGGTATAGATTGTTCGATTATGGATATGTGGTGACTCATTTTGTGGATCATATGCATAGACATATATTTCAGTATTGATGATGATCTAGCATGGTTACTCTATGTATATTGACACCTTGGATTCTTGACGTATTGATTATTTTTGATGTTTGGATTAGTTTTGTGATTCATTGATACTGGTGAAAATGGTAAAATTGAAATGTTTAGAAAATTATAAATGATTAATAACATTGCTTAGCTTTGAGGATTATTTAATTACGTGATATGATGATGTTTATTAATGAATGTGAATTTATTTTATTGTTGATTTATTTGATGTGGCCACGAGGATGAAGAGGTGTTGTTGAATTTTGTAGGTTATCGTATCATGAAAAACAAGAGGGAGATAGGAGACTAACCATAGTGAAATATCAAATGGTTGCGACAAAGGTCACCATGGCATTTTTATGTTCAGCTACATTTTTGTGTGTTGTTAGGTTGGTAGGAGGTACCCATGAGGGATAACCTCAAAAATGTGACCATGTGCTATGTATGATTTTCTCTTTCCTTTTTAATTATTTTTGAGTATGTGATTTATTATTGTAGTGTATTTCACTTTATTATTGTTAATTAATGTGTTCTTATTTAAGTTGATTAATCATGTTAATTAAATTGTTTAGGATGTGACAAAGGGGCATTTAATTGGGGTAGGTTTTCCTTGTGATCTTTTTATTTGAGTTGGATTTTAATTAATTTGGATGTTGTGCACTCAACCCATCCCTCAAATCCCGAAATTTGACTTTAGAGCCATTTTTGGAGGCTTGTGGGACAAGTTAAGCTTGTCCCACACCTCTTAAATTCACCTACCAACTATACCTATGGGGTAAGGGGTCAAAATTAGACCCCATTATGTGATTTAGAAGGTAAAAGGTGAAATTATTGCACTTTCTTACATGAGCTTTTAATTTTGTCCTTAGAGGTATGGAGTGAGAGTTTGTGTGTGAAAGGAATTTGTCATATCCTCACCCACCAATTTATTATCCTTGGTTTTGATGATTGACTTTGGGATTTCAATTTGAGGAGAAATGAAGTTACATCCTACATGGAGCCACCTCACCTCCTCTCCTCATCTTTCTATTTATTGATGTTGTGTTGAAGTTTTGGGGGTTACTCATTTTCATTTGCACACTTATTCTTTTGAAATTTTCTTGGATTTATTGCTTGGAGATTTTGGAGTTTTCTTTTGGGATACTTGCTTGGTTTTGGAGGTGTTGAAGCTTGTTGAAGATTTTGGAAGCTTGTGATGGCAAGGTAGGGTCTATACCCTTGTTTTTCAAATACTTGTTTATGTGTTTTGCAAATGAATGGTTGTATGTTTGTGATTTGTTTGGGTTGGGTATATTTTGCCTTAAGTAAGGAGTGGGAGAAAGAAAATGGGACCAATTTTGGGAGGAAAAGGAATTTGTGAGGTATTTTGGAGGGAATATGAGTAGGAGTTCCACCTATGGGAGAGAAAAGGATAAAATTACTACACTTTGTGTATCTTGTATTGGGAGGGAAAAGGGATATGTTGAGTATTGTGATGTGCACTTGGAGGTATTTTGGGTGGAACCCCTAACTCATTTGGGAGATAAAAGGAGATGGTTCCCATTATTCTATTCTCCTTGGCTTAGATTATAAGCCTATGTATTGAGATTTATATATTGTGTTACTTTGCTTTGGTGTTTAAATGTATTGCTTATATTGTTGGAATGAGTTTTGTAATGTGGAAGCATTTGTGAAAGTTGTCATTGGTTTCATCCATTCCCTATTTCCCTATGGTTGGGGCTCAGCTCAGGCTCAATGAGGAGGATGGCTTCTTCTCCTCGTTGGACTAAAAGTTGGAAGGAAAGTGTTGCCTACTCCCCTTCCTTATTTTTGTGAATTGAAAATGAAGTAGAGCTTGGAGTTGCGAGGTTGTTCATTGGAGGAAGACATTGTATTTGAGAGTCATGAAAGAAGTTTATTTCCTTGTAAAAAAATCATTATGGTGTTTCCACTTAGAGTGGAAGGCTTGTATTGCTTGAATTTTAAAAGATAAGTCCTTGTAAATTTTATTTATCAAACTATATATTGTTATAGTTGAAAGGAGGAACTTGAAATTGTATTGAAATGGAAACATAGTTACTTTAAATCTGAAATTTATTAAGAGTTGCATTGTAAATTCATTTAGAAATAAAAATATGATCTTCTTATTGGAAAAGATATGTTGTTTTCCTTTTTAAGTAATTGTGTTGGACTTGGTTGAAAAAGGAAAGTGTGTGAAGATTTCTACTTGTTGTTATTGTATCACCTTTAAATTTGTAAATTTTATCAAAGTGTGCATTTTATTGTTTAATGGAAATTATCTTATTTGAACAAAACTAGAAAATAATATATAATTGATGTTCTTTTTAAATTTTCTTGACATACTTCGTTTCATTTGGAGGGCAAATGAAGAAGTTTTAATTATGTTATACTTTATTTCTCTTCAATTTAGAATGAAAATGGAGTGGTTTAAGTCATGGTGTTGTAGACTAATTTTATACAATGTTAAGGGAAAATTATACATTATTGTGTTCAATCAAAAGATATATTCATCTCTTTATTTGCAATTAGTTTGGATAAAAGGGTTAATAATCAAATTGTCTCACATAGTCATGTATGTATAGAATTTACACCAACAATTTGTGCCTTATATTGTTTGTTTTTCAATTAAACTTGGATTTGAAAGGTTGTTTAAAATAAATCAAAACAAAAATATATATACAAGTTCAAATATATATAAGTATATAAATTACTATATAAACTTATTTACTTGTTCAAACCATAAAATTAAACATTTAATAAACTATTTATCTAATATATATATATATATATATATATATATATATATATATATATATATATATATATATATATATATATAATATAAGATTTAATATATATATATATATATATATATATATATATATATATATATATAAATTTTATATATTATAAAACCAATGTAAATCCGACCACATATTTAATAAAGTAGAGACTTTATATTAAAAATGGATATGTGTTATTATTGGATAGGCCTCTATGGGCCGCAACCCATTTAAATCAGTGACAAGGGGTTGGGGAGGGCATTGCCCCTACCCCAACCCATATAATATTATATGGGGACACTCTTCCCCCGCCCCTCACCCCCAAAAATATTAACCCCAACCAACATACTATAGCAGATGGAGTGTTTAATTTTTTAGCTCTACGCATTTTTAATACCCGACCACATATATCGGGCTACCCAGTATGTTAAGTTGTGGATATATATACACAAATCATCCTTGCAATGTAAACTTGAAAAAAAAATACAAATAGAACATGTGTGTGTGTGTGTGTATATATATATATATATATATATATATATACTCACACACACACCTAAAGTCCGTGTATATACCCCTTGTAAAACATAAATAAAATGGGGTAAATGATGCCTATACCCAAATAGGGAAAACTAAAATATATATAAATAACAAATAAAATAAAAAGAAAACCTAGGAGATGGATGCACAATAACCCTCCAAATCTATGTGTATCCATCCAAGTATAAAGAGAAAACCCTCTATAGCCCCATGGCCTCCATGCTCCCAAACTTGTAAAAGTAAAAAATGAGAAAAATTAGGGCAAAATGTGAATATAAAGTTAGCATAATGATTTTCACGGGATTTTAGAAAACTTAGAATCCTAGTGCCCATAATGATTTTATCTAAAGGTTGAGATTACATCCTACATAACTTTAAGTGATGGTATTTTCATAACAATGTGATTTAAATAAAATACATGGGTAATTTGGTCGAATGGGGCTACCTAGAGGTTAGGTCAAGTTGTGACCTTTTTGTGACAAGGTAATAAATAAATGATGACATTAGATTGTAAGGATTAATTTAGAAAATTGTGCATGGTATTTAGATAATGAACTAGAGGGATTTTAAATAATTAATAGTAAGGGTATAGGTAAATAAATTAATGGAACATGATTTTTGAGTACTTGGAAAATACTCTAATAAAGTAAAGGAACTTAATGGAAGGTTTTAAACCATAAAATAAAATTGGGGAGATAAATTAATAATATTTAATTATTAATTTGAATTCGATTACATTATGAAGGTGTAGAATTTTTTCACGATAAGTTAATTGATCCCAAGTAATATTTATAACCTTTCAAAAAAAAAAACATTACCATAATTTTTCTAAATAATTAATGAGTTTCGTCTTAAGTTTTGAACTTCGATTTTGTGGATTTTACATTCTTTAACTTATGAGGATACTATAGCCCTTATATTTTTGCACCTTTCTTTGATAACTCTTCATTGTAATTATGTATATGTTTCTTTTCATTTAAAAGAGACAATAAAACACACTTATGAAATGTTGAATCTTTTCTATCATTTTATCTAACATGCAATCACATCAAAGACAAATCCCCACCGCTAACACCATTTTTTTAATTTGAGATGGCAACAATTGTATAAATCAGTGCACAAATGACTACCTTCAAGGCATCATTTCTATAATTATGGTAACTATGTTATAAATGTTTCAATTTCCTACTTATCTGTTAAAACATGTTTGTCTTTAATGTCAATTATCCCTCCCAATATACCAATGACTAATCTTCACTCAATATGGACCCGGTTGATGTCGATCATTCATCATGACCATCCATTTCACAATGGATGGTCATGATGCATTGATCGGCATTGACCGGTGCATATTGAGTGAAGGGTAACCTCTTCCTTTCCTCACCAATGGCTAATCTTCACTCAATATACACCCAGTCAATTTCGGTCAATACATCATGACCCATCCATTTCATAATGGATGGTCATGATGCTTTGACCGGCATTGACCAGTGCATATTTAGTGAATAATGGATGGTCATGATGCATTGACCGCATTGACGGGTGCATATTTAGTGAAGGGTATCCTCTTCCTTTCCTCACCAATGGCTAATCTTCACTCAATATGCACCCGATCAATGCCGGTCAATACATCATGAGCATCCATTTCATAATGGATGGTCATGATGCATTGACGACATTAACCGGTGCATATTGAGTGAAGGGTAGCCTCTTCCCTTTCCTCTCTCGACTACCTCATAATTACTTCTTTAAATCCTAGTTGGTGGTTTTTTGTCTATGTATGTGGTTGTTTTTATTTATTTATTTATTTTTACTCATGTTCGATTATATATTATATTAACAAATAATTGAGATGTGACAAATTGTGAAAGAAGGGAATTTCGCATCAATGGACATATTTTCAACTTGTACATTCATCCCAACAATAAATTTGAATTAAAGAAACAAATATTATTTATATGCAATAGCTTTTTTCAAATTTAAAGATATGAAAGTAGGAATCAACGATAGAAATTGATAGGGTGAAATAATATGATGAGATGTCCAATATAAGTTAGAAATGAAATGTTAAAAGTCATAAAGAAAAATTGGGATCACATTATGTGTCTCAATCTATTTGTTTTTATACATCTAAAAGCATTTAGGGTTCCCAATGGTGTTCATGTGTGGTTTATTGATATTTTACTTTTGTGTGTATGTTTCTTTGGATAGGATTTTTATTTTATAAATTTGGATTGTCATGATGATAATGAAAAAGGTGGAATTTTTGTAATTATATCAAACCTTTGCATTTTGTTGTTTGATAATAAGATATTTTATAATAGGGTTAAAATTTCGGGTTGGTTTATCCCTCAAGAAACCTCATTATGCTTTAGCATTTCCTATGTATCAATATTTTGAAAAAGCGCACATACCCACCCAATCATCGTATAATCTTATGGTGAGATGTAAATATTATAAGTAATGGCATTACTCAACCGGATGCCCTATATATAGAGATTAATAATCAATAGTACAAATGACATAGTGAGAGTGAAACAAATGCTCAACCAATTCTATATTCTATATAGGTTAAGTGATTTTACATCCGAAGGCCTATGGTTTTTTCTAGTCCCCATCTATTTTTCTAAGGGTTGAGCTCACCCTATCCATAAACATGGGGCATTTGTAACTTACGATAAATGATTTAATTTGACCACTACATTTGGGAGCATGAACTTTGAGACCTTGAATACCTTAAAATTATTCTCTTGGCTAATCTAGGGCTCTTTGTTTGAAGATTTATGAAGGATATTCTCTTAATGTGTAGTGATATCTAATAAGTGAAGAGTTTTTGTGACATGTCAAATGGATGAGGGTACATATACAATTATAGAAAACCTTTCATTATTTTTCTTTCTCAACCAACCCTAAAATCCCACTAACGTGGACAAAACAAAACTACCTATTTGAAACTATGAATATTATATAGGTTTAAGGTAGCCATAGAAATAACAATAGGTGAATGATGGGTGACTAATGGATTCTTCACATTATATTAACTAGCAATAACACCTTTGGTGTCATTAATAAGTGATAGGCATGTTAAAGAAAATATGAAATATTTGGATTATAGTTCTTCACATTAGTTGTAACCTCCATGTCTAAATTGGATCAAAAACACATTTAGGGACTCCCACATGAACTCTCTCCTAGATGCTTCATCGATTCAAAACAAGAAGACGTGTGATAAGTGAGGTAAATCTCACACTCATGAGTTTAGTGGTTGAAAAAACCAAACATGATACACTATGAGAGGCAATCTACCAACCAAAAGGAAATAGGCCCATGGATGTTGAATATGAATCCATGATTTAGAATCAAACATGATAACTTGTCAATCATCCTAATTAAAAGAAGTCCATTGGTTGTAAATGGATTTTCGAAATAAAATACAAGGAATATGGATCTATTGACAAGTAGAAAGAATTGATAGTTGAAAAGTGATATGCTTAGCAAAGAAGGAATTGACTACGAGGAGACCTTTGCACCCATTATGAATTTCAAAACCATCGATTTTTGTGTTGTCATCACAAAGAGGATAGAAACTTCAATAGATGGACGTAACAAGTGATTTCTTAAACAATGATATCGTAAAAGGATATACATGACTTGACCGGAAGGGTTTGTTGACGAACAACATCCTAATAAGGTATGTCATATAATTAAGTCTCTTTATGGATTCAAACAAGTACTCAATGAATATTAAATTAAAATATATGCTCACTTATTATAACATGAATTCACTTGTATCCCCTCATATTCAACCTTTCTATTAGAGTGTACACAGTTTATAATTATACATTCCATACTTTTATAGGATTGTCTTAGCATATTTCATCGGGGAGATAAAATGTGATGCTTCTTCTTCCATATCTCCAAGCCAATATAGTAGTTAAGAAGTCAAATTATGATATATACCCATCCATGTTAGATCATGATGTGAGTTCTCCACTGGTTCCTATCAAGGGATTAGTTTCTAGGAATCTTATTACTAAGAACTCTACTATGGTGGACATGGAGAGGGTAGCCCCACTTCTCCCGATAGGACTCACTTTCGACCTATTTATTCTCTTGAAATTCTCCTCCCGTGTATTCCATCCAACATTGATTTATATTGACAAGGAGAAATGGACATTGGTCCAAAACAAGAAAAATCCTCTTCTAAGCTACAATCAACCTCTTCTCATATGAATCTCGAGATCTTATTATTCCACTTTGGTTGACTATAGAATTTTGGTTTCGAGTGTTGCGCTAGTGTTTTTGGTTGCGGTTTTGCGGTGGGTTTCTATTGTGTTTCTTTTGGTCTACATTGTTTTATCTTGGTTGTTATCCTTTTTTTCCTATGTAGGATCCCGAGTTAGAATTTTTTTATCCTTAATAAAAAAATTATCCCCAAATATTTCATTTTGAAGGATTTATTCATATCATTCTTAACATCTTCCACGAGATTGTATGAACTCTCTTTGATCACAAGATCATCTAAAAAGAAAAAAAAGAATGAAAGTTTTTACATTTGAGGAAGCTCTAACACTATCATAAAAATACATTGTTTTCTATTTTGTTTATTTTTTGGATGGAAATTACTTATGGTGTGTTTGGGTGTGCAGATGTGTATGCATATGAAACAAAATAATAGTAAATATTAATCCATTTCTAATTATTTTTGGTTTTGTGCTAAACTAAAACCAAAAATAATATTTGTACCATTGGATATGCATACAACTCTATTTAAGGATCACATGAATATTCAAAGCCTATGATATTTATATGTAATAACATAATTAAATAATTATTACAACTTTATGGCATCTCTTTTGGAATTTGGTTGGCTTAGGGAAAATTTTAGTGGCGAATATTTGTTAATTCACGAATAGTTTTGAAATTTGAAATTGGAAAATTTTTAGGGTACAAGTTAGGACCAATTTGCCAAATTTTTCTGGGTACAAGTTAATTTTAGGGGTCAATTTGGCATTCTGCAAAATATAAATTCAAAATTTTTTCCTAATTATAGTAAGTCAATAGCATATTTTTATGCTATCGTCCGACATCATATAGTATGTTGTCAGCCGATAGCGTAAAAAATACTACCGGCCAACAAATTTTTATGCTATCTCGCTATAGGATAACTATATGCTATCGTTCGGTAGCATAAAAATTTTGTTGGCCAGTAGTTTTTTTATGCTACCAATGGAAAGCATACTATATGTTATCTTCTGGTAACATAATAATATGCTACCACCAATAGCATGTAAACGCTATCGTCAGTAGCATGTAATAGTGATGTCCTAATATCTAGACATTCATCATTCATGTGAAAGATAATTTTCACAAATTCGCCAAATAATTTCTAAGGCTTTTTTTGAGTGACCTTTAAAATTTTCCTTGGGTTGGCCTTTTTATGTTGAGATTTCTACCTCCAAAATCTATCAACATACTCTTATTCCATGTTAAATATGGATCCTAGAATCGGCCAAATCTTTGCGCTAAACAAAGCATAATGGTCAATTGATTTGGTTTGATTAGTCACAAGTCACCAAGTAGATATATGTATGCATTGTGTGGAAACATGTACTTAGAACATGAGTTGATTAACAAAATGTTTGATTGAAACATGGTCACATGGGCATCCCAAGAGTTCTAATGTTGATTAAATTCATGATCATTATGTGGTTATGTGTGCTTTAGGGCATGTATAATCGGGAGCTCGAGACTATTTCATGGTTACATGTTCTAACTCTATAGTCAACAATTTGAAATAAACATGATTTTTTTTTATTTCTCTCTACTATATTTTATTCAAAATTGCATTCATATTGAGTACTTTAGAATTCATATTTTAAAGAAAATCATACAAATGAATTTAAGATTGTTAACCATGTATTGGAAGGATTATTAAAATGGATATTTTGTTCATTAAATTAATCATGAAAACACCTTGTATATGGGAAATGTTGTAAAAACTCTAGATTTATAATTTATTTAAAATAAACCAAAAAATTCGAGACCTAATGTGTTTGTGATTAGAATACATAACCCTAACAAAATCATGAGCATAACTAGGGGTGGTGATTTAGGAAAGGGGGTTCTAAGCCCTTGAGAACCGAAGGATAATCATGATCTTGACACTGTTAGGGAGAACGGGGTTTATACTAGCATAAGTGAAGGTGGGGGTGGCTATAATCCCTTGGATGCTCCTACTTTTAGGGTTACTGCAAGTAGTCATGGGCAATAGGGAATGTAAAATAAGACAACATGACAAGGATCTTATATGGATTAGTTGTTGGTTGTGATAGGGTTTGAAAGGACATGGCGGGCATTAGAAGAAAGTTGTAAGTAGCAAGCCTCGGGAGGGGAAAAATTACTTCATCCATCTCGATAATGTTAAAGGAACTCGGGAAGGGTGCTACACCTACAATCTATCAATGACATTCCAAATTTGAATCTTGATGATGATGTTCTCTAGAAGGTTTGGGAGTTGGTGGTAAATTATCAGTAGGCTTGGGCTCATCTACAAGTTCAACCATTTTTTTCAAAGCTCACTCACCAGTGTATAAATGGATCATAGAGAAATTAAGCCCTAAAATCAAGGATAAGATTGAACTCTATCTCTATTCCAAATTTTATTTCATAGTTGTGTTGACGTTTCTCACACATGCGAGAAGGGTCAACTTGAAAATTTTCTTTCTCTGATTGGAGGTCATCATCGAAAGAGGGGTATAAGAAACTTTTAGGTTACCCATTTCTAGTGGTAGATTAGGAAACACACAAGTAGTAAACAAGGAAACGCTTTTAGAATGTTTTATCCCTCACATATGATGTTATTCTAGCATTCTTCTTCATCATGATCATGTAACATCCTTTCCAAACTTTTGGAGGTCATGACAGAGATGGGAATAAAATTGAATATTATAAATAGACATCTTAAGCAATATTTTAGTTTTCACATTCAGAATTATCAAAGGAAAGTATAAGTTATAGAGGTGATAACTTGTTCATTTATTAGTTTCAGATCAAGCAAAGGTACAATTAATTCATTTTATTCCTTTATGATTAAGTGAAATTGCATTAGTGTGTTGAGTTGTTTAGGTTCATACCACATTATGTTACTAAAAATAAATTGTAAAAATAACATACACAGCTCATTACACAAAGGCAATTTTCATTTATTCATAAGGAATAATTGTACATTTTCTCACACAAGCCATGAGAAATAACTGAAATAAAAGAATGCATATAAATGAAAAACTGAAAATAAAAAGGAGAGAAGGGACCTGTCATTTCCTGATGAATGGATCCCCTCTCAAGCTATAGTTTCTCCTTTCGATCCATCAATACTCTTTACCCGAAAAGGAGGAAATAAAATCATAATTAGAGCTCAAGGTTTCTTAACTCTTTTTATTTCTAGCTTCTAATGCATATGTATCCTAAAAGTATAAGTTGTAGAAATGAAAAATCTTGCTCCAAGGAATGAACATGAAAGGAGAAGTAATAGAATTTATAGGTTTTCAAGTTTCAAAGCAAGTTCTTGAAATTTGAATGATTCAAAAGATAAATCAACAGAATGTACTTCAGAAATACAATAATAGCCATACAATCCACAAGAAACAAATTTTCGTGTTTTCATGATGCTTTCAGAGTATATTTTTACAAAACCATGTGTTTGAGTGCAGCCATATGTTTTCAAGGTGTATGTAAAAGATACAATTTCAAATAGGTTCAAAAAATACAACATCAAATTGTTTCATGAAAAGAATACAAGTTACATAATTTGGATAAAAAGGAACAACAATAGCCATAAGGTAAATAGGATTAACATGTTTCAAAAGAAAGTATAGCTACAAAAAAAAAATCGGTGAATAGAAGATAAGAAGTGCAAGTTCCAACAATTTACAAATACAAGTTCCAATTTTCAATTAAATATTCATACAAAACAACTAAGTTCAAGAAATTTTTAACTCGTAAATTCATGCACAAGATACAAGCTATAGGTGGTTAAGGAGAAAAAGGAAAATTACAAAGAGCTTTAATTTCTTTTCAAGGTAAGTAAAGAAATCATTCCGAGCTAGCAAAGTTTCAACGAGTGCAAATCTATCAAAGGCTCCACTTGTGCAAATACAAGGAAAAAGAAGTAAACAACTTTGTTGGGTCAACTCACTTTAATTAGACCAAGCTAAATTAAGAGGACAATTCAATTGAGCAAGGAATACCTTAGCTATGCACACAAACTGAACCATGACGAGCCACTTTCAAAGTGTAAAGACCGAGTTGTTCTCGACTCAAGATGGGAATATAATTCAAGAAACACCCATGTCAACAAAAGGAATAAAAAACCTAGCTTGACCTAGGTTAGCCGTGTAGTAGAATAAACCATAGATGGAATACTCGCCAAAAACTCGTCGAGTTATTAAAAACTCACAAAAAAACATGTAAAACGGATAAACCACCAAAAAACTCACCAGAGTTTTGGAGAATACTTGTCAAGTACTCACCAAAACTCGCGGTTTTTGCATTTAACTCACCCATGCTGCTTTTACACGCAGAACACGCTTTTCACATGCAAACCACTTTTTTACATGATTTTGCTCTTTAAAAATCCCTCTACTCTCTCATTGTCACTCACCATACAACCATTTGAGCTTGTATTTCTTGTGTTGAGTGGATTTTGGAGTGAATTCAAGAGAGAATTTCCGTTTTGCATTTGGAGGTAGGTTTTTTTTTTTTTATTCTTTAAAGTTTTTTCAAATTTTGTGTATATTATTTAGGTTTTATAGATTCATGTTTTGATTCTAAATACATGTAATGTAAAATCGAATGCTTTTAATTTTTTTATACTCATTTGCAGCCGAGGGTATGTATTTTTTTTTTTTAACTCAAATTCATTGAAATTGGTTAAATTTTATGTATGTGTATCAGAATCGATTTGTTTTGTAATTCTAAATACATGTAATGTAAAATCAAATGCTTGTAATCTTTTTATACTCATTTGCAACCGTAAAGGTAAGTATATATATATATACGTAAATTCATCAGAACTAGTTAAATTTTATGTATGTGTATTGCAAAACGTTTCGCTTTTGTAATTCTAAATATGTGTAATGTAAAATTGAATGCTTGTAATGTATTTTTTTCATTTACGCAAATTTTTATTCAAGCACGTTTTGTTTTTAAAATTAAATTAAGTTTATATTTTCTAATTTTTTAAATGTGCATTATGTCATAGATTAGAGCTTAACAATGGCATCGAGTTGGCATCAGTTCTCGGCATCCGATTCAACATCACTAGCAAGGACCGTTCCTTTGAATGACCATTCCAAAGCATGGAATTATAGTGTACATGGAGCTAATGAGAGCGAAGTTTTTTACAATTTCATAATGAGAAAAATGAATGGAGTCATAAATCATTTGAAATATCACCTTTCAAGTATTGTTTGCCGAGATATTACATTTGCCCCAACGTGTCAAGAGGCAAAGTAAGAGATGAGAGCAGAGCTACAGCAGAGTTAGAGGAGAAGAAACTAGAGAAGGAAAGCCTCAGAGGCACCATAAGACAAGCTATTAGACCTGGGCTGCAATGGCAAGAGAGATTTAGATGATGATACGAAAACAATTACGGTCTCTACTCATGGTCCATGCATACGAAGCGGAAGAGCCGGAAGAGGAGCATCTTCATCGAGTTCGAGCAAAAAGGCATATCGAGTTTTTGTGGCAAGGAACACACCTAGAGCACAACCTTCATCTGGAAGGTACATCCTGAACAAAGATATGCACGAGGAAGTGGATAAAGATTGTGCAATTTTTTAGTGCTACAACACCCCGCCATTCAATGTGGCAAAGATCTCATACTTGGAGTACTTGGTGATAGCGTTGTTAGTTGCAGAGGAAAGGGTATAAGCACCCTCTCAAAAAGATTTGAGTGGGAAATTACTTGAGGGTGCAATTGTAGATGCTACTACCATACTAAAGAGCACAAGAAACAATGGAAAAAATTTTGGATGCACCATTCTTCTGTAGATGGGTAGACGGATGGAAGGAACCGCACCCTTGTTAATTTTTAAGCAGCTTTCAAATGGTGAGATGGTGTTTTTAAAGTCTATTGATACCTCTAACATAATAAAAAAATGTAGATAATTTGAGTGTTATGTTAGAGACAACAGTATTAGAGGTTTGTGTACGAATGTTGTGCAAGTTGTCACAGATAATAAAATAGCACAAGGAAAATTTTAGTGGCGAATTTTCGTAAACTCGCGAATATTAGGGATTTTGGAAATCGAAATGGCTAATTTTCAGGACTCCTAGCCCACCCAATTTGCCTAAAATTTCCACCAATAAGTCATTTCTATGGGTGAATTCACCTATTATTTATATGTTAAATTAACTTATGCATGTATTTTGCCAACATTTCTTATCATTGTACCTCATCCAAAAAAATTGCACCCTACCAAATCGCCTTTACCACAAAACATTTTTCAGAAATTTGCCATCGATTTGAAAGTCAATTTTGGAGATTCACCACCCATTCTAAACTAATTTTTTGAAGGGGGTCTTAAAATGAACCCTGGAATAGCATATGTGGCGGTTGGAAGACTACTGCAGGAGATACATCCATCACTCTTTTGGACTCAGACATTGTACATCTCATTGCCTTGACCTTCTTTTGGAGGACATAGGTAAAATTGATTAGGTGAGGCTAGTTGTAGAAGATGTAAGATTCATAACGAAGTACATATACAATCACTCTTGGGTTCTAAGCTTGATGAGAGAACACACGAAAGGGAAAGAGCTTGTTCGATATGGTGTCATAAGGTTTGCGAACTAACTTTTTGACATTGCAAAAGTATTTCTAGTTTGTTGACATCTTTGAAACAAATGTTTGTGAGTCAAACATGGCTAGACTCACAATATTCAAATAAAGTTGACGGAGAGAGGGTTACAAAGATAGTTTTGATGATATCTTTGCAAAGAGAGCTATAGAGATCATCAAGGTAATTTCAAACTTCAATTTATATTTAATTCCTTTATTTTAATTTGTTAAATTATAAATATAATATATTGTTCTACTTTTCACTTTTTTATTTCATTTCTAATACGTATTGTAAGTTTGCAATCTTACATTTTAATTTGTGTGTAGGTGTCGAGCAGTTGGTGATAGTTTTGTGTTTGGTTGATGGGGAGAAAAACCCCATTGGGTTTGTATATGAGGCCATGGATAGGGCCAAAGAGTCTATACAAAACTATTACGGGGGGTGCTATAATTAGATATGGTCCCTTTTGGGAGATTATCGATCGAAGTGGAACAATCAACTCCACCAACCTATTCACGCAAATATTAAATGGGTACTACCTCAACCCCAAGTATTTCTACTCGACACTTTCACAGCTTATGAATGGAGAGGTTATGGAGGGCCTTTCATAATGTATTGAGAGGATGATACCGATATTGAGATGAAAGACATCATCATTTTAGAGCCGCAAAGTTACAAACATGATAGGGGAGACTTCGATGCGGGAGCATAACTTGCAGAGGCCATAACTTTTGATCCGACCGTTGGATCATCCTGAAATTTTACAGGGTGGTAGATATACATTAGTACTATGCTGGGGACAACTTGCCTGCAAGGTTGTGCTCATTTTGGCACGTTTTCGGGCTCGGATTCCATCATCTAGTGGTCTAAAATTGGCTCCGAATGTTTTTTCTCGCTTTTTCTAGGTCTTAGAACTTTAATAACTTTTGTTGTGCTTGTCAGAATAAGTCCAAATTTCATGAGCCCTAATTTATGAATGCATATTTGGCACACAAATTTTGGGGTCAATCCGAGTTGTTTTGCATTTTAGGTTTTTGGCATTTTAGGGTTTTTGGCATTTTAGGGTTTTAGAGTAGTCTTGAAATAAAAGGAGAATTGTAGAATGATGTAATAGATCGGTGTGAATTCCATAATGAGAAGTAAGCTATTTTGAAACTCCCGGTTTTATTCTGCAAAGTTTTTATGTGTGTTTTTGGAGGTATTTCAACCTCTTGCAGCTGGATTCACATCAATTGGTATCAGAGCAAGGATTTTGATCTTGCGGAAATAATTAAGGTAACATATTACATTTTTATGTGTAGTTTTTACCTCTGTTTTATATAACCATGGCTGACGCATGGGAGGGGAGGTTATGCCCAGATGAATAGGCATATGCAGGAGCTACAGAGACAAATTGTCTGAGCTCACGGGGGAAGTTACCCGCCTTAGAAGGAGACATGCAAATGGGGATGCAAACCTAGATAGTGATATTGAAGAAGAGACTCCATTAATGAATGAAGGAGGAGATGAAGAAGAAAATGAGAGAGACGAAGAAACCTTGAATGAGAGACCATTTGAGGAGAGATTGATCAAGGCCTTAGAGGGAAAGAATGACGACATCAAGATTAATGTTCCTGATTATGGTGGAGGGTTACGACTGAGGAGTTGATTGACCAGTTGAATCACGTGGAAAAATTCTTTGAGTGGAAAACCCTTTCGAGAGGAGAAGAAGGTTAAGTTTGCATGCACTAAGTTAGCCGGACATGCATTGATCCGTGGGATCACCTACAAAATGAAAGACAAAGGAATGGAGAGGGCAAGATCCAAACTGAATAAAATGGTAAAGAAGTGAAAGAAAAGTTTCTTCCTGTAGATTATGCTCGGAACACTCTTTCGAAGGTTCCAAAACCTAAGGCGTAAGGATCTCAAGATTGAGGAGTATACTAATGAATTTTACAAGTTATCAATCGTAGTGGAACAGGAGAGTCTCAAGAACAAAAGGCTACACGGTACATAAATGGGTTGAGTTACACCATACAAGATGAGCCGAGTATGCTCGGATCCATAGCCTAGATGATGCTTATCAACTTGCATTAAAGGCGAGAGGAAAAGAACAAGAGGAATAATTTTAGAAGAGGTGTGAAGAGAGGGTCATCATCATCTCCAATGAGAGGCAAGGGTAGATTTGAATCTACAAAAGGTGAATCCTCTAATGTAGAAGGGCATGAAGATTCTGGTCAAAGCCATGGTAACTACCAAAGAGGTAGGGGATTTCAGAGGGGAAGAGGTTATAATGGAGGACGGGGCTGGAATAGCCCCCAAAGGCAATATACATGTTACGATGTGGTGAAGAGGGGCACAGAGCTTTTGAGTGTCCGCACTATCCTACACAAGATAGATGGCAAGGAGAACAACCACGAGTAAATTTGGTTGAAGCTGAAGAGGAAGAAGAAATGGAGGTTGCTGCAGACTTGGGTGAAACCCTCATGATAAGGAGGACGATGATTGTCCCAAGGAAGGAGAAAGAACGTGATGTTGGGTGAGCTGATTCATGGCTTCGAACAAATATATTTCGAACAAGATGCACCTCTGGAGGAAAGGTATGTAAAATTATTATTGATGGTGGTAGTTGTGAAAATATGGTTTCAACTGTAATGGTTGATAAACTGAATCTGAGCTGTGACAAGCACCCATATCCCTATCGTATATCATGGTTCAAGAAAGGAAATGAAGTAACCATAGATAAAAGATGCCTTATAAAGTTTTCAATTGGGAATACCTACAAGGATGAGGTGTGGTGTGATGTTATCCTAATGGATGCATGTCATATATTACTTGGGGAGGCCTTGACAATACAATAGAAAGGTTACACATGATGGAGGGAAAAATACATATACCTTTTGGAAGGATGGTGTAAAGGTGGTCTTATTACCCTTCAAGGAAGAAGAGAAGAGTGAGGGCTTATTGGCTACAAAAGAGTTTGTTACAGAAATGGAAGAAGCTGGATGTTGTTATGCACTAATGTCAAAGAAGTTGGAGAAAGAAGACTTTAATATACCTATTGCAGCGAAAAGGTACTAAAAGAATACAAAGATGTCATACCATATGAGCTACCAGATGGGTTACCCCAAAGTGAGATATTCAACACCATATTGATTTGATCCCAGGATTGGCCCTTCCAAACCAGGCAGCCTATCGGATGAGTCCGACACAGAGTGAAGAGTTGAATTGCATAAGTGACAGATCTAATACAGAAAGGGTTAGTGAGGGAAAGCATGAGTCCATGCGCAACTCCAGCATTATCAACTCCCAAAAGATGGAGACTGGAGAATGTGTGTAGACAGAGAGCCATAAACAAGATCACGATTAAGTATCGGTTTCCAATTCCGCGATTGGATGATATGATGGATGTGCTAGCGGGGAGCCCGATATTTTAGCAAGATTGACCTACGGAGTGGTTACTACCGATCCTAATCCGTGAAGGGGATGAATGGAAACTGCTTTTAAAACAAAAGATGGATTATACGAGTGGATGGTGATGCCATTTGGGCTATCTAATGCACCCAGTACATTCATGAGGTTGATGAACAGAGTACTCCGAGAATACAATGGTAAGTTTGTTGTTGTCTATTTTGATGATATTTTGATATTCATGAAGATTGTGGAAGAACACTTGTACATCTGAAATTGGTGCTAGACTTGTTACGTAAAGAGAGTCTATATGCAAACTTAAAGAAGTGTAGATTCCTTCGAAGAGTCTTGTTTTTTTGGGATTTGTCATATCGGGATGGAGTGAGGATGGATGAGGAAAAAAAGTAAAGGCAATTCTGAATGGCCTATTCCAAGGAATGTGACAGAGGTTCGTAGTTTTCATGGATTGGCAACTTTTATATAGAAGTTCATCAGAATTTCAGTAAAGATTGTTGCACCCATAATAGAGTGTACAAAAGGAGGGAGTTTGTATGGACCAAGGCAGCACAATAGTAGTTTTGAATTGTTGAAGAAGAAAGTATCGAAGCACTGTTTTGGTATTGCAGATTTTAGCAAGGTCTTTGAGGTTGACCGTGATGCCTCACATGTTGGGATTGGAGCTGTGTTGAGTCAAGAAGGACGACTCAGGGGCATTCTTCAATGAAAATCTAAATGAAGTCGAGGAAATATTCTACTTATGATGTGGAATTTTATGCTATTGTTCGTGCATTAAGGAACTGGAGACATTACTTGGTAGCAAAAAGGAATTTGTACTCTTCACGACCATGAAAGCCTTGAGGTATGTAAACACACGTAAGAAACTAAATAGTAGGCATGCAAAATGGGTTTCATTTTTGCAAGAATATACTTTTGTTTTAAAGCATAAGTCTGGTAAGCAGAATCAAGTTGTTGATGCCTTGAGTAGGCGTGTAGCCCTTTTGACAACAATGGAAAATAAAGTCCTAGGGTTTGAGGCGCTTAAGGAATCAGTATGAAGGTGATCCCGATTTTGGTGATGTTGTCGAAAGCTTAAGGAGCCTACGGTAGGTAGTGATTCTTTTGATTATTTGATACAGTGATGGTTATTTGTTTAGGGGAAACAATTGTGCATCCTGCTTTGGTTCAATGAGAGAAAATATTATAAGAGAATTGCATAGTGGAGGGTTGGCTGGACACTTTGGTATAAGTAAGACAATTTCTCTTGTCGTAGAAAAGTATTATTGGCCAAAGGTAAAGAGGGACATCAGTAGGGTTGTAGCAAGATGTAGAGTGTGTCAAATGGCTAAGGGTCATGCACGAAATCTGGGTCAGATATGCCATTGCCTATCCCTACAGAGGCCATGGGTTGATCTGAGTATGGATTTTGTGTTAGGGCTTCCTAACACACAACTGAGGGAATGATTCTATCTTTGTTGTGGTTGATAGATTCTCTAAGATGGCACATTTTATTTCTTGTAAAAAAACTAATGATGCTTCCAGAATTGCAGATTTTTTTTTCAGAAGTGGTTCGATTGCATGGAATTCCAAAAACGATCACTTCAGATCGGGACACGAAGTTTTGAGTCACTTTTGGAGGACTCTCAGGAAGAAATTGGGGACACAACTACGCTTCAAGAGTGCATATCACCCCCAGATCGATGGGCAAATGAAGTAGTGAACGAAGCTTGGGAAATCTCCTACGTTGTATAATTGGAGAAAAGCCAAAACAATGGGACTTAGCTTTACCTCAAGCCGAGTTTGCATATAATAGCTCGATAAACAGTCAACAGGAGGTCTCCTTTCCAGTTGTATATGGTAGGAATCCGAAGGGGGTCCTTGATCTAATTGTTCTACCAGTGAAGATGAAACTAGTGATGATGCGAAGCATTTGCAGAACACATTCTACAATACAAGATGAAGTGAGGGAAAAGTCAAAGTGAGTAATGCACAATATAAAATAGCTGCAGATGCCAAGTAGGAGAGTAAGTGTATTTGAAGAAGGAGATATGGTGATGGTTCATCTTAGAAAGGAGAGGTTTCCAAATGGGACATATAATAAACTAAAGTATAAGAAGATTGGGTCATGTAGGATTTTGAAGAAAATGAGTGATAATGCTTACAAGGTGGAGTTACTCAAAACTTTGCTATCTCACCGCTTTTAATGTTTCGATTTATATAAGTTTCTAGGTCATGATGAAAATGTTGCAGAGAGGAGGAAGAAATAAACTGGGAGCAACAGATGTCGAAGAAGAAAAAGGAGAGGGTAATGCGTGTCTTGGACCAAAAGACAATCACTACTAGACATGGGAGCTACAACAGATATTTGAGTACAAAGGGGAAGGTTTGCAAAGAAGAAGAGAAAACACTTGGATTCCTGAGTGGGAGTTGAGGAAAATTGACAGTGCAAAATTAGATGAGTTCCGTCAACAGAATTTGCAGGAGCTGAATTCTTTTCAACCAGGGGAGAATGATGCGGGAGCATAACTTGCAGAGGCCATAACTTTTGATCCGACCGTTGGATCGTCCTAAATTTTACAGGGTGGTAGATATACATTATTACTATGTGGGGAAAACTTTCCTGCAAGGTTGTGCTCATTTTGGCACGTTTTCGGCTCGGATTCCATCATCTAGTGGTCTAAAATTGGCTCCGAATGTTTTTTCTGCTTTTCTCTAGGTCTTAGAACTTTAATAACTTTTGTTGTGCTTGTCAGAATAAGTCCAAATTTTGCGTGAGCCCTAATTTATGAATGCATATTTGGCACGCAAATTTTGGGGTCAATCCAAGTTGTTTTGCATTTTAGGGTTTTTGGCATTTTAGGGTTTTAGAGTAGTCTTGAAATAAAAGGAGAATTGTAATGATGTAATAGATCAGTGTGAATTCCAGAATGAGAAGTAAGCTATTGTGAAACTCCTGGTTTTATTTACAAAGTTGTTTATGTGTGTTTTTGGAGGTATTTCAACATCTTGCAGCTGGATTCACATCAATTGGTATCAGAGCAGGATTTTGATCTTGCGGAAATAGTTAAGGTAACATATTACATTTTTATGTGTAGTTTTACCTCTTTTTTATATAACCATGGCTAGATGCGGGAGGGGAGGTTATGCCCGGATGAATAGGCATATGCGGGAGCTACGAGACAAATTCTTGAGCTCACGGGGAAGTTACCCGCCTTAGAAGGAGACATGCAAATGGGGATGCAAACCCGAGATAGTGATATTGAAGAAGAGACTCCATTAATGAATGAAGGAGGAGATGAAGAAGAAAATGAGAGAGACGAACAAACCTTGAATGAGAGACCATTTGAGGAGAGATTGATCAAGGCCTTAGAGGAAAGAATGACGACATCAAGATTAATGTTCACGATTATGGTGGAGGGTTACGACCGAGAGGAGTTGATTGATGGTTAAATCGCATGGAAAAATTCTTTGAGTGGAAAACCCTTTCGAGAGGAGAAGAAGGTTAAGTTTGCATTCACTAAGTTAGTGGACATGGATTGATCTGGTGGGATCACCTACAAAATGAAAGACAAAGGAATGGAAAGGGCAAGATCCGAAAGCTGGAATAAAATGGTAAAGAAGTTGAAAGAAAAGTTTCTTCCTGTAGATTATGCTCAGACACTCTTTTGAAGGTTCCAAAACCTAAGACAGAAGGATCTCAACATTGAGGAGTATACTAATGAATTTTACAAGTTGTCAATCGGGGTGGAGCAGGAGAGTCGAAGAACAAAAGGCTACACGGTACATAAATGGGTTGAGTTACACCATACAAGATGAGCTGAGTATGCTCCGGATCCATAGCCTAGATGATGCTTATCAACTCGCATTAAAGGCGGAGGAAAAGAACAAGAAGAGTAATTTTAGAAGAGGTGTGAAGAGAGTCCATCATCATCTCCATGAGGGGGCGAGGGGTAGATTTGAATCTCAAAGGTGAATCCTCTAATCTGAAGGGCATGAAGATTCAGTCAAAGCCATGGTAACTACCAAAGAGGTAGGGGATTTCGAGAGGAAGAGGTTATAATGGAGGACGGGGATGGAATAGCCCCAAAGGCAATATACATGTTACGAGATGTGGTGAAGAGGGCACACGAGCTTTTGAGTGTCCGCACTATCCTACACAAGATAGATGGCAGGAGAAAAACCACGAGTAAATTTGGTTGAGGTGAGAGGAAGAAGAAATGGAGGTTCTTTGCTGAGACTTGGGTGAAACCCTCATGATAAGGAGGACGATGATTGTCCCAAGGAAGGAGAAAGAACGTGATGTTCTTTGGAGCTGATTCATGGCTTGAACAAATATATTTGAACAAGATGCACCTCTGGAGAAAGGTATGTAAAATTATTATTGATGGTGGTAGTTGTGAAAATATGGTTTCAACTGTAATGGTTGATAAACTAAATCGAGTTTGTGACAAGCACCCATATCCCTATCGTATATCATGGTTCAAGAAAGGAAATGAAGTAACCATAGATAAAAGATGCCTTATAAAGTTTTCAATTGGGAATACCTATAGGGATGAGGTGTGGTGTGATGTTATCCCAATGGATGCATGTCATATATTACTTGGGTAGGCCTTGGCAATACGATAGAAAGGTTACATATGATGGAGGAAAAATACATATACCTTTTGGAAGGATGGTGTAAAGGTGGTCTTATTACCCTTGAGGAAGAAGAGAAGAGTGAGGGCTTATTGGCTACAAAAGAGTTTGTTACGAAATGGAAGAAGTGGATGTTGTTATGCACTAATGTCAAAGAAGGCTTTGGAGAAAGAAGGCTTTAATATACCTATTGCAGCGAGAAAAGATACTAAAAGAATACAAAGATGTCATACCAGGATGAGCTACCGGATGGGTTACCCCAAAGTGAGATATTGACACCATATTGATTTGATCCCGAGGATCGGCCCTTCCAAACAGGGCGGCCTATCGGATGAGTCCGACACGAGTGAAGAGTTGAGCAGGACAAGTGACGAGATCTAATACTGAAAGGGTTAGTGAGAGAAAGCATGAGTCCATGTGCAACTCCAGCATTATTGACTCCAAAAAAAGATGGAGACTGGAGAATGTGTGTAGATAGTAGAGCCATAAACAAGATCACGATTAAGTATCGGTTTCCAATTCCGCGATTGGATGATATGATGGATGTGCTAGCGGGAGCCCGATATTTTAGCAAGATTGACCTACGGAGTGGTTACTACCAGATCCGAATCCGTGAAGGGGATGAATGGAAAACTGCTTTTAAAACAAAAGATGGATTATACGAGTGGATGGTGATGCCATTTGGGCTATCTAATGCACCCAGTACATTCATGAGGTTGATGAACAGAGTACTCCGAGAATACAATGGTAAGTTTGTTGTTGTCTATTTTGATGATATTTTGATATTCAGTAAGACAGTGGAAGAACACTTGTTACATCTGAAATTGGTGCTAGACTTGTTACGTAAAGAGAGTCTATATGCAAACTTAAAGAAGTGTAGATTCCTTCAGAAGAGTCTTGTTTTTTTTGGGATTTGTCATATCAGAGGATGGAGTGAGGATGGATGAGGAAAAAGTAAAGGCAATTAGTGCAGGAATGGCCTATTCGAGGAATGTGATGAGAGGTTCGTAGTTTTCATGGATTGGAACTTTTTATAGGAAGTTCATCAGGAATTTTAGTAGCATTGTTGCACCCATAACAGTGTACAAAAGGGAGGGAGTTTGTATGGACCAAGGTAGCAACAGATAGTTTTGAATTGTTGAAGAAGAAAGTGTCAGAAGCACCTGTTTTGGTATTGCAGTTTTAGCAAGGTCTTTGAGGTTGATTGTGATGCCTCACATGTTGGGATTGGAGCTGTACTGAGTCAAGAAGGACGACGACCGGTGGCATTCTTCAGTGAAAATTTAAATGAATTCGGGAGGAAATATTCTACTTATGATGTGGAATTTTATGCTATTGTTCGGGCATTAAGGAAGCTGGAGACATTACTTGGTAGAAAGGAATTTGTACTCTTCACGACCATGAAGCCTTGAGGTATGTAAACACACGAAGAAACTAAATAGTAGGCATGCAAAATGGGTTTCATTTTTGCAAGAATATACTTTTGTTTTAAAGCATAATTCGAGTAAGCGAGAATCAAGTTCTTGATGCCTTGAGTAGGCGTGTAGCCCTTTTGACAACAATGGAAAATAAAGTCCTAGGGTTTGAGGCGGTTAAGGAATTGTATGAAGGTGATCCCGATTTTGGTGATGTTGTCGAGAAAGCTTAAGGAGCCTACTGGTAGGTAGTGATTCTTTTGATTATTTGATACATGAGATGGTTATTTGTTTAGGGGAAACAATTGTGCATCCTGTTGGTTGATGAGAGAAAATATTATAAGAGAATTGCATAGTGGAGGGTTGGCTGGACACTTTGGTATAAGTAAGACAATTTCTCTTGTCGTAGAAAAGTATTATTGGCCAAAGGTAAAGAGGGACATCAGTAGGGTTGTAGCAAGATGTAGAGTGTGTCAAATGGCTAAGGGTCATGCATAGAATACTGGGTTGTATATGCCATTGCCTATCCCTACAGGGCCATGGGTTGATTTGAGTATGGATTTTGTGTTAGGGCTTCCTAACACACAGTGAGGGAATGATTCTATCTTTGTTGTGGTTGATAGATTCTCTAAGATGGCACATTTTATTTCTTGTAAAAAAACTAATGATGCTTCCAGAATTGCAGATTTGTTTTTTTCAGAAGTGGTTCGATTGCATGGAATTCCAAAAACGATCACTTCAGATCGGGACACGAAGTTTTTGAGTCACTTTTGGAGGACTCTGTGGAAGAAATTGGGGACACAACTACGATTCGTGGTGCATATCACCCCCAGACTGATGGGCAGACTGAAGTAGTGAACAGAAGCTTGGGAAATCTCCTACGTTGTATAGTTGGAGAAAAGCCAAAACAATGGGACTTAGCTTTACCTCAAGCTGAGTTTGCATATAATAGCTCGATAAACAAGTCAACAAGGAGGTCTCCTTTCCAGTTGTATATGGTAGGAATCGAAGGGTCCTTGATCTAATTGTTCTACCAAGTGAAGATGAAACTAGTGATGATGCGAAGCATTTGCGAACACATTCTACTGACTTGAAGATGAAGTGAGGGAAAAGTCTGAAAGTGAGTAATGCACAATATAAAATAGTTACAGATGCCAGTAGGAGAGTAAGTGTATTTGAAGAAGGAGATATGGTGATGGTTCATCTTAGAAAAGAGAGGTTTCCAAAGGGGACATATAATAAACTCAAGTATAAGAAGATTGGGCCATGTAGGATTATGAAGAAAATGAGTGATAATGCCTACAAGGTGGAGCTACCTGAAAACTTTGCTATCTCACCAGTTTTTAATGTTTCTGACTTATATAAGTTTCTAGGTCATGATGAAAATGTTGCAGAGGAGGAAGAAATAAACTGGGAGCAGTAGATGTTGAAGAAGAAAAAGGAAAGGGTAATGCGTGTCTTGGACCAAATGACAGTCACTACTAGACATGGGAGCTACACAATGAGATATTTGTACGGTGGGAAGGTTTGCGGCGAAAGAAAACACTTGGATTCTGAGTGGGAGTTGAGAAAATTGACAGTGCAAAATTAGATGAGTTCCACAATGAGAATTTGCAGAGCTGAATTCTTTTCAACCAGGGGAGAATGATGCGGGAGCATAACTTGCAGAGGCCATAACTTTTGATCCGACCGTTGGATCGTCCTGAAATTTTATAGGGTGGTAGATATACATTAGTACTATCTTGGAGGTCAACTTTTCCATTGCAAGGTTGTGCTCATTTTGGCATACGTTTTGGGCTCGAATTCCGTCATCTAGTGGTCTAAAATTGGCTCCCGAATGTTTTTTTTGCTTTTGACTAGGTCTTAGAACTTTAATAACTTTTGTTGTGCTTGTCAGAATAAGTCCAAATTTTGCGTGAGCCCTAATTTATGAATGCATATTTGGCACGCAAATTTTGGGGTCAATCCGAGTTGTTTTGCATTTTAGGGTTTTTGGCATTTTAGGGTTTTGGCATTTTAGGGTTTTAGGTAGTCTTGAAATAAAAGGAGAATTGTAATGATGTAATAGATCGGTGTGAATTCCACAATGAGAAGTAAGCTATTGTGAAACTCCTGGTTTTATTTGCAAGAATCGCTGTTTATGTGTGTTTTGGAGGTATTTCAACCTCTTGCGGTGGATTCACATCGAGATCTTTTCTTCGGTGTTAGTTATTTGAGGGATATCCACATAGTCACCAAGTAATAAAAATCGAATGTTTACCAAGTTACTTATTAGTTCTGATTTGATTTTATTAATTAATTATAAATTTTTGATTATCTTGTTTGTAGGTTCTTAGTGGGAGGATTGGGGAGGGAATACCCCAAATCTTCAAAAGTTAGCCCTCATAATTCTTTCTCAACCTTGTAGCGCTTCTCAATGTGAACACAATTGGAGTTTGTTTAAGGCAATTCACACGAAGAAGCGCAACAAGTTGAATCAAAAAAGGATCAACGCCCATTCGCACAATAAAAGTTGAGGCCTCATCGGACGAGCTCATTGATTTGGATGAGATAGATCCATACAGTGAATGGATTGGGCAAGAAGAGGAAAACCCTACATTCAAAGAGGACAAGATTGCTTCTTTTGAGAGGGAGGCTATGGAGGGAGAAGCACTAGTAAGAATCAGGAGATATTGGATTGGATGACATCTTTGGAGGTGATCTCCAACATGCAGCAGAGGAGCCACCAGCACCACCATCTAGTTTCAGGATTGAGCCAGATTCGTAACCTTCTAGGAGGAGCGTGGAGACACAGCCAAGTGTGGGGACTAGTAGAGGCACTAGACCCTCTCCCCAATATTTCTCTATATTGGGGAAGAGGAAAATGTAATTTATTGTATATTGTAACTTGCATAGATATGAAATTTATGATGATATTTTTCAATGTCAATCATCATAAATTCATATTACTTATCAGTCGGTTGTTGTATTCGCATGATGGATGTAATTTTGTATTGTATTTGTATTCAAATCTAATAGAAAACACTTCTCCAACATTTTATGGGCTCATTTGATACATTGTGTAGCTATGTGTTGCTTAAAATTTATGTTTTTTAAAGAAATTTGAGTATTTTTTAAGTTGTCGAGTATTGGCCGAATATTACCGAGTTTTTGCCAAATTTTATATTTTGGGGTCTGCCGATTATTTATCAAATGTGAGTATTCCAACTATGGAATGAACAACCCAAATAAATATCATAGTAGGATGACATAGATAGCCAAGTTGAGGCTTATAATAGAATGCAAAGAAACCTAACTCGGGGAAGGGAATGCGCAGTTTGTACAACAAACTCATTCAAATAAAAGTAACTCGAGCTATCTAATACTAAGCCAATGGGGTCAAACATGATTCAAGTTTCCTCAAAATATCTGCAAACCAATAAATTTGAGCATGTCAGAAAAAAAGCTTCCAAAATGTAGTACACAGATGCAAGGCAGATGAAACCCCCAAGGAAATTATCAAAAAGGTTTAGATTTTTTTAAAAGTGAAAAATTTGCACAAAGATAGATTTGAAGATTTGTAAGCCTAGATAGAGGTAAAATATAGAGGAAATATTATATTTCAGGATGACTGAGCTAGGTTCTTAAATTTTTCAAAAATCCATAACACATAAAATAGGGCTAAAACAATAAAACCTGTTGTCACCACAACAAATCCATAGAAAGCAACAAGCTCTCAACAAATGCAAGGCCGTATATATAAACCTGACATTACTCAAAACAAAAAAGCTACAGGTACCCAGATGGAAATAGTAAAATAAAAATATAGGTTTTACCTTTAGAAAGTTGTAACCACGATTTCTCCTGGTAAGACCTCAACCATCAGAGCACCATGGCAATGGTCTCAAGGGGAAAATCGACGGCTAGGCTTTGCAATATGGAACTCAAAACCGAGAAGGCTATAACTCATCCATAGATAGAAAAAAGATCGTTTCTTGAGATAAATTTGAAAACCCTCGAACCAGAGACACAATGCGCAAATACGGGATACAACTCAGAAATCACTCAAGCTTCCATGAAATAAAACTATCTTTATCCAGAACCTTGTAGAACAGAGCTTGCTCAAATTCTTTAAAAGGAAACCAAAATATGAACGTTTGAACTAGTAACATATAGCTTGAGCAAAAACTACAGTTCACAGAATGGACCATAGGCTTCCAAGACTAGCATCAATGGTCGCCATTAAAAAAATTCTCCATAGTTTCCCTTCCACGAGCTTCCACACAAGGGTTGATTGTAAATATGAGGAATCTTAGGCTTTCCTACCCTAATCATCACAAGACGTCGACCGAGGTTGACTTAGCCTTGGTTATTTAACCATGATTAAGTTTTCTTAACCTTGTCATGCCCACGGTGGCCTTGTTTCATTGTTTCTAACAATTTGCAATTATTGTGCATTAGAGTGGGAAAAGTGATTAATTAGCACTTTTGCAAAGCTCATTAGATAGGCCAAGTCAAGGGAACCAATTGATTAACTAAAATTAAACTAAACTATAAGAAAGTATACTAATATTTAATCTAATATAGGAGGACTAAAATGCTGCCAAATATGCTAAGACAATATGGAATAATTTTAAATAATTATACTAAATGAAATAAACCCTAAATGTGCAAGGATGTAAAAGGAAAGGACTTAGCTGATTGTTAGAGAGCGCACGCAGTTTCCATAGGTCTAACCGTGAATTTTGGAAGAAGTAATGATCACTTAGAGGTCCCATGAGATCCAATCTAGAATATATAAGGAGACTGTAATGCCCAGGGAAGGTATTGGGGCACCCCATGGCGCCCTGGTCTATAGAATAGGCACCCTGGTCTCTGTAAAATCTCATAATCTAATTTTGGTAGTGTCGCAAGATGCCCTAAAATATTCCTTTTCTATTACACTGGATCTATCAAACCGCACCGGATATATGAAATGATGCAAGATGAAGGAATGACCTACAAAAGACAAAGAAGTATCAAAAACCCTAAAAATAAAATATGTAAAATGAATGGGTGGAATGACCTCAACTACCAAAATAGTGGGATTACTAATTTGAGTGATGTACTACATTTTGGACCCAAATGTAGTTATGGTGTGTGTGTGTGTGTGTCATTCATCTCTAGGTGCTCTATTGCAATCGCACTTTGTGAAGTAGGAAGTAATAATAACAATAAAAAACGTAATAGTATGTGTACATGGAATATATTAGAATATCTCCCATTATGCCATGTGTGTTGATGCATATGTCTTATCCTTTATGCATGGCACTATGTGGATGGAAGTGATGCAATGGATGTAACTTTGAATGGAGTGATAGTATTATGTGACGATGGAACCCTCATTATGATCTCATAACTTTATGTTTATAGGGTTCTCTTGCTCTAATTTCATAATTTACCCGACATGGCTAACTAGGAAAAAGATAAGGATGAAAAAGGGCTAGAGGAGGTCGAAAAGTAGAAACTAGGTCGGGCGCCTAGGTGGGACCAGGGCGGCACGAGTTTCCCAGTACGAGCTCTGGGTGCCTTGATTTAGGCTAAAATGATGGGACAATTATGAAATAAGTGGGAATGCATAGGAAAATACTCGAGAATGAAGAAATAAATAGTAAAAATAAGATGGAAAAAGGTGGATTAATTAATACTTTCTTCACTTGAGAACACTCACGAATAGTAGTATAATACTAGGCAAAATAATGCCTAGAGTGCATGCTTTTATGACTAAATTTTTCCCCCACTTTATGTTGGTGAGAAAAATGCTCGGTAACATAAAGTAAATAGATATGTGTACCCGATATCCATGTAGATTACCATAGAAGGCGTGTCGATGGATGAGACTCAAGCATGGAAATGACAAAAATAAAATTGTGTTGGAGCGTTGATTCTCAAGATGAAAATGTGCATAAAAAGTGATGAGAGTGCACCTAGGCGAAATGTATGTGTATATGTTGCGGTGTGTAGTGTACCTACATGATTAGTAAAGGCAAGTGTCGTTGTGGTGTATTGTCTTTACATCATCGTCAGCGCCGTTGTTATTATTACCTTCAATTTGAGTGCTTGTTTCTCATATGACCATACTGTAAGGAGAAAATGATGAAGTAGTTAAATATATATGAATATAAAAATGTTGTGTAAAATATGCATGTGTATAGAAATGTGTAAAGTATGCAAATGTAAAATACGTGAAAAGACAAGTGTGAATGGAGCATGTGCACCTAATCCATGTATAGAAAAAGGTGTAGAAGGATATCATCATGTACTCTGCGTGATTTTTGGGCAATCTCACACCACCACAAGCTAAAGAAGTTTAGGGAGGAAATACTCTTTGTCCTCCTACCTTTGACCACATTTTCTAATATGTGTGTAAAGAGATATCTCGTAGCCTCCTGGTTTTTAGGTGATCTTACGCCACCGAACAAAGTAGTGTAGGGAAGCACACCCACTTTGTAAACTCTAAGCCAAGAACTAATCCGTAGAAATGCCAAAGGACACCATGTCCTATAGAGGCCATTGTGTATGGAGATCGTAGCCTAGTCTGAACTCACTCATTGTATGTAAACCCATAATGCCAAGGATGGAAAGTGCATTATACTAAAATTATGTAAATATGTTGTGTTAGTATGTAAAACCCTTAATGATTCCCCCCTCTTTGGGAGCGCATGTGACGTCTCTAAAAGGAGAATGTGGCCCCAAAAGAGGACCTACCACACTCTGACCTATAGAACTCTTCCCTGTAGGGGAAAGGGAAAGTGTTTAGTAGAAACCAAGGTTCACACAAAGGGGATGGCTATAAAAAAAGTGTTAGTCCGAAAACACATGCATGCAATAAGACAAGTCTAAAGTACACAGACAATGTAATAACTACCAAACAAATTAGTGTAAACACGTAAGAAAACAAATAGACCACACAAAGTGGTTTGCATACATGAGACATCACTCACGATGTTAGAATACATGCAAGGTCATCATGGTAGAAAAAAAAACAATTGTGTACACAAGAAAAGGGAAAATCCCGCATACAATGGGAAACAACGAGATAATTAGAAACAAACAAACAATGATTCATGGAGACATATAATCATACAAAATAAGTGTTGCACATGGAATACCCATTAGAATGTTTGAGCGATAACCAATGTGTCCAAGCGTGTATGAGTAATTAATATAAGATGCTAAGTACCAAATGAAACAAGAGCACATAGAGAAGATGAATTTGGATGCCCCAGAGTGACCGGTATAGGAAGGGTAGAAGGTGAGCATCCATGCAGCGTGTAAAATTCATGTGTCCGTGATAACACTAAACAAATTCATGAATGCGCATGTGTGTATGATAGAGAAAATGACATACAAGAAATCAGCCTAACATGTGTAGTAAAGTGATCATAAAAAACACTAGCAAGCAAAATTAAATTCCCCTAAGATAATGCGGTATGTTGTGGATGAATGGGATGGAATACAAAATGTAATTATAGGAGCAATGTGCCCCCAAAGTGGATGGAAGTGTATTCCATGAGGTTCATTTTGTTTACCCCCTCAAAGACAATAATAAACCTTAAACGAGAGTGCGTCATCGGGAAATGGTCGAGTAGTGTTGGTTGTGTCTAGTGTGCTTTATGATGAGTGTGTATATGTAATGGTGATTAGATATGCAATGTGGAGGGATATGCGTGAACCCTATAGCTGAAGTGTATATCACGATTAGTTGAATGGATGAGTGATGATTTATCCCTAAGTGTATATCACTAGATGATGAAAGAATGAGTGATGAGTTAGCATTAAGCGTATATCACTACATTATGACAAAAATAGGAGATGATTTGACCAAAAGTGTATATCACTACAATATGAAAGGAGGGAGTGGTGATGTAACCTAAGGTGTATACCACTACAAAATGATAGAATAGGTGATAATTTAGCCTAAAGTGTATGTCACTAAGTTGGAAATATCACATGAGGAAATATCGCATGATGAGTGTAAGGTCCATTTGATTGGTAAACCCTTAGCAGTCGAGTATGGACCGAGGAACTAAAGTGCATCATAGGGTGATGAATTCAACACATAGAAAACAACGTAGTATAAACAAACCAAGTGATGAATAGGGTATGTAAATGTGTGGTATGAATAATGCAATGTAGGATGTTTGGGTTGTGTAGAACATGTAATATGTAATATGTGATGATAGGTGAAATCCTAATAGAATATATAGTGATAAAATGTAAAGCTAAACCCATGTACAATGTAACCTAGCGTACTATATAGAATGTATGTAGAACTACGTAGTATGACTATGTATGGGTTATGTAAGAATAACCTAATAATTTATGTGGTGTGTAGGGTAAGGACTAGTATAATGTAGAATGTAAGGATGAAATGTAAAACTAGACTCATAGGTAATGACGTCTAGTATAATATAGAAGATTTATCATATGAAAATATGCAAAGTGCATGGATATTGTAAGGAATTTCATGCACATATTCGCACTAGTATAGCGGATAATAAATTTATAATTGATGGTTTATGACACATAGTGTATCGTGGAATGAAATATATAATACCTAAGTCAGTGTGTGGGGTTCAGTGTAATGGTAATCCCTCAATAGTCAATCAGAACCAAAGCACAAGAGTGTGTCATCGGGTAATGAAGGTGTTATGATGCACAATATGATATGATTATAGGAGAGAAGGGCAATGGATGATGATGTGTTGATGTTAGGATGGGGGGTGAGATGTCATACCCCAAACGTGTATGAAAGAGAAATTAACCAATGAGGGTGAAGGATGAAGGTCCCTCGGCCCATTCATGGGATAGTGTAAGTGGAGGGACATGATATAATAGTGGTAATATAGTAGATAAACATTGTTCTGTGAATGTAATCTATATGCGCATGAATATTTAATGAATGAGGAAGAGTGGGATGTAGTTTTAACTATACATGACAAAGCACGAAAAACATTGGTATGATGTTTGTGCATTCAATGATAGTGGCAATATGGATGATTGTGGTAGTGTACTAGTCAAGAAGGAGGATAGTGATGAGTAGGCGGTAGAGTAATCATTTGACGATTAAGAAGTTGAATGAAAATGTCTTGTGTTGTAGCATTAGAGTGAAAGATGAGAGGTGGAGGCAACAATGTACCTAGATGGTCAACAAGAGGGCACGCAATGGATGTAGATGGTGTATGAGGTGGATCATGAGTACCAACATGAGATTGAGAAGCAACCTTAAGTTGTTCAACTTCAACAATGAGAGATGCAATTGTGGCTTCCATGGACTGACATTGATTTTGCAACGCGTGTATGGAATCCAATAGGTGTGTATTAGATGGATGAATATGAAAGTGGAAGTCATCAACTAAATGGGTGGATATAGGACATATTTGAGGTGGTGACAGATTGTTGTTAATGCAAGGAGGTAAGGGAGAAGTAAGATCTTCTAAAAGGTCATCAACATTATTGTCAAAATTGTATTGAACGATACAAGAAACCTAATAAACAATGGAATGTGGTTATTCATGTAAATAACCATGAGTTTGTAAAATATACATGACCATGTCATATTGTTCATTCATAAAGGGAGGTAATGGAAATCTCCAACAAATAGTGAAGTTGGGTGAATAACACAAAAGGAGATACTACAAATGTTAACAATACCAAATGTCATTGGAAATGCTATATCAATGTGATCAGGATCAAGTGTGCCTCCGATATAATCTAACCAAGACTAGCCAAGAGTAACCAGATAAGTAGTATGATAGCATGCAAGATGAATGAAAATATCAAAATTATGCAAAGCATATGCAAAATTGATAATAATGGATCAATGATATAAATATGGAGCTTATAAAGGAGAATGGAGATCTGCAAAGTCAAAACCAAGACGAGAGAGACCATCATGTGAACATACAATGGTCATGCATGAGGTATCGAGTGGTATGTGCTCCCAATAATAATTATTCATGAAGAGAGTGCAGGTGAATGGTGGGCACAATAAAGGGATGATGTTGGCATGTATAATAATATGGAATCTTGCAGACAGAGGACTAAAACGTGGCAAACTATGTTAAGAAAATATGGAACAATTTTAAAATTATACTAAATGAAATAGACCCTAAATGTGCAAGGATGTAAAATTAAAGGAATTAGTAGATTACTAGAGAGCTGTCACATGTTGTCACAGCTTCACTGTGATTCTTGAAGAAGGAACGATCACTCGGAGGTCTTGCAAAGGTCATATCCGGAAGATATAATGAGACCGCAACGCCCAGAAGGTACTAGGGTGCCACTGGGTGCCCTGGTCTATAGAATAGAACCTAATCTTTGTAAAAGATCAGAATATGATTTTAGTAGGGTCGTAAGATGCACTTTGAAATATTCCCTATCTATCGCAACGGATCCGTCGAACTACGCTAGATATATGAAATGATGAAGATGAAGGAATGATCTTCAAAAGACAAATAGGTATAAAAAACCTAAAATAAAAGATGCAAAATGAATGGGTCGGACTGACCTCAGCTACCACAATAGTGGGCTTACTAATCTGAGCACTACAAAGTACATTTCAGACCCAAATTTATCTCTCGGTGTGTGTGTGCATGTCGTGCCCTAAGTGCTCTTGTGTCGGTGTCACTTTGTGAAGTAGCGAGAAATAATAACTATAGAAAATGTGATAGTATGTGTGCATGGAATAGAATATAATCTCTCCCCTTATGTTCTCGTGTGTTGGCAATGTACAGATCTCCTAGCCTTGATGCATGACACTATGTGGATGCAAGTGATGCAATGGATGTAACTATAGATGCATTTATATTAGTATGTAACACTTGGACCCTCATTATGATCTCATAACTTTATATTTATAGGGTTCTCTTGATCTAATTTTGTAATTAACCTTGACATGGCCGACTAGGAAAAAGATAAGGATGAAAAATGGCTAGAAGAGGCCCAAAAAGAGGTAGGAAAGTATAAAATGGATCGGGCACCTAGATGGGACCAGGGAACCTCGGGGCACCCTAGTTTAGGCTAAAATGACAGAAAGTTATGAAATAAGTGAGAATGCATATGCAAATATGCGGGAATGGCGAAATAAAAGATAAAAATAAGATGGCCAAAAGGTGGGATTAATTAGCACTTTCTTTACTTGAGAATCCTCTAAATAGTAGTATAAGAATGTGCTTTATAATGCCTAAAGTGCATGATTTTTTCACTACACCAATGATTATTACATGTACACTTGAGCCAAAGATAAACTTTATTATCCATACAGGTGTGTCAAAGGCTAAAATCCAAATTTGATCCAAGTCACCTTGTCTAAGATTATAAATGATTAAAATAATGTATGTGGTCTAAGATAGACTAGATGCAAAAAAGGCTATTTCTAATAAGACAAGTTGAGTAAGCTATACCTTAGTTTTTTCAAATATACCTTAACTTGGGTAAAACTTTTGTTCCTTTTATAAAGAAAAATTAAATGGGTCAACAACAAATTCACTAGGGAGGTTCGAGTCATGTAAGGCTATAATTTCCTTTGAGTAACATGCACTATTATTAGCTTTATTATTATGTTATTTATCAAAAGAGTTATAAAATACACATGCAAGTAGTAAACCGAGGTTGTAACAGAGGGTGTTAATATTTCAGATCCACCTTATTTTCCTATTTATTCCAATTCTTTTGCAAGCATAGAGAGAGAAAAAATATATCATTCCTCACATAGGGTGCACTTTTGTTAGATAACAAGTTTTTTTTAAATCTTTTGAGGACCATGAGGTCATAAAAATTGTTTATTTTATTTGGGGATATCAATACGACCTCATGAATAAACTCGGTATCCCATTTTTGATCTACTAAAATATTCATTTGAAACAATGCCTATCTAGGTAAGACTTCTAGGCCTACCCCGTAACCATGGGATGAATCTTGGCTTAAAGACATTAGGAACAAGTTGATTTATTTTTAAAAATATGACGATGCAACCACCCAATAATTGGATAATACCTATGCCTATATTTTATTGGATTTAGACTTATCCCTGACTTATTTGAAAAAATCAATATGTGGATTGGAGACAAGATTTGGACTCAAATCTTGACTATGAAAGGTTTTCCTTTCATTATCACAAATGTTTTGAAACTATACATTTGATTATAGATTGTGGGCATTCAAAGATAAAAATAGGGCTACTCTAGCTTGTTGAAGGATTCCTTCCATTCTCATTTGACCATGAATTCCTCATTTGATCCTACTACTGATTTTACTTATTATATGTGCCCCTCAATGTTGGATTATTTTGTGAGTCTTCCTCAGTGCCCATCAAGGAAATGGTTTTTTTGACCCACAATACCGAGAGCTCTTTTAGGATGGACAGGGAGAGGGAAACCCCTCTAAACTCCTAATAGCACTCGATTTTGACTTTTTCTTCTATCGACATTCTCCTCCCATGTAAACCTGCAAAAATTTGATGAGATCAACAATGAGGATTGGACATTGGTTCAAAAACGAGGGGTCCTCTTTAAAACTGCAATCGATCCTTCCCACATGACACTCGAGATCTCAATCCTCTACTTTGGGTTTACTTATAGTTGGTTTAGATTTGATGTTGCAGACCGATGCTTTTATGTTTGTATCACAACATGTTTTTATTGTGTTTATTTTGGAATTCATTGTCTTATCTTGGTTGTTGGCCTTTTTTCCCGGTAGGGTCCTATTCAAAAAACGTTTTATCCATATTAAAAAAATAAAACCAAAACATGATTTCCCATGAATTTTTAGCTTAGCCATCCAAATCAAAAGTTAAACACTTTAAACACATAACTCTATGGTGTAAAAATGCTTTTAAAGTTAAATTACTTTCAAGAATAGATGCATAAAAAGCATGTGACCCTTTCTTTTATAGTTTTCGATGTGGACACAATCCATGATACTAGGTAAAGTTATAACAATTCTTAAAATACCCTCATACCATTGTTCAAAATTTAATTGGTGTTATAATTTGAGACACTTTCAAAAGAGTTATTTGCATGAGAGCAACCACTAAATTTTGAAAATTATTTTGGAATTTCCCTACATTTAACACTTTTGAACTAAGAAATCAAGTCCTACCACCTTAACCCTCTTATTTTCTACATTTATAATTTTGGTTCATAATTATTTTCACCTTTTATCCTTGAAAATAAATTTTTTGTACGAATTTTGGAGCCACTTTTGTTTATGGTGCTTAAGATAAAATATCAAAGATTACCAAATTCCTCCTAAATGATGCCTCTAAAATCAAGTATTTTTATCATATTTTAGTTCCATAAATTTATTTGAATTATCACCATATAGGAGAATGGGTTGGTTATGGAATATTATTTTTCATATGGTTGGTGATTCTTTTCTAATGTCATACTAGGTTTATTTATGTTACGTTTAAAGTATATTGTTATGAAGTCTCATTTATCTAAAATTTACTCCAAAAGTGTGTTAGGAAATACTTATTAGTGTTCACGTTATTATAACTCATATAGGTTTTATATGATTAAACTTATTATAAGTTGTAATGTGAATTTGTTTCAACAACTTCATGTATTTAGTTTATTATTTGTATTACGGGTTAAACAACCACACAATTCTCTCCTAGAATCTTGGGTTGTTGACTCCCTATTAGTAGGATATGGTTTGCCTATTTATTTGTATGTTTCATATTGAATAATCAATTGAATCATTATTCTATTATATTAGTTTTATTTAGTATCAAAGAAAGATTGCATCTCTGCTTGGATCATGCATGTGAAGGATAATTAGAAGGAAATAAGGAGTGTATCCTACTTGTATTCTTTCCTTGATAATGAGAGAGACAAAGCAAAAAAATTATTAATTAGTAGAAGACCACAGTCAGACTCTAAGAATTATATTGGATATGCATATACTCTAGATTTTATTGACATATGATAAGATTGGTGAATGAAGGGTCGTATGACATACACAAAAAGTGAATACTTTTACCCCTGTGTGACATTATTATATTTCGAGATGACTTTACTATTGAGCTCCATTAATAAAGTTTTCCCTAAGAATTTCTACAAGTTTGTACATTTATTGTATCTCTATCAATTCAATTCCTCTTTGTCATTTGTAATTTTCTAGTCAATTATTTTTTAGCCTAATTGAGGCATTTGTCTATAGTCTGGTTCAAGTAAAAAGTGGTGTCATCAAAATTTGTAAAAAAATGCCTAACAGATACATTTTTCTCAGTAACCGGACATCCTCCTTGTAATTGTGCTTGATGATCAAATTCGGTTGAGCTAGCAACATGAAACCAAAGGTCAAAGGTAATGGAGGATGGATGGCAATCAACTCCTATCGTTAGTCACTGTGATAATGGGGCCACATTTTGTTATTGTGGCATCTCTTTTTCAGTTGTGTGGTGTGTACAAATTCAAATGGTGTGTGGTTTCCTTCTCTTGTTATGATTTAAACAAGGAGAATGTGCATTGCGGATTTTGGGAATAGTTGTATAGGATGGAAGCTGAAATAGAGTGATCCTCTAACTACTGAAATTATTCGAATCTCATAATTCTAACATCGATTTTCTAGTGAAAGATAATTTACTAGAAGTGAAAGTTGGAATTTTTGAGTTATCAGTATATAGGTGAATCGGTGGAAGCGTGATCATTTAGTATGGGATTTACTTGTGGTGAAGCAGTTGGTTATGTGTAGCAAGATCCAAGCCAACAATATGCAGACCTAAAAGTATACGAGAGGCATATGAATCTATTTCCAGCTTCAAATGGTGTAGAGTTCTTCCCATGTTCAAACAAAGGGGTTAATGTTAGGAAATATTTATTAGTTTTCATGTTATTATAAGTGTGTGTATAGTTTTAGTATAATTAAACCTATTATAAGTTGTAATGTGAAGTTGTTTCAACAACTTCACGTATTTAGTTTATTGTTTGTATTACGGGTTAAACAACCACATGATTCTCTCCTAGAATCTTGGGTTGTTGACTCCCTATTAGTAGGATATGGTTTGCCTATTTATTTGTATGTTTCATATTGAATAATCAATCGAATCATTATTCTATTATATTAGTTTTATTAAATCGAAATGATGCCTCTAAAATCGTATTTTTATCATATTTTAGTTCCATCATTTTTTTGAATTATCACCATATAGGAGAATGGGTTAGCTATGGAATATTATTTTTCATGTGGTTGGTGATTCTTTTCTAAGGTTTTACTAGGTTTGTTTCAGTTATGTTTAAAGTGTGTTTATTCTGAAAGACTCATTTATCCAACTTTGAGTCCACAAGTCAATCCACTCCAAAATTACTTGTCTATCTTAGGGAATATTTTTTTTTTTTTTTTTTTTTTGTAACTTTGGGAATATGTTTGAAACCTTTTGAATATGAATTTTTGTTGGTTTAATTTCCACCATGTGACTCTTCGGTAGTGGTGAGATTGCTCAATATAAACATGTGGATATGTTGCCTCATTATGATTACCATGCACGTAAAAGTGTCTTGGACCTCTTTAAAATGGTATATCCCACCCATGATGGCGTGGATGTGAATATAATTAAAATTTATCATTTTTCCCTTTGTTCCTTGTTCCTATATACAAATTAAATAAAAACTCTCACCTTAGTCATAATAATAAGAATGAAAACTAAACAAGTAGTGTAGAATGATTGATAAATTGAAAATGTTTTTGAGAAATTTAAATGAATGAAAAATGATATTTGTCCCATTTCACTCATATTTTGATATGTAAATAAACTAGTTATTTCACATGGGGACTATGAATGTTGTTATCTCTCTCTCTTTCAAATCTATAAATGTGGAAATAGTATAAAATTGTGTGGGAAATATTGATTTCTCTATCTAAACCGTGAATGTGATTTCATTACGGAGGAGAGGAGGAGAGTTGTAGAAATCCAACACATAAAAATATAATGAATAAAACTTAATTCAAACACATTCTTATTATCAATTTACATATTGCAATATTTACATATATATAGAAATATAATTCCTATATTTTAGGAATTTCGTATAACTACACCTCCATGATTATCTCTCCCAAACTCTATACATATGAGTTATTAAACTCACACAACAATATTTGTTATAGTTGTTTAATATAACAGCTTATAATGGATATTTACTAACTTACCATTTAAAAATAAATACCAATGTAATTATTATTTACTACCATACATTAAGATGATAATAATTACTTTTGTAATTATTATTTACACACACATATATGTGGAGCACTAACCATGGATTTCTTAATATTTCCCCCTTAGTGTGAACATGGGGAAAACTTTCCTTATCTTGAAATATGTCACTCCGTAGTTTGCTAATGATCTAGATGGTTTCTAGGACAATACCACCAACCTCTGGAGGGTTTTCCAAGTGGTTAACCAATAACCACACACATAATGGTTTTTAAGATAGTACCAACAACCTCTAGATAGTTTTTCTAGTGGATTACTAACAACCACAATATCATGATGTTGTAGTAGTATCATCGGCTCTCATCACATTCTTCCTTTAAGAGATTACATAGGAAACAACTCGCATATCACAACAACATATACTAGAAATATTTCACATTACCACCTCTAAGAATCACAATGTTCTTAGTTGTAGCCACTGTTATCGATCGTTGCCACTCAATCTCAAACAACATAGGAAACTTCCACTACCACTTTGGAAGCTTCCCTTGACTTTAGTCATTTTAGGATTAGAATGGAAATAGAACATTAGTGTCATGTTCCTCCCCACAAAGTATGAAATTTCCACGCATGAACACTAAGAACTAAAAAGACATACAACTTATCGGATCTTTCTAGTTAGATATTGTTGCACATGTTCACCATTGCAAGTGAACGTATCCACAAGCGGACCATCTTTAAATGAAGTACGGTAGTAAGAGGATCATATCAATCAAACAATCACTGACAATCATTTACCCTCCAACATAACTCTTTTTCTAACATCTAGAACCACATAAAATAGGAACTCTGAAAAGAAACACACTGCAAAAACTAAAAGGAAATACTCACACCACACGTATGTCACCAAAATGTTTATGCGGCCTTATCATTGGTGGTGATGAGAGGTCGTTAATTGACCTCCAACCTCTATATATCTCCCTCCTCTGGTGTCATGTTGTTAGATCATCTAAATTTAATCATGGAAATCAAGAAACACACCCCACATATTGGATGTCACATTCCAATGATAATGTGTCCTTTACAATTTTTTATTTTTGGAATTTATGACTCAATAAGGCTCAAAAGTGCCACAAAAGAGGATATTTTCTAAAATTGGAACTTTTCAACAAAATTGAAACCAATGTGATGGGGATGAAAAAACAAGCCATTTTGCAAAAAATGGCACTCGATTTTGAGTTATCATGCAAAATTTATTAAGATTTCAATTTCCCATAAAAAAAGGCCCAAATTAATTTTTCATTGGCTCAACATTAAAAATTTCTCAAGATGAAGAGAAAATCTATCATGTGACCACTTGTTTCTCTAACGAGAGGAAATAAAGATTTCAAAAATGTTAATGATCTGAAGAAATGGTGCCAAATAAGTATTAATTTGGCCAAAAATGTATTAATTGCCCTCAATTTGTAATTATTTAAGAAAAAAATATAGAAAAATAATAATTTTCAAACTATTATTTTGCAAAAAAATAAAATAGTCACTCAATCAGAAATGGTTGTGGGAAGGCAAGTAACTCACTCAAGGTTGATTTTGAGTTGAAGCAACAAGCAATGATTTGTTAATAACTTGAGAACCGAACTTTGATTTGCAAATCATTTAATGCATCGGAAAGCTTGTTTAAAGATATTTGTAATGGTAGTAATTTTTTTAATTTAATTACAAATGTGAAATTTGTTCTTGACTAAGTGTGATGCCTAAACCGCCCAACAAATAATGTTTTATTTCCTTACAGCCACAATAATTTAAACCCATGACAAAACCTTCTCTTAACTATAGGAGAATAGATCAAACAGATAAACAAAAACTAAGATCTCCACTATTGTATTAAATCACAAACGTAGACCATAGATAGTTTTGTTGCATACTTAGGAGCAAGTACAACACTTCTCCCATTGATACTCTCATAAATCCATCAAAGAGAGAAGATAAGGACGCTCTGATACCAAATATGGAGGAGAGAGGAGAGTTACAGAGATCCAACATAGAAAAATATAATGAATAAAACTTAATTCAAATGCATTCTCATTATCAATTTACATATTGCAATATTTACATATATATAGCAATATGATTCCTATATTTTAAGATGTAGGTATAAATAAACCTTCACGATAATCTCTCCCAAACTCTATACACATGAGTTGTTAAAATCACACAACAATATTTGTTATAGTTGTTTAATATAACAATTTATAACAAATATTTACTAACTTACCATTTAAATAATAATTACCAATGTAATTATTATTTACTTGACATATTTACTACCATAAATTAAGATGATAATAATTACTCTCGTAATTATTATTTACACACACATATGCGGAGCACTAGCCATGGAGTTCCTAACATTCATGATATTATTTTTATATAGGAGAAGTACAATCCATGCCACCTTTGTGTCGATTCATGTTGTTGTATGTCATAACGAGTGTTGTGATCAAAATTATAATGATTGGTATTACTCAAAAATAATATTTTTCAATTAGTATTTTTAATTGTATAATTTCAATTGAAAAGGAATTTGGAGATTGTTAGTTTTGTATTTGGGTATTGTTATATTTGGGTAGACTTACTTGTTGTATCAATTGAAAAGATATTGAAATTGTTAATTTCATTTATGAGAAGTGGAGATCATCATATACTTAAATGTGTAGAAATTTGTATCGAAATGGGTCTATTATATTACAATAATTGGTTTTCATTATGTGATTATTGCCTTATGCAAGAAAAAATCATGTATGTGATAGATTGGAACAATAAAAAGAAACTAGATTTCTTTACAATACTATCATTATAGTATTCTCTCTAACTTGAACCGAAACTCTATAAACCATATGAAATAACTCTTCTAATATCTTGAAATTATATTTTATTATTCTTGTAGTGAACTCATTCCCTACCTTATCATGAGTAGTAAGTGATTAGACTACTCTATCATTTTTTGTAGCCCTATGTAGCACAGGTCATGCCTATGCAACCCCCTTCCCATGCTTAGGATGACCAAGCCTTGATATTGATTTTTATCTCTTATAAACCACTTATAAGTTTGAACTCTTGTGAGTAACCTTATTATGTTCTTATGAATATCTTCTCTCATAAAAATTATTTTAGAGCCTATTGTAATTTATAATGGAAAATTCTTCCTCTTGAAAATTGTTGTAAACATTTGAATTACTTAAATAAAAGAGAAGTGAAGGTGTTTCCTTGAGGAAAACACATTATAATAGAACTAGAATTCTATAACTTGAAAATAGGTGTTATATGTGTCTTTATGTATTTTAATTGTCACATAAAACAAAAGATTGAATAACAATTAAATTGTACTAAGTGTGTCATATAATTTGTAACTTTTGTGTATTTTGGATAACCATTCCTCTCTCTCTAAATGGATTAAATGTTGCGGTTTGATTACTTTTTTGAGAATTTGTAGAATTTAAATGAGTATTGTGAGTGTTTAGAATTAGTAATCCACATTAGTTTTGTTGTAAGTTTATTTGGGTTAGTATTTTGTACGATTTTAACATAGTTATAATAATAATGATTCGAGAAAGATGTGTGAGCATAGAATTAGGTGTGAGTGAGATATTTTAAGAAAGAGAATAAAGGTTGTTGAACAAGGGGTTCCATCATTGGTCGTCAACCCCCTCACCGATATTACGATATTACGTATGTAACATCATTATTGACTCGACCAGACTGTTGTTCCTTGACTCCGTGCAGTAAGGCGGTGCCCTATATCTATATCTCTCTCTATATCTCAGCCTTCCATATTCGGGTGGTGAATCTATCGGTTAAGATAAGATCAGATCAGATCTATATAGGGTAGGGTAGGGTAGGGTAGGGTAGGGCGGGGGCGGGGCACTCTAATCGGCACTCGTCCATCCGGCGTCCACTGAACCGCTATCCTCCTTCTCGGGTCGAAAACCTACCTAGGATGTAACTAGAGGTTTGTGGAGTTAAGATATGTGTTTTATAATAGATATGAACTATTATAAACTATATTGAATGATTAATATGATGTTTATACCCCAATTTTGACCATGTTTATTAGGCATGTCTGATTATTTGTCTTCTATTCTTAATCAACATCACACAATGGCTATGTAATGTAGACCACATGAAAAATTCATTTCTTTTTCCATCCACCCCTTCTTTCTCACATTCATAATTCACTTACAAAATCTTCAAACTTCCACATTTTTATATTATCTTCATTATTTTTATTTCCATTTTTTTCATAGTTTTAACAAATTTTAAAAAATGTAGATTTTGTATGGAATTTACAATAAAATATAGCCTTCTTTATATTTTTGTGGATTACACTTAAATAAGACAATTACTTTTTATTAAGTATAAAGGATTTTTATTGGGACCATACCGAAGAACAAAATATTCCTGAAGCCTAGATAAAACAATGAAGAGAAAAAGAGACATAACTAGATTAGGTAATCGACAACAACATAAGCACAATCCTTAGGCAACAAAAACTAAAGTCAACCAAAAACTCAAGAAAGTGATCAAAGTTTCATATGAGGATGGGCTGAATGTAGTTTGGAAGATACTCTTTTTTTTTTTTAGTAACGTCCATTCCTCCTTGTTAAGCTATGATCTAGAATCACACGGAGGAGTACGTATAAAGAAGAGATAGGTCAAAGAGGAGATATATCGAGAAGAAGAAGGTGAGATATTTTCCAATACATGCTCAGCAGTGGCATGGGGATTATTTGATTCAATATGAGGAAACTGAGGGGATTTTTAGTAGAAGAAGGGGTCATCCGAGAGGGGCTTAACCTGAACAAGGGACGAAAAAAGAAAGGGATTAGAAGAGGGGTTAATTATAAAGTGAGAGGGTAGAAAATCCACCCACCAGAATTATTTTCCCCCTTTTTCCTTGTACGTCCATAATCCTCAACCACATGTCCCATTTCAAAACACCGATGGCAACATAAATCCAATCTTTCATAGTCCACTCTTTGTGTCCAGGTTCTATCACCAATCAATAGATTAATACTATTGGGAAGGTCTTGGGTGATGTCTAAATCCACAAGAATCCTAGAATAAGTAGTATGTAGTTATTAAGAAGTAACATTTTCATATTTTTCATATCCCCCGAGAAGATTACCAATAGAATGAAGGAAACAATTATCTCAAAATTGAAGGGGGATTCATGGGAGTAGAACCCGGATGGGCATTGTGTCAAAAGAGTTTTCCAATGAGTCAAATAAGGGATACCAATATTTAGTCATAAGACCATACTTGGTCCTCCCAAACCAAGTGTTGGTTGTGTATTATTTCACGTTCCTCATCATAATCAAGCATAAAAATAAAATACGCTTTGGAGCATGGGTAAATTTTGATCTTACCCTTGATTTTCAAGCCTCTATTATTGAGTGATCCATTTATGTAGCTAAGAAAGCTTGGGCTAAAAATTGTGGAATTTGCATGTGAGCCAATGTCTATTGTAGACATCTTCCAAATCTCGTAATTTATATAACACATCATCTTCTAGCTTCAAGACTAGGATATCTTTAGTAGGTGACAAGGTTTGTTCTATTTGGATTCCTTTTGTTACAATGGAGAAAAAGAAATCCCATGCCTCCTGGTTGCCTCCACCCACAACATGTGTAGTATGCTCCATAGAAAATGTGTCCAACCCTTTCTTTTTTACCTCACCATCAAAAGACCTGAAAATGGGGTTGGTATTCCCTAACTCAATGACTAAGGGCACTTTGATGATCCCTTGTTGCAATGTAGAATTGACCAATGAGGAAGAGGCACCTCCAAATCCACCCTTCTAATCACTGTTTAGATCTCTCTTTTCCTTCGAGGGCTCACGCTACCTCCATGCGAACACACATCGAGGAAAGAGGAATGACCTACCCAGACCATTGCCACCACATCCATTATGATAAAAATAAATAAAAATTTAGTTTTTGATTGGCATTTTTGTGTTGTTGGCCATACTTGGTTGTAGAATAAGTTGAAGGTTGTATTGTTGTATTTAGTCTGGGATCAGTTTACATTTTATGGCTTGTTTGTGCGATATTGAGGAAATATATCCTTGACATCGTCTCATGCTCTTCAATGGTTAAGAATTGAGTGGTCCTCCAAACTCTCAATTGATATTTCTACATTGATTCTTGGGTTAGTTTTATGTGAGAACTATACTCTTTATTTGGATATGTGTTTTAATGAAGGAAATTATTGGAATAGTCTCCTCATCCTATCTCTAAAGTAATGAACCTTCCAATTAAGTAAATTTTTACATTAATTGTTGAAATTAATGGTGTTTGGTAATATTTAGCCCCACGCTGAAATTGAAATATGTTTTCCTCTCTCCCAAACACCATCACCGATAAGAATTTATATCTATTTGTTCTATGAATTTAAATAACTTGCGGAAGTGTTTTAAGACACAAGAAAAAGAAGGCGGGAATTTTTAAGTGTTAGTGTTGTGCAAAAATGTCATAGCCGTGATACAAAGGAAGTGAAGTGGTAGTATAATGTGCACGTGAAACCCTTAGAAGTTCTTTAAAAGCCATACGACAAAGGAAAAGTCAAGCAATAAAGTAAAATCCTCATTAAAAAGGAAAATCCACACAACAAAAGAAAATTTGTAGATGTTTCTGTTTGGATTCATCAAGGTAAATTTCATGGAAATTTCAACCATCCAATGTGAACATGTGGTGGCATTCACTCTAATATTTTGGGTGTTGGACTCCAATGGATCTCAAGCCTCGATTGAGTGGGATTTAGTAAAGGTTTCGGGTATGTGCCTAAGTTCAATGTAGTTTGGGTGACACGTGGCTATATACATGTGGTTTTTAATATATAGCAAGTAGACGAGAGGAGAAGGAAGAAAAAGGAGGAATACATAATATATGTGTAAAGAATATAGAGCATAAGAAGAAGGAAAAAAATAATATGTAGAGAGGAGAATATAGAGCAGAAACTTGAGGTGAAATATTGTAAGAGAAACAAAAGAAAATATACATAGCGAAACTTTGAGATTGTATGAATTTTTTAAATTAAATATTATATATATATATATATATTCTAGTTTTGTTTTTCCTGTCTGTCCGTTGTTTTGGCAATAAACTTTGCCAACAGATTTGCATCGTAGCGAAAGGTTGTTGGAGCTATTGAGTTATTATTTTATGGGTTTTTATTTTTAATGACTTATAAGTAGCAATAACTCGTGGAAAAAATGTGAAACATTTGATGTGAATAAATATTATAGTTTGTGTATCAAGATGAAGACATTTTTCTCTTCTCAAGAGCTATGGGAACTAGTGGAAGGAGGATATGTAGAGGTACCGAATCATTATACTTTCAATGCACTAACATAAGGTCAAAAGAATATTTTGAAGGAAAATAGAAAAAGGATGCAAAGGCTTTAAGCTACATTAAAAATGTTGTTAATGATTCAGTTTTCCCAAGAATAGTAGAAACTATAAAATCCAAAAAACATGGGATACCTTGCGCAGAATGCTTATCAAGGAACCGACAAGGTTAAGATAGTCGATTATTAATGTTGAGGAGAGATTTTGAGACCCTTCTCATGAAAGAATCAGAATCAGTAAATTATTTTTTCAAAAGAACAATGACCATAGTCAATCATATGAGGACTAATAGAGATATTTTTGAAGACCATAGGATTATAAAGAAGGTATTGAGGATCCTTCCAACCAAATTTGATCCAGTTGTTGTTACAATAGAAGCATCCAAGGATTTGAGGCAAATGACATTTTATGATTTAATGGGTTCTTTGCAAACTTATGAGAAAAGGATGAGTAGGACATCTAGCTCCTCCAATGAATAAGCCTTCAAAACAAACAAAAATGTGAGAGGCATGAGGAGAGTATGCTATAACAGAGGAACAAGAATATTTTTTAACCAATAAGAAGGTGGAAGACAAAATCATCAAGAGCCACATGCAAGAGGAAGAGGAAGAAGCAACAACACTTCTATAGGTGGTTCTACACAAAGGTATGATAAATCAAATGTACAATGTTGTTAATTGAAAAACTATAAACACTATGCTTTAGTGAATACAAAAAGAAACAGGATGATATGAGAAATCTTAATGCAATATTTTCTCTTTACTTGCAAAATCATTTGAACTTGAAAAGAGTGGAACTTTAATTCGAAGTTGGAATATAATTAAGAAAGGAAACAAACAAATATGGTATTTGGATATTTCTTGCAGATAACCATATGTGTCGATATAAGGAAATGTTCAATAACATAGATGAATAAATTAGATCTTAAGTGAAGATGGGAACAAATGTGAGGCTCCAGTGATGGGAAAAGTGATGTGGATCCAACTGCAAGAGGTTGAAATACCTCCAAAACACACATAAAAACTTTACAAATAAAAACTAAAAGTTTCAAAATATATTTCTTATCATTATGGAATCCACACTAAAATTTTACATCATTACAATCCTCCTTTTATTTCACGTCTACTCTAAAAACCTAAAATGCCAAAAAACCCTAAAATGCCAAAAATTACCTACTAGAAAAACAACTCGGATGGGCCCAAAAATTTTGTGCCAAATATGCCTTCATAAATTAAGGCTCATGAAAAATTTGAATTATTCTAACAAGCACAAAAAAATTTATTAAACTTCTAAGACCTAGTCAAAAGTGAAAAAAATGTTTGGAGCCAATTTTAAGCCACTAGATGAAGGAATACAACCCCTAAAATGTGTTGAATCGCGAAAAACTTATGTGAAATTTTTTTCCTATCATAGTAATAATGTATATATATACCACCCTATAAAATTTCAAGAGTATCTAATGGTCGGATAAAAATTTATGGTCTCCAAAAGTGTTGTTGTTGCATCATTCTCCCCTGGTTGAAAAGAATTCAACTCCTACAAATTCAGTTGATGGAATTCATCAAATTTTTCACTATCAATCTTCTTCAAATCCCAATCAGAATCCCAAGATTTTATTCTTTATGCAAACCTTCCCAAGATACCAAGTATATTTTGTAGCTCCCATGTCTAGTAGTGATTGTCTTTTGGTCCAAGACACGCATTACCCTTTCCTTTTTCTTCTTCTGGCATCTGTTGCTCCCAGTTTATTTCTTCCTCCAAAACATTTTCATCATGACTTGGATTCTTATATAAGTCGAAACACTAAAAACTTGTGAGATAGAAAATTTTTCAGGTAGCTCCACCTTGTAAGCATTATCACTCATTTTCTTCATAATCCTACACGGCCCAATCTTCTTAAACTTGAGTTTATTATATGTCCATTTTAGAAAGATCTCCTTTATAAGATGAACCATCACCATATCTCCTTCTTTGAATATATTTAATCTCCTACTTCAATCTGCAATTGCTTTATATTGTCCATTGCTCGCTTTCAATTTTTCCTTCACTTCATCATTCGCAACTATAGAATGCGTCCTACAAATGCTTCTGCATCATCACTAGTTTTATCTTCACCGGGTAGCACAATCATATCTAGGACCCCCTTGGGATTCCTACCATATACAATCTGGAAAGGATACCTCCCTGTTGACCTGTTTACTAAGCTATTATAGGAAAACTCATCTTGTGGTAAAGCTAAGTCCCATTGTTTTGGCTTTTCTCCAACTATGCAATGTAGGAGATTTCCCAAGCTTATGTTCACTACTTATGTCTACCCATCAGTTTAGGGGTGATATGCACTACTAAACTGTAGCTATGACCCCATTTTCCTCCACAGAGTCTTCCAAAAGTGACTCAAAAACTTTGTGTCCCAATCTGAAGTGATCGTTCTTGAAACTCCATGCAATCTAACCACTTCAAAAAAAAATCTACAACTCTTGAAGTAACATTATTTATTTTACAAGCAATGAAATGTGCCATCTTAGATAACATATCAACCAAAAAATATATAGAATCATTCCCTCACTGTGTGTTAGGAAGTCCTAACGTGAAATCCATACTCAAATCAACCCATATCCCCTGTGGGACGGGTAATGGTATATACAACCTAGTATTCTCGTGCATGGCCCTTAGGCATTTGGCACACTCGACATCTTGCTACAATCCTAATTATGTCCCTCTTTACCTTTAGCCAATAATACTTTTCTACAACAAGAGAAATTTTCTTACTTATACCAAATTTTCCATCCAACCGCCCTCTATGCAATTCTTTTATCATATTTTCTCTCAATGAACTAACAGAATACATAATTGTTTCCCCGAATAAATAACCATCCTGCATCAAATAATAAGAAGAACCACTACCTATTGTAGGGTCCTTAAGTTTTCTCACAACATCACCAAAATCTGGATCACCTTCATATAATTCCTTAATTTCCTCAAACCCTGCTACTTCATTTTCCATTGTTGTCAAAAGTGTTGCACACCTTCTCAAGGCATCAACAACCTAATTTTCCTTACCGTACTTATGATTTAAGACAAAAGTATATTATTGTAAAATTGAAACCCATTTTGCATGCCTAGTATTTAGTTTCTTATGTGTGCTTAGCATACCTTAAGGCTTCATTATTAGTGAAGAGTATAAATTCCTTAACTACCAAGTAATGTCTCCGTTGCCTTAATTCTTAAAAAATAACATAAAATTCGACATCATAAGTAGAATATTTCCTCATGACTTCATTGATATTTTCATTTGAAGAATTACGTAGGTTGTCCTTCTTTACTAGGTATGCTGACTCCAATCCCGACATGTGAGGCATCACAGTCAACCTCAAAGACCTTGTTGAAATCTAGCAATACCAAAACATGCTTATGACACTTTCTTCTTCAACAATTCAAAACTATCTGTTGTTCCCTTGGTCCAGACAAAACTCGTCCTCTTTGTACACTCGCTTATGGGTGCAACAATGCTATTGAAATTCCTGATGAACTTCTTATAAAAATTTCCAATCCATGAAAACTACAAATCTCTATCACATTCCTTGGAATAGGCCATTCCAAAATTTCCTTTACTTTTTCCTCACTCCATCCTCTGATATGAAAAACCCAAAAAAAAAAAAACTCTTCTAAAGAAATCTACACTTCTTTAAGTTTTCATATAGACTCTCTTTACATAACAATTCTAACACCAATTTCATATGTAACAATTTTTCTTCCACTATCTTACTGAATATTAGAATATCATCAAAATAGACAACAAAAAACTTACCATTGTATTCTTAGATTACTCATTCATCAGCCTCATGAATGTACTTGAGTGCTTTAGACAGCCCAAATGGCATCACCATCCACTCATACAATCCATCTTTTATTTTGAAAGTTGTTTCCCATTCATCCCCTTCACGGATTTTGATCCAAGTAGTAACCACTCCACAAGCCAATCTAGCTAAAATATCGAGCTCCTGCTAGCACATCCATCATAATGTCCAATATTAGAATTGGGAAATGATACTTACTTGTGATCTTATTTATGGCCCTTACTGTCTACACACACATTCTCCAAAGATCCATATTTTTTGGGAGTCAATAGCATTGGAGTTGCACATGGACTCATGCTTTCTCTCACTAACTCTTTTTGTATTAGATTTTTCACTTGTCTATTCAACTCTTCACTCTATGTTAGACTCATCCAATAGGCTGTTTGGTTTGGAAGTGCCGATCCTGGGATCAAATCAATATGGTGTTGTATATCCCTCTTTAGAGGTATCCCATTTGTAGCACATTTGGTATGACATCTTTGTATTCTTTGATTAACTTTTCCACAACAAAGTGGGTATATTAAATTCCTTTATTTCCACCTTCTTTGACATTAGTGCATAACACCAGCCAACTTCACTTTTTGTAAAAACTCTTGTGTAGCCAAAGAAGCCCTTACTCTTCTCTTCTTCTTTGAAGGGTAACAAGACCACATTTACACCATCCTTCCAAAAATTGTATGTATTTTTCCCTCCATCATTTGTAACCTTTCTATTGTATTTACAAGGCCTCCCTAGTAATATATGTCACGCATCCATTGGGATAACATCACGCCACACCTCATCCTTGTAGGTATTCCCAATCAAAAAATTATAAGGCATATTTTATCTATGGTTACCTCATTCCCTTTCATGAACCATGATATACGATAGGGACATGGGTGCTTCTCACATTTCGATTGAGTTTATCAACCATCATAGTTGAAACCATAGTTTCGCAACTACCACCATCAATAATAATTTTACATACCTTTCCTCCGTAGGTGCATCTTGTTAAAATTATATTTGTCTATAGCCACGAACCAGCACTAGCAACATATTTTTCTTTATCCTTCCTTGGGAAATCATCATCCTCCTTATCATGAGGGTTTCACCTAAGTCTCCTTTGCATTTAGTGATCATATATGGACCACTCCATATGGCATCGAAATTTGAATGCTTTCCTGGATTTGCATGATTAGCATCCCATTTCAGTACCAAGTATCCTACTTGGAATGTCCTAGCTATAGATTTATTGTCAAATCTCCTTTTGATCTTTTTCTTTCCTCTAATTATATCAGCTTTGCATACCTTATTTCCATGGGTTCAAACTTAGCTAGTTCAAATTGTTTCATGAGTTCTAATGTTGGCCACTCAAGTGATATAGGTAGTATTTCTTCCTTCCCGTATACAAGCCTATAAGGAGAGTTTCCCTTAGACCTCTTGGATCCAATTCTATCAGCCTATAGAGCTGATTTGAAATTCGCATGTAAGGTTCTTTGATTCTTATCGGGGTTCTTCTAATAATTCTCAACAAGTTTTTGTTTGTATACTCTGTTTGGCCATTACCCTAGGGGTAATAGTTTGATGAAGTAGTGAGGTATATACCATTCTTGACAACCCATTCAGTGATTTTGGTGTCAAGAAACACCAATGTATTATCTGATATGATAGTGGCAGGGACTCCAAACCTCGTGACTATCCCCTCATAGAAATCTAAGATGTTGGATTCATTTACCTCCTTAAGTGCCACTACTTTAGTCCACTTGGTCAAATAGTTTGTTTCCATAAGTATCCACTTGTAGCCTTGACTTGAATTTAGATTGATAACTCTAATGAAGTCCAATCCCCATTGCATGAATGATTGATCTACTGAACTTGGATGAAGGGGAAATGATGCTAACCTTTCTTTCCTGTAATAATGCACATTTTTTTCATTTCTTCATCCATGAGTAGCAATCACTAAACACCGTAGGCCAATAGTAACCAACCTTCATAGTTTTGAGATCTATTACTTATGGAGCAAAGTGGCCTCACATTTCCCTATCATGGAACTCATGTAATATATTCTCGACTTGACTTGTTTGGAGATACCTCAATAACACCCGTTCACATCCTTCTTGAATAGGATGCCATCAATGAGCACATATGGGATGGATTGCAATTTGAAATATCTTCTCTTAGCTTTGTTTAACTCTTTTCTCATGAGAGATTCAATGTGATGATTCACCCGTCTTTGCTTCGTCTAATAGGCTTGGATTCTAGATCTAGCTCGATAGTATGTTGTGCTAAATTTGGGTTGAAACCTCTTAAATCCTTATAATTCCAAGCGAAGACATATGGGAATTCTTGAAAAAGTTGAACAAATTCAGATTTCTCTTACTAAGTATTTACCTTTCCAATTTGCAATAGCTTGACTCCATCTACTAAAATGGGCTCACGAGTCCTCACCCTTTATCCGAATGGTTTCCTTTTCCTTCGAGAATTGATCATTTGGGTTGAAGATTGACCCAAAAGTTACAAGAAATTTTGGTAATTTGTTAGTTCTTAGCAGCACCACTTGATCATCATACTATTGCTATAACTTGTCTTGGTTTCTAGCAGAGAACTCAACTTCTTCTTGTAGAAAATTGACAATTCTTGATCATTCTCAAAGACTTGCCAACTTGTGTTGTTATCGGCATAGCTGGTCTTACAACCACTTTGATATGAGGATGATATTTATTACTTTTGATACTTTCCACAATGTCAAATGCTGCCTAATTGCTGCCAGTTTGTCTATTGCTTCATTCTTATTTCTCGGTATGGAATTAATACTAAAAGCTTTGAAAAATTGTTTTGTCTTCCATTGGATCATCTTAGTAATTTTTTTCAGGATTTTAGGTATTATGTACAAGTGTTGAGGCTTATAAGAAGTTGGATCTATTTTATTTTGATTGCATAGGGGTTTTAGGAGTGATTTCTCATGTTTAGCTCAAATTTTCTTATTAGGTATACTTTATACAAGTTATAAGACATTTGAGTACACTCGAAGGGTACCCATCCTACATTTGGAGATAATGTTGGCACCTAAAATTCCACACAACATTTTTATTGTTATTGTTATTGCGGACCTAATTGTTATTGTTATTCTACTGGATCCATCATTCACCTATTGTTATTACTACATTACAAATCCATCATTCACCTCTATAAGGGTCATAGTTTCAAATAGGTAGTTTTCCTTTATGCGCCTTAGTGGGATTTTAGGGTTGGTTGAGAAAAAAACTAATGAAAGATTTTCTATAATTATAAATGTAACCTCACTCATTTGACTCGTCTTAATAACTCTTTACTTATTAGAGATCACTACATATAAAGAGAATATCCTTTATAAATCTTCAAAGAGTAGCCCTAGATTAGCCAAGTGAAGAATTTGAAGAATACAAGGTCTCATAGTGCAAGTTGCCAAATGTAGTGGTCAAATTAAGACATTCATTCTAAGTTGCAAATGCCCCATGTTTACGGAGAGCGTGAGCTCAACCCCTTAGATAGATAGATAGGGACTGGAAAGAAAAGATATTGGGTTTTAGATGTAGATGCACTTAACCTATATAGACTATAGAACTAGTTGAGCATTTGTTTTCTCTCACACTATCGTCTCATCTTAGTGATTATCACTCTCTCTATATATAGGACATTTGGTTGAGTGACCCCTTGTATTTCCAATATTTACATCTCACCATAGGATTATAGGATAATTGGGTGGGGTTGAGCCCTCTTCAAAATATTGGTACATAGGAAATACTAAACCATCATAAGGATAAGATATGTTGAGGAAGTCTCCTTATTATCAAGCAGATGAAATGCAAAAATTTGGTATAGGGGAGAAGGGCTAGTTTCGCAGGAGCCATAAGGATCAAACATTTTATAAATAAACATTTTTTTATCCTAAGCCTTTAATTTTGAAACATATTGTAATATTATTTGCTTACATATGATCGATCAAATAAAATATCTCAAAAAAAACACATTTACTGGTGGAGACCCGAAGTGGTTCACACAACGGGACAGGTGTTGTGCATTTAATTCGAAATAAAAGAGGGAAACAGTATCTGTCCTCCTCATCTTGACGCGTAATAGATAAGCCCCAATTAAATGCTCAACCACCCTTTACCAAATGGGTTGTTTTACCCGCCTTCCAAACTGGTTCGCGTTACCCACCTGCTCTACCCTTTTGGAGTCGTTCCACACTGTTTTGTTGGTTCGCGTTACCCACTGTCTCCTCCTCTGGACAGTCAGATTGCAAGAGTCGAGAAAGAAGACGGAAAGGTTTTAGGTACCTATCGGGAGAAGCATCCATGGAAATGGTTGACCTTCCGCCCCGCACGCAGTGGAATGCCTCCTCGGTTCTATACGAAGGCCGAGGATTCAAACCGAGTCGTGGTCGTGGAAAGGGAGTTTCTTTCTTGCTTGTGACTCGGCTTCTTCGATCACAGCTCCTCCAAGCAGATGACATTTTTTGCCTCCTCGCCGCCGATGTACATTTTGAGCGGAATGATGTTTTGATGGCTTCTCAGTGTGAGGTTTGCGTGAAGGGTGGCTTCTCGCCTGCTTGCTTTCGAGGTGTTCATATTGCCCACAACATTATTCAGTGAACAATACGACCTTACAGGTACGCATTTTTTCTTTCTTTTTCTCTGTAGTTTGGAAACTCTTTATCTTATCCAACTCGTTTTCTCTTTTTTTATGAAATAATCCAACTCGTTTTTTTAGCCATTTTGTTAGCCATTTTTTTCTTTCATTTTCTCTATAGTTACAAATGGTGGTTGTTTGGAGTGGGCTTACACTGAGTGGGCTTCGGCTGTGCTCGAGGTTGTTTGCGTGAAGGGTGGCTTCTCGGTGCTCTTGCTTTTTTTTATGAAATAATCGAGGTGTTCATATTGCTCACTCCAAGCATTATACGATGAACAATACGACCTTACAAGTACGCATTTTTTTCTTTCTTTTTCTCTCGTAGTTTTTACATGTGCCATTTTTTTATCTATTTGATCCTTATGCTTTTTTCATTCTCTGTGTTCAAACAAATTCAGTTTTTTAATAAATGGCTAAACATGCATGTGCAGATTGCATGGAAAACTTTGGAGCGGCAGTTTTATGCGTCGAGATCGGTTGAAGTAGGGTGGAAACAGTGTGTATTCACACTACTAATACTCAAGGAAAATGTTACCTACAATTCTATGTTTTTAAGCCATATAGAGGTGAGGTTTCTACCTCACCAAGATTCAAATAAATCCTTGTCTTTCAGTTTTTATTTCACGGTGTTCATTTTAAGTTGCAACAATTTAACGTAAACCTTTAACAAATTCTGAGCTGATTTGGTTTCCACATCTGAAACAACGATTACATTTCGAGCAAAATGTATTAATATAAAATGCATGTCTTTATATTTCTTACATTTGGAGCAAAACATATAAACTTATACTGTATGTGTCCATATTCATTACATTCGGAGCAAAACATATAAACTTATACTGTATGCGTCCATATTCATTACATTCGGAGCAAAATATACCAACTATAAACTATAAACTACATACCAACTATAAACTATTACTATAAGTTTGTTAGTCAATTTCCATGTCACACCTTCAAAAAGGCCCTGAGTTTGGACTATCAGGAACGATTGTATCATTGACGGATGTTGTTGGAGTCATTAAGAGGTTCACTGGATGAACCCATGGTGGAATAGGAAAACCAGATATGGTATGAAAGGTTGTATGTGAAGTAGGAGGTTGTGGGATAATGGGGTGTGTAGTTGGAGTTGAAGTTATTTGCATTCTGTTGGTGTCAAGGAAGTAAGGGTGGTAATCTGGGATAGGAACTTTCAACATATCTTGTAACATGGAGTTCTGTATGGGCATGGAATGATGCATGGGAAACAAAACCTGCGGATTGTTGAACTTGTTATCTCTTTCTTGTTTCTCTTTCTCCCTTTGATGCCGAGTGGCTTCCTTCTGTTGTAATTCCAATTCCTTTTTTTGGCGAGCTACTTCCCGTTGTTTCTCGCGCTCCTGTCTTTCAACAAGCTTTTGTAGATCCCTTTCTTGCCTCTCTTTAATGCGTTGCAATCTCTCTTCCTTTTTTTGCTCCTTTCTTTTGACCTTTCTTGCTTTTTTTCCTCAATATGCTCCTTTTTACGTTGTTTCCTTCACATATTTCTTTTTTTTTGTTGTGTATCTTTTAACATCCGAACATAAGCATCGATGTTAACAATTGTGAAGCACGACTTATCCGGAGTGCAAGCATCACTCTTACCTTTGGAAGGATCCCGCATAAATTGTGTTGGTAACCTTAAAAATTTACCCAATTTCTTCTCATTTGCAGCAACACCATCATTTGATATACCACTTTCAACATCATGGCTAGGTGTCTCTTCCTCGCTTTTATCTTTATCAATGACCTCAATTTCCTCGTCATTCAAAGATAATAATGAGTAAAGTTTGCTGGTTCAAAGTCTCTGCTCAAGGTTGGTTGGCATCGAAGGTAAAGATATACTTTCATCCTCAATGTTTCCAATCTGATCAAGTCCCAACTCTGCAATATGCTCTTGCAGCCAAGTAGGTTGTTCTGGTGCACTTGGCAATGAGAGATCGTCCTCTCCAAATCCCTGGGCCTCAGTGTTGCAGCTGGATGTGCCTTGGTCACCGAGTATTCACAATGTGGTTCACTTCATAATCTTTGGTCTGCATTATACTTTGTCTTTCTCCTTGTACACTTGGTTCCTCCGTCTCTCGGTATTAGCAACAACCATTGATTCAATGGTTGGATGGAATTCTTTTGTTGTTGATAGATTCTCAACTGATTCCATTAAGTAATTTTCTCCTATTTTGTCACCAACTGGTGGAGCTACATCTCTTGACAAACTTAGTATGTTTTCAGCAGCATCAACATCTATTATGTTTTCAGTACCATCAACATTCATAATGTTTTCAGTAGTATCATCATCTGTGACATTTTCAGCAGCTTCTTCGTTGGCATCTTCTTCAATGATATATAGTTTACTACATTCCATGTCATTCTGTAATGCATTTGGATCAAGTGGCCATATACCTGTTCGTCTAAAACCAGCACGAATATTTGCAGGTGTCAAGGCCTTGGCGAGAGCTCTACTACCTATTTCTGCCAAGTCTGAACGTTTGACTTCTTGGTACTTATTATTACACATCCACTGCATCCTCTCAGATCTGAAATATGCTTTAAAAGGACCAAAGACACTAACATCTAGTGGTTGCAACCTGTGTGTAGTATGTGCTGGCAATGTCAATAAATCAATCCCCAATCGCCTGGCCTCTTCTATAGTTGACAATGCCACATGGCTTCCATGACCATCAAATATAAGTAAATGCCTATTTTCAGGGCACACCCCTCCAGGTACAGACTTATTGAAATGATACAACCAACTTATAAAGAGCTCTCTAGTCATCCAAGCACTTGGATGAGTAGCCATGCAAGCACCTGGTTCACATCCCTTGATGTAATTTTGTGAAACTTTCTGACCTTTAAATAAGTAAAAGTTAGGGATACATTGCCCTGCAGCATTTACACAACATAGAATTGTCATCCATTCTCTCAAGCACGAGGAATGATTTTGGGAACATTCTCAACCCTTGGTGGCAAGCACCCTCATGCCACAATTTCTCCCCGCTGGATTCTGTCTCATCACAATTCCATATTTTGCCCGCACCATAGAATTGATATAAATGCTAGCTAGTTTTTCATAAAACTTGCTAACCACCTCTGGACGTAAACCAATTGCACGATCTCTTTCTAGACCTTCAGCAGTCCAAAGGACTATGTCTGGGTGTCTTTTTCTAAATCCTTCACACCAAGATTTTCCAGGTAATCCTTCTCGAAATGGAGTCTCTCTAGTTTCACAAATTTGTGCAACACATGCCCTCAGTTGCATAAATCCCACTCCATGCCCTAAATCTGCCATTTGCTTACACCATTCAACTATCTCTTTCTCCTCTCCTTCACTCAAAACAGGTGCAGGGCCCTTCCTTTTTGTATGGGTCAGACCATTCAGCCAATAATGAACAGATGTAGGAGGTAAATTATATTTCAGTGCAGCAGCTCTAATAGAATAATTGTTGAATTCAATATCATCTATGGCCTTTAACATATCTTCTTTTGACCAACTAGACAAAATTCTAACCTTCTTGGTCGAAGTGTTGCCTCTAACAACCACAGTCTCCTGCATTTCATGCCTATTTAGTTCACATCCAGCAGGTTCTGGCTGATGATCATCATTTGTGTTTGTATCTCCTTGATTTGTTGTTGCACCATCCTCTTCACTTATTATTGTAGCATCCTGTTCATCTGTTTCATGGTTAGATGGTTCAATTTCAAATTGTACACCTCGTTTTTTGGGCATACGATGTGCTCGATGTAAACTCCTCTTTCTCTTCATCTTCTCTGAACGCTGCAGTATCAAACAATATAAAATTAGTAAAATATGTATTAATATATCAATAAGATCATCTACAATGGGAAAATTTTAGCAAGCTTATGATACATGACAGTATGAATTATGAACTTGTAGGTGAACTTGTGATTACCCCGTCGGGCGCCATTAACGATGATCGAATACATGTTTTATTAATTTCATATTATTTGATAAAGACAGAATTTATAAGCTGGGTTGTTGATTACATAGGGGAGAAGGGCCAGTATGTGAACACGTCCCAATACTTGAACACTATTTTTCATTTAAAATATCCAATACCTGATGGAATAAAAACCCAAATTTTGATTATTGAAGTTTCTAAATTTGTTTTTTATAAACCACATGTGAATAGGGTCAACATCTCGAGCAAGGCACTGAGAAAGACCCCTTCACGCAAACCTCGCACAGGTTGTGAGCCCACTCACAAACAACCAGCATTTGCATTACAACTCGGTATGAGGAAATGCAACGCGTCCAAAGAAAACAATGTGTAACGCGTCCAGAGGAAACAGTGTGTAACGCGTCCAAAACAAGCCATGGTAAATGGTGGTTGAGCATTTAATTGTGTCTTATCTATCAGGGTTAGGATAAAAAAATGCTTATTTATAAATAGCTGTCAAATTGGCGCTCCTACGTGGCAAGGAATTGGCTCCCTGGACCTGCGAACTTAGGGTGTTCGCATACTGGCCCTATATAAATTTCAATAATCAAAATTTTGGTTTTTTTTTTCATCAAGTATTGGATATTTTAAATGCAGAATAGTGTTCAAGTGAAATATCATGTCACGGATGACATGATATTTCAGTGCAGCAGAGATTCTCTAATAGAATAATTGTTGAATTCAATATCATCTATGGCCTTTAACATATCTTCTTTTGACCAACTAGACAAAATTCTAACCTTCTTGGTCGAAGTGTTGCCTCTAACAAGCACAGTCTCCTGTAGTTCATGCCTATTTAGTTCACAACCAGCAGGTTCTCACTGATGATCATCAGTTGTGTTTGTATCTCCTTGATTTGTTGTTGCACCATCCTCTTCACTTATTATTGTAGCATCCTGTTCATCTGTTTCATGGTTAGATGGTTCAATTTCAAATTGTACACCTCATTTTTTGGGCATACGTTGTGCTCGATGTAAACTCCTCTTTGTCTTCATCTTCTCTGAATGCTGCAGTATGAAACAATATAAAATTAGTAAAATATGTATTAATATATCAATAAGATCATCTATAAACACTTCTAAAGATGAGGTGTTATCAAATAACACTACATTCATCAGCTTGTTTGTAATTGATCAATATTAATTCGAATGTTTCACGCGAACATACAGTCGCCCCTTTCGACATTGTAATTCATATCGATCAATTGACGCAGGTCTTGTTAATGTAATGTTTTTTGACATCAAATCATCTTCAGAATTGAATGCATGTAAGAATCCTAATTGTAATAGCTTGACTACATATGTTGTTACGGTGGCAGCAAATCTGTTGTACTACTGTAGGTCTTGGCATTTAATTGAGCTTATCTATTACGCGCGTCAAGGTGAGGAGGACAGATACTGTTTCCCTCTTTTATTTCGAATTAAATGCACAACACCTGTCAAGTTGAGTGAACCACTTCGGGTCTCCACCAGTAAATGTGTTTTTTTTGAGATATTTTATTTGATCGATCATGTGTAAGCAAATAATATTTCAATATGTTTCAAAATTAAAGGCTTAGGATAAAAAAATGTTTATTTATAACTAGCTGTCAAATTGACATTGTGATCTGGAACTGACCTCTTGCATCATCAAGCCATTGCTCATTAACGCAGCTCCAACATTATTTGATTTTAGATTTAGGCGTGCCTATTATACCGGCTCCAAATTCTATTGATTTTCCTCCCATTTCTTTATCAAGATCATGAATATCAGGAATCACCTGGCATTATGTTTTCGAAACCATGAATATGAGCATGGTCATCTCCTAATAGAAGCACGGTGCCAATGTTAACAACGTTGACCTAGTTATTCTATTGTTCTTTCTGTTTAAGTATCACGTTACTGATTTGGGTACATGCTAGATCACACCCCTGTCTAAAATACATATGCTAATCCCTCTATGATGCTTGTCTAATCACCGAGGTTAATCCATTTTTAGGGTGGGTCATGATTTCCAAAATAAATGGGGACATATGCAATGAGGCCAGTGTAACATTAAGTTCAAAATGTGTTTTGTATTTCAGCCATCAAGGAATTAAAATTTGAAGTCATCCCTTCTTGTATTTTAGGGAAAGCTTTATGACCTAAAACAACAATTCAATTTTGTAAAAGTACCAATAAATACTATATTATTTGGGCTGATTATTTCATCCATTTTTTCTTTTTCCCACTCCTCTAATACTGATTATTTCATCCAATACTAAGGGCAGATTAGGATCTTAACCTTCATTTTAATCCCCATTTTAATCTCGTTTTCTCTGTAGTTTTCTCGTTTTGTCATGCCTTATACTCGTTTCTCGTTTTTCATTTTTTTCTCGAGGCGTGTTCAATGGTTGTTTGTGAGTGGGCTTACAGCCTGTGTGAGTTTTGCGTGAAGGGTGGCTTCTCAGTGCCTTGCTCGAGGTTGTCATATTGCCCACAGCATTATACAGAACAATCCGAATCCTCTACGAGCACGCATTTTTTCTTTCTTTTTCATTGTAGTTTGAAACTCTTTATCTTATCCAACTCGCTTTCTCCTTTTTCTATGAAATAATCCAACTCGTTTTTTAGCCATTTTTTTCTTTTATTTTCACCGAAACTCATCGCATTTTGTTATCCATTTTTTGCATTCATTTTCTCTGAAGCTCTGACTGCATCTTGCGAATGAGAGATGAGAAGGAGATGTTGAAACAGGAATGGGCAGAACAACTTGAAAGTCTTAAACAATTAAACAAATCTGATAACCTACTCTCGAGTTTTGTAAGCTTCGTTATTTTTTTCAGAATTTATTACAAGTCTTTGATATTGTTAATGTTTATTTATACCTAGCTGGCATACTGTCATTCCTACGTGGCAAGGATTTGGTTCACTTAATGTCTGAGCTTAGGGTGTTCGCATACTGGCCCTTCTCCCCTAAACTCTTCTAAATAAATGGCGGTTGAGCAAAACAGTCTGAAACGACTCCAAAACGCGCCATGGAACAGTCTGGTAAATGGTGGTTGAGCAAACCAGTTTGGAAGGTGGGTAAAACAACCGCTGGTAAATGGTGGTTGAGCCTTTCATCAGTGGCTTATCTATTACACGCATCAAGATGAGGAGGACATATATCGCTTCTCTCTTTTATTTCGAATTAAATGCTCAAGACACTGTCCCCAGTGTGAACCACTTCGGTCTCCACCAAGAAATGTGTTTTTTTGAGAGATTCTATTTCATCGATCATATGTAAGCAAATAATATTACACCGGTGATCCTACGTGGCAAGGAATTGGCTCCATGGGCCTGCGAACTTAGGGTGTTCGCATACTGGCCCTTCTCCCCTATAAATAAACATTTTTCTTTCCTATATCTTTAATTTCTGGGAGTAGTGCCATTATGTCAACACCCCGAGTCCACGGGTCCATCGGGCCAATTCCTTGTCATGTAGGTTTATCAATTTTACAGCTAGCTATAAATAAACATAGCTAGTTATCTTATCCCTGTAGTTTGGAAACTCTTTATCTTATCTCCTTAGTATTGGGCAGTGTTCACATAGAGTTACAAAATTCTGTTTTGTATTAAATGGTACAGATTTTATATCTTACAGAGTTAGCGAGAGATATATAAAGAATGTGCTGGACATATGTTTGAGCTGTTGCATTCTTTACCTACACTGTACTACGATTTATATTCACTACCATTAATCCTTGTGGATTTTGATAATGGTTTGAATTTCAGTTTTTCAATTTTATAGGATGCAGTGGATGTTGTTTGTGAGAAAATTCAGTTCTCATTATTTGGCAGATGTCTATGGGTTGTGGACGATACCAATTGATATGTCCAAAGACATTCTCCATATATCTGTAGATGACTTATTTTTAGATAACAAGAGACTCCAGCCATATGATCGCAGGTCCATGGAGCCAAATCCTCGCCACGTAGGATTACCAATTTGACAGCTAGTTATAATTAAACATTTTTTTATCCTAAGCCTTTAATTTCGAATCATATTGTAATATTATTTGCTTACATATGAGTGATCAAATAAAATATCTCAAAAAAAAGTCATTTACATTCTGAAGTTACTAATTCTATTGTGAAGTTAATATTATTTCCAATTAAGGTACTTTATGGGAGAAAACATAAAGCCATTATCTAATAGATGTTCACAAAATTATTTAGCAGGATCTTATGATCAAGAATCACTCAATTCCAATCTTAATATTTTTTAATGTGCTCTCATTGTAGGGGCCAATTTTTGATAAATTAAATAGAAATCACCCATAAACTTGCAGCTTCACTCAAGAATCATATGTCTAATTCTAACTTAATTGAATGATCTTTGGTCAAACAAAAGCAGATCACAACATGCTTTCAGCAGAAGTGCAAGGTATACGTTAGCTTATATCAGAGAAAACAGTAGTTGAGCTCTATGTATGAATACATTCCAGTGGAAAAGGGCCTTAAGTAATAAATGTGACTATTTTTTACATATTTAAGTGTCCTCTTGAAGCAGTTGGCATGAAAACTAACTCCAAATTTTTGCTTTCACTGGACCTTTCCTTTCAAAACTTGATAGAAGTAAACCTCTTCTTATAAAATCCACCGTAATCGTGCACCCTACGTAAGTAAGAAGTAAGAAAGCAAAGAAAGAAGACTAGGAAAGTGAATATATAATACCAATACCAATTTGAGAGTATCCAATCAAAATGTAAGACATGGATCAAGGTGTAGGGTCTTTTTAATCAAAGGTTGAAATTGATTTTGAGATGATCTTGTGGCTGGAATTATTTGATTTGATATTCATATTTATTTTTTACCTTCAAGTGTACAATTTTCTTTGTGTTTTTAATGGATGAATTTGAATCTTGAGAAGAAGGTTCCCTCTTTTTTTGCAGGTATGACTTAATGTCTGGATATGAAAGATCTGGTGATTGAACAACCCAACTTGGAATATGGAAAGACATGAATTGAGAAGACAAATATTCAACCCATTAAATAGATATGATGGGTTTGTCAACTGATATGTTGTTTTTATATTTTGAACAAATGACTCTTTTATTGTAGAAAATGAAAGTACCAATCAGTATTTATTGTGTACTAAGTAATACTGAGATGTTGACCCTATGCACATATGGTTTATAAAAAAACATATTTTTGAACTTCAATAATCAAAATTTTGGTTTTTATTCCATCAAGTATTGGATATTTTAAATGCAAAATACTGTTCAAGTATTGGGACGTGTTCACATACTGGGTCTTCTCCCTAATCATAAAAATTCCAACTTGTATCACAATCCAAATTTATAAAATAAAAAATCCGACACAAATATACACACACCTCAAAAATATCAATAGACCTAACATGAATACTTCAGAACCCTAAATGCTTTTGGACTCTATCAAAAACAAATAGATTCAGATCACATTTCCCAATTTTCCTAATATTATATATAATCTAACGCGGGTAAAGAATAGACCACCAAAACAAGCAGCCACATACATAAAGAAATGACCACCAACTCGGATTTAAAGAATTAATTCGGAGGAAGTTGAGAGGGAAAATGGGTAGGCTTCACGTCGTAATCCCTTCACGGAGATTGTGACCCTGGCCATTCTGCATAAACCATGTGTTTACAGGAAAAGAATAAGATACATATAATTAGTGCCACTATTTTTGACCGTGGAAATTACAATGACATGAGAATCTTCGTGTCCGGAAATAACTTTGAAGTGTCTATGCACGCGCTTAACTTGCCTTGCACACCAGGATATCAGTCCTTACAAATACCTGCCCGAGATCATATAATTTATCAATTAATTTTCCTCAGACAAGATGTGTTTCAGAAACCAAGTTCAGGATCATGACAAAAGCTGTGATCAGAAAGGCCGAAATTTTTCATTTAGGAATAATCCAGTTGTAAAATTTGTTTTGGGCTGTGTGAAAAACGATGACGTCGATAAACACTCAGCAGACGTGGCATCGTTGGTAGCTGCTCAGCAACACTTCCGCCAGGTGCAACACGTTCGTGTACAGTGACTTTATTACCACTTATATCTGATATTATTCGCTGATAAGCTCAGTCATGAAGAATTTTAATAAAAGGGTGGAGGATAGGGAGTCCATGATGAAGATGAAGGTGTGTTGTGAGGTGTAGTATTAGACTTATAATCTCTGGTGTTAAATCTTCACTTATATTTTTATTATGATTTATTATATATATCTGAATATTAGTCAAATATCGGTCGAATCTCAACAACTGCTGTTCAAAATATGTAAAAAAACGTGATAAGCTCTCCAGTCATGAAGAATGTTAGTTACAATATGTATTAATACATATATAATATTATACAATTGTTGAAATTCGCTCTAGTTCCAGTAATCACTTTTTATGTCCATGAAAAAATACATCTTGATAAACAAATAAGTTTTTACTGAGGAATATAAAACAAATAAAACAAACAAATATAAGATATCTAATTTGGAAATAACAATTCAAGCCCAATACTCTATTGAGGTAATTGAAGGGGTTAAGATCGACAAGATTTTTAGACAATAAAAATTAGAAGTTTCTTGATAAATTTACACGGCAATATTGGGGGATAACTGACATTAAAGACAATTAGACAGACCTGTTTTAACAGATTAAGTAGGAAATTGAAACATATATAACACAGTTGCTTAGCAGAATAGTAGAAATGATTCCTCGAAGGCAATCATATTGTGCACGGCCTGATTTATACAATTGTTGTTTAGAACGTTTACTCTCAAATCAACAAATGGCGTTACCGGTGGGGATTTTTCTTTGATGTGATTGCATGTTAGATAAAATGAAAGAAAAGATTCAACATTTCATAGGTGTGTATTTATTGTCTCTTTTAAATGAAAAGAAACATATACATAATTACGATGAAGAGTTATCAAAGAAAGGTGAAAAAAGGGAGATAGTGTCCTCATAAGTTAAGACTGTTTGGGAGAAATGAGATATTTCTCTCATTCCACGTTGAAGAAAATGTTGGCAAAGATACAAGATCTTGTGTAGGAATCCACATAATATTGCAAAGCAGATAGAGTGAGGACAAAATTCACATGAATGGGGTGGAAAAGGATGTTGGAGGGTAGCCGGAATAGTAAACAAAATAATGTGTATTTGTTATAATGCATACGTGCTATAGCGTGTACACATTATTGTTTATTGATGTTTAATGACAAGGTCCCATGGCTTGGAACTCATTTCGAACCTTGAGCCCGAGGCTTGGACTTGCTCAAACACAACATCCAATGTGTTATACACAAAAAAAACAAAAATGTGTGTTTTGCCACAATAAATCCCATTAGAAGGATCAACAAATTTCTTTAAAATATGACTACGAGGTGAATGAAACTTCCTCCTAGATATATGATTTTTCAATTTTTATGACTAGTATAAGGTTTTCTTCCTTATTATTTTCTAACTATGTCTTTTTATAGCTCTATTTTTTGTATTTATACATGTCCATCTTTCATCGTGTATATTTTGTTTCACTCCTCCAAATTGAATAAAAATATTCACAAAATGATTCAAAAGGAAACAACAACCCAAGGTGACTAAGCCAAATGAGAAAAAAATATGAGAATGATGGATTTCTTATTTTCATCTAAGCCAAAGGAAAGAAAAGTAAGAGTGATCAATCGGGAGGTGAGGATTTGTCTCAAGTGGCCTATTGTGCAATCTTGGATGTGTAACCCCCAGTACCACATTCTCATGTGGTGAACATAAAACCTATCACATGATTCACACATCATACCCGATTAATACAATAAGCCAAGTAAATTGATAGTACATATATCCAAATGATCACATCAATCACAAGCTAAACAATACAAATTAATTAATCAACTTCCATCCATAATGTGACAAATAACCAAAATGACAATAATCCATAATATAGGTCAAGACATAATCCTTAAAAGTTTCATCTCAATAACATCCATATTAACATCGATAAACTAATTAGTAATGATAATAGAGCTAGTAAATTGACAATGTGTGCCTCATACACATCCTATCAAACAAGTTAGCATCATAATGCTAATATATGACAAAAATCATAATAGTGTTGTATCTAATATCTCTATACAACACATATGAAGAGTCATCATGAAAATAACGCATTAAATTGGTGTGTACTTCACATTATCAAAAGAATCATGGCTTAAGTGGAATCGATTATATGAATATCTCCATCTTGAAAGGAGATAACATCGAGTATTAGAGAGATCGGTTAAAGAGGATTATTGCTTGGGAAAAAACAATTTTACAACAAATAATTACAATGGATATAAGTATTGCACACATATGAGTGAATGGTTTGATAGTTTCAACTAGAGTATCTAAATAAGAAAAAAACCATTCCACAAGGTCACCCAATGTACCCCAGAATTTGGCTAAACATTTAGTGTCTCATTCACTATTTATGGTGTTGGAAACACCATGCAACCACACTATTTCTCCAAAGAAAAAATAAGTAATCTAACTTGCATCATTTTCATTTTTAATAGGTATGAAAATGGCTATTTCAAAAAAATGGTCCACCACTAAAAACATGGAATCATGCCATCTTATGGTTCATTGGAGTTCAAGACAAAATTTATGGGAATGTTAGACCATGGTTGTTCGGGCACTAGAAAAGTTGTAAACATGCCTATATTTTTCTTCTCTCCTTTCATAATTTGAGAAACATGACAACATAAGACAAAACCATTCACATCCCTCTTTCTATACAACCAAAATAATTTTTCACTCACTAACCCATAGATCTTAGCTCTTTCAAAGTCTCAGATATCCCACTCGAGTTCATGTCTTGAACTAGATTACCTCTCCTTGAATTAAGAGGAAGCAAAGTTGGAAACCCTTAAATGAAAAATCAATCAACTAATACATAGTTAACTAAAGAGTGCATTTTCATACATGGTATTGCTAATCAAATCTCTATATATGATGTTGAAATATAATTGACAACATATTCATCCCTTAGTTCTTCAAAAGCAACCAAAACATTACTTGTACAAACTATCAAGTGAAGGTGGTTTTTTTCTCCCATTATTTCACTCTTAACTTGCATATGTTTGATGATAAATGCAAAATATAAGTGCTTTCCTTATCATCTTCCTTAGAGAACTGATTTATTGTAATCATCAAGATCTCTAACCTTTTATCCACAATTCACTATTTTATTTTAGTGTAAGTAAAGTGTGTTTTTCATTACCCTTTACCAACATGTACCTATTTTTGTGTGATATTTATTATATCTTTCCTATCATATTTTGAAAGTCTTCCTTTACAATCGTGGCAAAACACCATTGGTGTAATATTTCATGTTGCCTCATATTTGACTAGACAACTCTAGAATTTCTCTAGGAATTCATCATTAACAAAAATTGATGTCCTCTCAAAGAATTAAGAAAATTTCTAATAATTTGGATGTGTAATCCTCTTCAAAACTAATTTACTCTCCATCTCTCACAATTAACCTTTCGATACCAATATCTAAAATTATCTTTCATATGAGGGGAGAAAGAGAAGATTATATTCATTAAATTAACCAAGAAAAAACAAAAATATATACAAGCAAGGATAGTTGCAGAGGAGGGAACCGTCGATGAGTTAGAGGGAAAGATGGATGCCACGAAAGCATGAATAACCTACCAATTTGGTTTATTATGTATTAGTTTTCTAAAATTCCCCATTAATACATTATTTTTAAACATCATATTTCCAGATAGTGGACCTCCTTTATTTCAAACATGGTAAAAGTTTTTATGCACTCTCTACATACCCTACTCACCTTTGAGATAGCATGCATCTTTGTGGCTTCACAGGTGTTGGTGACACCTTGGATTTTTTCTTGTAGGATTACCACAAACCTAGAAGTGACAAGAGTATATCTCTCTGCTAACACCTTCGGTGGTTTCCTGATTACCACGAACCCCTATGGTTTTCTATCTGCAGTTGACCACAAACTTGGAGGTGACAGGAGGTCTCACCTATAAACTTCAATGGTTTCTCATATTTCCACAAAACCTTTTCAAACAACCAAGCACTACTTAAGTTATTTTTATTTTCACAATGTTCTTCATCAGGAGGTACCAAACTAGAAAATAATGCTCAATATTTTTACTGAGAAAAACACACTGCACACAATAAAACTACACCATACACAACATAAAACAAATACACTAATAAAATGTCAACATAGCAATGATGCGACCCTATCATAGATGACTCGCGAGAGGAAGCCAATTTGACTCCAACCTCGGTGTATCCTCCAGCGTCCAGTAAGGTGCTACTACATGCTTCACAACAATAGATGTGAAATGAAGGTGACCTCATCATCTAAATATTCACTTTTATTAGTCTCTCGTGGATCTTTTACTTGATGTTGTATTACCTTTCTTCTTGTTGGCATTTTTTCCCTTTTAGTCAATACCTTGGACTTTTTATGAATTTCAAGAATAAAGTGCATTCTTTTGTAAAATACCTTTCTTCTACAGGCATTGTGGCAAGTTACCTAATAAGTCTCTTGTATATATTGGATGGACATGAAAATTTCATCATCTAGTTTGAATATATATAATTGTAATTTTGTGAAAATTAGGTATTTATCTTCTATAGGCATTGCTATCAAGATTACCTAGATAATTTTTTTAGGTCTCAGATTGTAACTTGGAATCTGATGGACATGGTAATATCTTCATCTATAATCTCTTGTTTTCCACTCCAATAATTTACTTGCAAAATGGGTTGTTTCTCATCCCCATTGACGATGCCCCAAAAATTTATGCATCAATTGCATTTGTATTTTAACCTTCCACGTATGAAAGTTTAAACCAGAATATATCTCGACGGGAATTTCATTTTTTTAATGCAACTAAGAAACTATAAGAGACATAGATCAATCTGATAAAAGGAAGAAAATGAGAAAACTACCAGGATTGAAACGTTGTGGAAAGATGAAGCCTCCCAGCATGCGTTAACTAATAAAATCAACAAAAGAAAATGGTCTTAAAAAAATTCCTTACTGTGCTACGGGTACTCACGATGGCAGTGCTCTTCAGGAAAGCCATCTTGGCTACAGACTACAGCACGATGCTTTCTGCTCATGACTCTGCAGATTATGCTCATATGTCAGAGTGGGGAAATATCTCCTCAAACCGTGGTTAATGTTTCTCATGGAGCTTTGAACCCTGCACCAATTCTTACACACGCAGTTGTTGTTGCTTGTTCCCTTCTGTCACAAGTCAAGACTATTCCACTGTGCCAAACTAAAACAAAACTGCTTTGAATTCAGATCTTGTTGCGCCAAATGCTTCACCTTGTAGGAAAACACCAAAAAATACACTCAAAGAACTTCACACACCGAGAAGTGCTCTGATACCAATGACGGGAGAAAGAGCAGATTCTATTTGATTAATAAACCAAGCAAAAACAATAAATATATATACTAGACTCTGGTGCAACCTACACCTAACTACCTACACCCATATCTAGATAGGGGCCCCCTCCATAGAATAGAGGGCTCTATAGATATATCTTCTCTTTGGGGGCCTACATATCTCATCTCTGGTGGGGGTGGCGGGGGCGGGTGCCTCTCTATAGGTTTCTCGGCCTTCCCATAGATAAGATCTCTATGGGAGTGGGCGGGGCCTACCTATCTATAGGACCCCACCCCTATATATATAGATGTAGATGTAGTTAGCTTAGTTCCGAGTTATACGCATTTCGTAGTTCTTCGACAGTTGAGATAAGATAAGATATAGAGAGAGGGGTGAGTGTAGCCAATTGATTTATCAATCGAGGGCCAGTTCACCCGACGAAATCTAAAGAGGGTGAGGGCTCCCAATCTCTATCTCGCCAAATGATCGATTATACAAAGAGGGAACCATCGACTAGTTAGAGGAAAGATGGATGCCACGACAATAATCGACAAAGTTATTTTATAATTTATTAGTTTGCTAACAACATATAGCTATAAAACTACATACTTTTTTTTGAAGAATTATTTTGATATGGGTAAACATTCTATTATTTTGGTAGTTTGAAAAGAAATCTTTTTGTCATAAGATCCTATCAACTTACTGTCTAATTTTCATGATGAAACAATGTAATACTCTTATCATAAGCATCCGTGACATGCCACTAGTATCATTCATTATACTAAGATGATTATTTGGGTGTAAGGTTTCCAAATATATATTACATACTTCTCTCAACTTGAATCAAGTTCCTAATTACAACCTACATCTATAGTGTAGACCATAGGATCATATTCTCTCGATTCTCATTTCATATACCTTATCGCACACCACCATTATGTTGATATTTTCTTATCCTACCTTCTTGCATAATTTTTAATTTTAATTTTACTTATTCAATAACATTACATGAAAATTCCTCAACCTCACATTGTTATTTGTTTCTTTAGTAATATGTTTTCTCTACCTTTAGTAAATACTAGTATACTTCTTTTATAAACTTCAATACAATCATTAAAAATTCATCTTTAATTGCAACATCTAATCCATTTACATAATACAATATCTTCTAGGCATCATCTTCTACATGACCAAATCTATTAGGTAGCTTAAATAATTTAAAGCCTTTTCAATAAACTCGTGTGATAATTCTATACATTGAAATTTTCCTTAAATTCGGAGGAATCTATTCTAAGTCTTAATTTTCTCTTTCATTTTACATAATCTTTCAACAAGCACATGCTTCAACTATAACGATGCATAACATTTCAAATTTACGCCAATAATCTTAAGTATCCTAGGAACTTATATGTTCTCATATTTAAAATATTTATCTAAATCAATTATCTAATTTGATATTCATTTAAGGTTCAAATGTCTTGAATACCTAGGTGGATCCATCTTTCGTTTACTTTTCATACTCAGTGAAAACTTTAAAGAATCTATCTTCATATTCTTGAAATAAACATGACTGCATTTCTTCATATATGTTGTAAGATCTTAACTGTATGGACATTCACGCTCACCGGCATGTTGTTTCCAACCTCTCTATTTTCCAATTCAGTTGAATCAAATATCATACTCAACGAAGTTCAATGACTCATAATCTTTTAGCTATAATTCATTATATAAGTACTCATTCAAATCAAGAAGAAAAAAATTAAAATAAAAGAAGAAATAAATCATGTTATTGAGAACAGATGAATAATTTGAGAAAGATGATGGAGCTGGCATATGCACAGGCTTTTATCAAGGACAACTAATGGCTTGAGATCTTATAAAGATATATTTGCTGTACTTTATCAGACCTATCTTCTACCCGGAAATGCTCTCATATTCCCACTTTAATTTGAGGCCAAGGACATTTACCATTGTGAAACCCAGATCTACCTTGTAATTTGCTTTTTTGGATAGTTTAACATGGAAATATGGAGTTCTCTTGATAGTCAAAAGCTTGTGTGAC